>CM031242.1:94562497-94933431 GCA_018340775.1 Taxus wallichiana var. yunnanensis
CTAACGAATAGATGGAAAAGAGGTCTCAAAATGAACCAAAATGTAGTCTTATTATTTCACCAATAACCCAAGGCACGCTGGCACATCACTTAGCTAGAAGGTAGTGCTCACCAAGCACACAAGGGTACTAGGTCCCTCCTTTATGGAATCTTTGTCAAGATTTTTATCATGCATGTTAGTTGAACTCCATGATCAAGATCTATAACATCCCATAATATTAAAAAGGAAACTAGATCTAGGCATACAAGAATCAAATCTAACATATAACATATTAGACTTTAAACAAGAACAAATATTAGATCTATTCTACAAGATCCATTAATATTGTTATTCATAACCAAAATCCATCCACATAACTCCATTATATTAATCCATAAATAGTACATTAGTTGAATACATACATAGTCATGTCACGATAAGTCATGCATGGCCATAAACCAACAACATAACTCTAAAAAAACATGGATGATGTCTAAAATATGTAAATAAATACACATATATAGGGGTGAAGAATTTCCTTTTGCCACCTAAGCATCCTAAAAATAGGTTGCATGTTAAGAATAGTCATGTGTTGTTTATAAGAAAAACCAAAGAGCATGCAATCTCTTATAACAATAGATCATCTATAGATAACTCTAGTTTACATCCTATTATTAGCTCCACACTATGCATGTCACTTTATATTCCTTCACATGAGATATTCTCCCAAAATAGAATTTTCTTGAACTACAAGTCTTCTTGTTTTAATCTTATCTTTATACTTTACTTGACCATTACTCCAAGTCTATCTTTAGCTTCTTGTCCCAAAACTGGCCAAGTGTTGATCCTTTGCACGTAAACCTTTTTGTCTTCCATGTGCAAACCCTTTCCTCCTCCCATGTGTGTCATCATGCATGTTTCTTCTCCAATTCCTCCATGCATGCTAACCTCTTCATGATTACTTAGTCATTTTCTACACTTAATAGTGTTACAATGCATCACCTTTACAAATTTAGTTTCATTAAGCCCACATAAAATTGCATTCATGGCTCTTGAATTATTCTCATATTCAGATTATTTGTTACAACTATAATTGGAATTGCTAGAGGATTGTAGCCTTTTTCCACACTTTCCCATATGTCAAAACCAAGTGACTTGAGATAAATCTTCATTCTTATTTTCTAGAGTGCATAATTTGTTCCTGTAAAAAGTGGTGACCTTGAGATTGATAAACCACCTTGAGCTTGATTTTTTCCATGCTTATGAAGAGAGGATCACCTTGAAGTTGTTAAAATTTCACTGAAGACCCTACCCTAGTATCAACCGTTGAATATCACAAGCACCGAGAGGAGAGGTAAATCAATGCTTAGCACAAATTAACAATTTTCAAAATTTATATCTTACTTAAATTGAATCACTAGTTGACTAAGAGCACAAGAAAAGCTTGAAACAAGTAACACAAAAGATGTTGAATCAAATTTTATAGTGGGAAATCCAAGAAGGAAAAAAACCCACTGTGAAATCAACCCTTTATTAGAACACCAATTTTAAACACTAATTTACAATTGACCAAACACCTACTTGATTTTTGAAGCACCAACTTCAAATGACACCTAGCACCAACTATATGTAGGACTGAGCACCCACTCGTCTAGTAGAAAAAGAAGCACTAACTTCTTCTAGCCTAAGCACCCACTTAGAAAATTCAAGCATAACACGTGACCATATAATTGCTTTGTTACTTGATCGATCTGGTTATGGAATCTTTACTAGCACAATGTACTTATTTCACTAATTATGCACCTAATAGACCTCATTAAGAAATGACCTCTATTTGTGTTTTCAAGTTTTACAACCTTATGACAGTTCTATGCTTTCTATCTCAGTCATCTACCTTCAATCTTAGTCTAAAATATTTTCATCATATTACTAAGCACGTTTTTCATTGTTCATTGGTTCATTCTTCACTCTCATTTCACACTTTTTTCTATTTGCTGAGTTCTTAGTATTTCTCTACAATTCTTAAATCGGTTTTCCATTTCTTATAGTCTTCTTTTGTTCTCTATTTCCTTTTTCATTCACTATTTTGCCTTTGTTATCATACCTTGTTCATTAACTTTTTTGCCTCTGTTATCATACCTTCTTCATTCACCATTTTCTCTCTATTATCATACCTTCTTCATTCATTGGTTTTCTTGTATTCACTACGTTTTCATACTGTACTCATTAGACTAACTCTCTCTTATTGTATCGTGTCTCGGTCTATATATGACTATTTTTTCAATATGAAAAATACAAATTACAAAACATCTTCTTGTATGTTTAACTCCCACACATCTTATTGTAATTTGACATTATTTTATAAAAATGTGATCCCATATACAACTTCAAAATAAACCTATATGTCTTCAACTTCACATTTCACACCGACATCAAATTCCATTATTCACCTCTTGACTTTTCATTTCACTTTGAGAGTTCAAACGACATTTGTAATTTGATAAGTTTTCATGACCCTCTATCCTCCTTTCGAGGTGAGTAGGTTCTTCAAGAGACTTACTTTGAGAAGATTTAAAATCTTGTTGAAAATAATTTCAAACTTTTACAAGAAAAAGCTTGCATAACTTTATAATGTAGTTCAAAGAAGAAAGAAACTCTCTCTATCTCTTTCGAATTGTCACAAAGGATATATTATGTAGGATTGAAAACTTGAGAGTATTCCTTGAATTATTCATAGGAGAGAATGCATTTTAATTTTCTTATTGAGCATAAAACAAAACCCTTTTAAAGAAATCTAAGTTTATTTTTCAAGTAACCTTTCAAAACCTTCTGTACGCTTAAGTTATACATGAGTGTTGACTTGGAGCACCATTGATTCAACCTCGAAACTAGTTCACAATGTTAGAATTTAATATTTTTAGCTATAACATGTGCTCTTTTTCACAAATTTTCATTGAAAGGATCTCAAACAATTGCTTCCTTGACGAAAACCCCGACTATGCACATTATTGGGATTTTTTGTTATTAAAATATATTTCTACACTCGAGGAGATCAAAAATTTCATTTTCATTTGCTTCTTAAACCATCCACATAGATTTTCCCCAAATTTTATTAGATTTGGTTGGTTGCAAAAAATTTAATCGATCAAAAACAGCTTATTTTGAAACCCTAGCTTAGAATACCTTCTACTTTAGATCCCGAGAGCATATTTAATTAAAACTCTTGCTCAAGAGTAAATGAAATTCACAATTTTGATTTTTGTGGAGTTGTGATAGAGTGCCACTACTTTTCCAACCATTTATTTGATGCAACACTTCTCCAACTTCTTCTAGAAGAAAGTTGAGATAGTACATGACCCAGTAAATAGCAAGAGAACTTTCTTAAAAATTTATCTACACTTGGTCAATTAATTTTCAAGGCTTGTGAATAAATTTGGAGCATTCTGGTACCTACCATGACATTTTAGACCTCCTAAAAACACATAGACTGCATCAAATCATCATTTTATTGATTTCCTATAGTTTCTCTGAGAACATACTTCCAAAACCTCTATCAACAAGTAAGATTGACAAACAACACCTTATTATTCCAAAACATTTAATACTAGTGATGTATAGAGTTTATATCATCACTTTTCATGATTAAAATTATTTTTAGGAGTACTATATTGAAAATAAAAACTCGTAATAGTGGTTCCATGAAGATTGAAGCAAGATTTATTGAATCCTTTCTAGGACAACATAGAAAGATTGAGTTCATATCTTACACTTCACATATCAACCATTTCCACTTATTAAAAATATTGTTAGAAACCTGTGAAGATTATTTAATCTCTTATTACAAATATTTCACCACTGTTGGATCTTATACAAGATTGTTCCATTGACTTGAGAGAGAGAAAATCTTGTTGTTACATGGTTTATGGAGAAATCACCTAAAAGGAACACCTTGTCCCTTTTTTTTTTGTCATCATCATAGCCTGAGGATATTATTAGATATCCCTAAAGCACTTTTATCTATCAAATGATTTATTAAATAGCATAACAACTCAATTTAACCTTGACTACTCAGGGCACATGTCAGGAAGAAAAAGAAACCTCTCTGAAAAATGCTCATATGTTTTCAAAAACATGTCCAAATGACTTGAGAATTTTTCACTAGCTTAGGATTGGAATCTAATATCAAAATTCCTTCTATGATTTAATTTAAGGAGACACTATTATGTTTGTTAATACCTTAGAAGCCAGGAAGCTCCAAACACACTTTTTAAGAAGGATGTTTTACAATAACTTGAGTAACTTGCTCAAATGACCTCCTGAGGACCTGAAATTTTTCATGAAGCACAAGGACACATTCCTCCATAATATCCCATGGTTTTTATGATAGGAATATCTCTTAAATTTTCTCATGCATCTTATTCGCATGCAATATTAACTGGGTTACCAAAGGGCGGTTTTGGCTAGAAGTATAATTTTACTCTAAAACCTATTTCTTGAATTTATGATCCTTAGAATGAGTTCATTTACCTGTTATAAATGTGATACAAGAATTTAACTACTTCAATTTTCACCACAGAGACTCACATGACTCCCATGCACTTAAAGGACATCAATTTGGCTTAGCATGGACTAACAAGAAACCAACACTTTGTGACTCCCAAGACACACTATTTCCATGAAAAAGAAGCATTGGGACAACACAGACACATAAATGACCACAAAAATGTGGGAAACATATTCTCCTATCCTTCACCCACCATTAAGATTTGAATTCCTAGAAGAAGAAGAGGAAGAATCAGAAGGAGAAGAAGAAGAATAAGAAGAAGAGGAAGGACTAAAAGAAGAAAGAGAAGAGGAAGAAATGGCAGGCAATAACCTATTCCTTAGGGATAAAACACATGACCTCTATCTCTAAATAAAATTCTCCAAGTTCAAAGATGATGGGAATTTTTTTAGATGAGAGTATTGTTACATTCGTAACTACCTATGGTGTGTTGGGAGTTTCTCTTGAAGATGTCTATGTCCATTTGTTTGTTTAATATCTTTAGGATGGTTTTAATTATTGGTTTTATCATTTACTAAGAGTTTCTATTATAGGTTGTGCTCGAATGAAAGCTAAATTCAAATCTAGATTCAAGTTGGTGGAGTATTCTCATGCCCTCCTTGCTTAGTTAACTTCAAATGAAGAAAGAATTTCAAGAGTCCATGAGAGACTTCATGGGAAAATTCAACAAGTTTATCAACAATATTCCCACCTTTTCTCATCCCACTATAGATAATATGAAAATTCTCTTCGTGAATGCCTTGTTCACTAAAGTTAGTTTCAATGTATGGAGAGTCCAACCAAGATATTTTGACCATGTTCATGAAATTTCCATTAAAATGGAAGATGGCCTCATCTTGTTTGGAAATATAAAGAATGCTTTGATGAGGGATAACTCCCAGAATCCCTAGGATGAGAGAGTTGATTCATTGTTACATAAGCTGGCTAATGTCTTGATAATGTTAAAGAGGGAATTCTCTCAACAAACATCCCATAAAAATATGGATAGGAACCAAATTACAGGAGCACCCTAAATTCTTACCTTAGGAGCTCCACTTTTCAATGCAATATGTGGAACTAAATAAGATGAGAAAAAAATTTGTAGACCTAGAACAAGAAACTCGAGGACAACAATGTCCTAAATATTGAAGAATTACATGATGTAAACATTAGATTCCTTGAATATGTAGAAGGGGAATAAGAAGATTATGATAATGTAGCTAGATTCTCATGTGTAGTGTTAACCCACTCCCAATCTCAAAAAGGAAATTCCTCCACCACTTCTCCAAAAATAGATTTAAGATCCTCCCGTGATAACTCTAAAGAATAAAATAAACAAAAGAGGATATCCGCTTCCACCTTCCATAGATTCGTAAAGGATAAGTTGGATCTTGTGGCAAGTAAGAGGCTATCTATTGTTCCATGTAAGTCTCCCAAAGCTCTTCTTAGTTACAATTATATTTCTAAAAGAAATTCCTTCAAAGTATTCTAGCGTACCTATAAAATCAGCCATTTCTTCTCAAAAATAAAATCCCATTTCCAATTTTGTTCAAAATCCAAAGGTGCATACCTCATCAACATCCACCCCTTTTGACATCAAAGAAAATATGAACAATTATAAATTGCAGATTTACAATTTGATAAGATTTTATATCAAATCAAAGGTAGTAATTCAAATACTAATACTATGGTTCTTAGTTCTAAAGGACTACTATCAACTCCACCTACTCCTCTTTGCATAATATGCTTGCCATGAGTGCATCCAAGAAAGATAAGATTGATCCATTATATCTATCCCTTCTCATTGAGGATATAATTTGAAAAAATGTATAATAGATTTAAGAGCTTCGATAATGTGCTTCCCATCAAAGTTTCCAATGCTCTCGTATTTACCTTAACATAGGCCAATGGATCTTGTTTTTCCATGGAGTTCAAGAAATTACCGCTTGTGGGGAAGATAAAGGATGCACAGGTAGCTCTCGTTGAATTTCTAGATAAGAAAGTGTTAATAAATATTTTGGTAGTAGATATCCCGATATTGTTTGGAATGTTTCTAAGTAGAAGTTTCTTCCAAGACTTGGCAAGTAAAATCCAAATGAATTTGTCTTCTACAAAATTTTGGCCAAGGTGCAAATGGAAAAGTTACTTGCCGTCAATAATCAAGAGATCCAAAAGATAATATATTGTACTAGAACAACAGGAATGAGAATCATTTCACAACATATGAAGATGAGGATGCAATTACTATCTTGATAGGACCAAGGATTCCTTTCCAGGTTGGTTATTGATAATTATAAAGACTGGATATATCTTGAATTACAAGAGAATAACCTATAATTTCTGGATGAAACAAGCCATGAAAAAGATAAAGTGTCTCTTGATGAGTTCTAAAATGAAAAATGATCTAATGTATTAATTTTTGAAGAGGAGATGTTCTTATTTCCATTCTAAGAAGAAGATTAAATTGATGATCGGTGTATTGATAAAACAAATTTTGAGCCTCTCGTTGAAAATGTCATTCATGAAGAAGAGAGACTATTTTTAATGAGCCTTTGTTATATTCGAAAGATGAATCTGTGTAAGAAATTTTGAGATTTGTAGAAGATCCTCACTCACCTTGAAATCCTAATACAAGCCATAAAATTATAATATATGTATGAATCTAGTTTTGACTTCTCTAGTTGATTCAAAAATTCATCATGATGAAATATATATCAAAATTAAAAATTTGATCTCTCTTGAGACAATGGTTGATGGATGTGATGATGAAAGTGAAGTTTTATATTTTTAATTTGAAGAGGAAAATTATCTCAATGATGAAAAGGTTAAAACAAAGGTATTTGAGTCCTTTGAAGATGAGGCCTCCCATAATGAAGAAGTAGTGAAATTCAATGAGATTTGGGATGATGAATCAATTTATCCAAATTGTTTCCTCAAATTTCAAAATGAATATTATTGAATGAATGTGAAGGTGAGATTTTGGTAGTCTCAAAGAAGAGTTCTATGTTAGAAACCTTATAATTTATACAAGAAATCAAAGATCTCAAGATCGGTCTTGATATCTTGGCTCATGCCATGGTTGTGTAAGATAGGTATGAAGCTAATTTTTATTCTTCATTCGGTGCCCAAATGTTTCATGATGAAATAGATGGACTAAATTATTCTCATGAAAAAGAAATCAATAAGTATGAATGTGGGAAAGGAAAAAAATTGAAGCATTTAAACAACCCAATAAAAATTCATCCTTGGGGGAAATATTGAAATGAAAAATGGGAGATCAACAATGCAAATGAACATAGAAGAGAATTTATGATCTCAGGACTGGTTATCAAGATAGTAAGAATAATGGAATTTTTAGGCAAAGCTCTGAGCATTAGAGTAATCATGTAGGCTCACTCCTCCCAAGTATACAAACATTCATGAAATCACCTTTCATAAAAAGTTGAGGAAAGGAGGCTACTTCCTCGAACCATTCAATGGCTTCACAGAGCATCATCACTTGATGCTACGCATTCATGGTAACATCAAAAGAAAAGTGCTATAATGAAAGAGGGTTTTCCCCATATGTACTATAAGTGATATATGTTGTTTTTCCCATTTCTAAGTGGTGTTTTTCCATTTCATTGTGTTTTTTTTTATGTGTTTAAGTAGTGAATCTATGCCCAATAAATAAAACTTCATTACATGTCTCTTTTGTGATTCTATAGCCCAATGGATAAGGCATTGAACCACATAGTGTCTTGGGATTATGGATTTCCTACTTGCCATATCTTCACCGTGTTTGATCCATAACAATTCCCTATAAAGAGCCAATTTTTGTCATGTTAAATGTGTAAAGATGAAAAATTCAAACAAAATCCATGACAACCTAATCCACATTTGAAAATCCTTCTCCCAATCAATGTAAACATGTTCTCTGACCAACTCAAACACACTGTGTTACCCTCATCATGTCCTAGAGAAATGTGATACTTTTATTTTCAAGTGTGTTTCATGTGTAGGGTATGCTATTTAAGTTTATTCATGAATATATCTATATTCAAGAGAAGACAAGTGCTTCTGGAGGCTCCGAAAGGGATATTTTTGGCCTTTTTGCACTGTAAACACCCCATGAGAACATACAGGGAAAATATAAATCATCCAAGAAGTGTGCAGTAGATAAATTTAATCATACAAGGCATTAAGGAAATTTTTTCAAGAAAAATAAGGTTTATGAACAAGTTATGTGAAACTAGACTAGTCATAACATGGTGTGAGGAAATAAAAACAATGAAAAAGTTGGTTGGATTATTTTGGATGTATTAGGAGACTTGGGATGATTTGGAAATAAATTAAATATTCATAAGAAATATAATAATTCCTATTTCATGGTGATAAAGTTTTCAAGATATTCTAATAGGCGTATTTTCGGATATTGGCCTGATAGTGCGGATGAAGATCTCCAATCATGAAGAAGACTGAAGTGAAGATTCTTTGAATTACAATGAGAGTTCATAGCTTATTAAAATACCAAAGTGAATAAAAATGAGACATACATATTCCATGGTTTGAGTTAGATTAAATTTCATATTTCTCTCTGGTGGAAATTTGACCTTCCGAGAACGCCTCATGACCAATTATGAAAATGATCCCGAATCTCAAAAATTATGCATAAAAGGTACTAAAAATAGTGGAAATATATTAATTAGGTTTTTACACTCAAAATTATATACATATTGTGTATGGAACACCCACGGAAGCTCTTGAGGTAAGAAGACACTCTGATAGGCTATTTTTAGCAAGATCTGGTGGAGGAAAGCTTCCAAAAGTGGTAATTTCACACTCGGAGACACATGATTTCCATTTTACCATTTATGTAAATTAAAATGGGACATAGGGGACACAATAATGTTCCACCATGGTGAGATATTCCTATTTTGAAGTTGTGTAACTTAATTTTCAACTTAAAGGGTTAAAAATATGTCTTCCACTCATAACATGATTTTGCCCCTTCCTCATAAAAATAAGACCCCAGGTGCATTTTTCAATCCCTGATGTCAATTTGTATCCTTTTTCCCTTAATAAATTTTTTAAGGTACCTAATGGGGGCTCAAAACCATCTAGTAAGTATGGCCACCACATGGAGAGGAGAAGTTTTTGTCACTTAAGACTTTCAACATGTGCATTAGGAAAGTTCTCTCAACTTCACAACTCAAATTCCATGCCCCCTTTCATGATGATAAAACCATAGGAAATTTTTTCAACCCCTTATTTAACTTTTTCCCTTAGTAAATGTGTTAAGGGACATGCGACATCTGAAACCCATTTGGAAAGTTTTAACTCCACCCCTACCATGGTTAGTCAACTATGGTCAAGATTTGAATTCAAAAACAAGCAAATGGGAGGGAAAACATGAAGGGGTAAGTTTAAAACCCAATATGGATAAAAATTAGAATTTTTTTTTTTATGTTTCTCTATGTTTTTATGGATTCCATGAAGAACCAAACATCCACCATGGCCAAAATACACTTTTGCTCATAAACACAAACCCCACCTTCGATGCCCCGAAACATGGACCATAGCTTCCCTATGTGAACACATTTGGAATGAATGGTTACCTAAACCCATTAATTATATCATTAATTTTTTAAATCCTACCAAATTTTCCATCAATGAAAATTTCTCCTCGATCTATGGATTTGTAGTGATCCAATTTGCCTCACAATTAGAGATGAAGAACTACGAAAATCAACTTTCTAATGAGAATTTTATTGCCTCATGAATTTGATTGTGCCTCAAGATATTCATGAATGTTATTTTTTATATACCATATATAAATAATAAAACACAAATGTGCAATTTTAATTATCATTTTCACGAAGATCTAAGTTTTAGAAACCCCAAAAATTAGAGTAGAGCATCCCGATGTGAAGTAGAATTTTTGAACATTATTTTTATTCCGATCGACACTCTGTTACCAATATAAATTTTTATTAAGTCCCTATTCAATAAAATTAATAATAATATTAAGTACTAAGTATGAATGGATTCAAGTCACTCTGGTTCATTCCCCAAGAGGAAAAATTCTCAAAAGTGACAATTTGACAAAATTGCCAAAACTAGTCACCCAGAAGAACTTACTAAAAATAGTAAGTGTCTAGAAAATGATAAAAATGGTCATGGTTTTTCTTCATCCACATACCCAACTAATTCTAATGTTTTCGGAAGAAAAATCATGTTTTTAATGGGGTGAATAGTGGAATTGTGTCTCAAACAAAAGATGAACTCTCTTGGTCCCCAATTTTGGCCACAATGGTGCATTTTGGTTTCAATATGTTTTTCACTTCATTAGATGAGTTGATCAAGGGATAAAATAATATTCCATTTAATCTCTATTATTCATTAATCACATGATTAGAGTATTATTTTCCTCATTTCATGAGGTTCTCAATTTTTTAATGGTCAGGATCATTAGGCTGAATTGTGCAAACAATGGTCTCAAGTTACATATAGAATTTGGTAGTTTGGAGGAATTTTAGTGTTTCAAATATTTGAAGGCTTGTTCAAATAAGGGAAATAATTCCTCATTTTCTTCGGTGGTCAAATTCTAATCACCTTTCCTTCCAATTTTCTACAAAGGTAGATCATTCTAGTGAGGTCTTGAATGGGAAAAGTTTTCAAAGAATCAATCTTCATCAGCAGAGCATCATAACTTTACATTGTGTCAACATAGATCAATATTCCATATTCATTATGATCGGATCTTATATTCATCGAGGGTGAAGGAACATTCACCCATTCTTTGATAATACTTTCTCTCCTCTCTTCATTCTTTATCCTCTTCTCTCCCCCTTTCTAATTCTTCATCAGACATGCAATCATGGTATTTTGTCCTATACACTTGAGTGAAAATCAAATATTTGTAAAATATAAAAGTTCTCTCTCAAATTATAAGAGAGGTAATTATTTTGTCTCTTCTAAGGGTAATTGAAAATTCACATGTGTAATAAAGACATGAAGATTCATGTTGAGGGGTAGATGAAGAGTTGCATTGTAAAGCTATAAATTGGGATATCCTTCTCACTTCAAGGGATGTTTATTCTTATTTACTAGCTCCCATATTCTCTCTAGGAACAAGTGATAAAATTCATCTATCTCATTTTTGTATGTTTCCTCTTTAATTAAACTACACTCCATGAACATGTATTTGTTGAATATTATGCATTGATACGTTGTGCTTCTTGTGTTTTTTCCTTGTTCTATGTGAATGGTGTCTTCTCATTGAAATCATGGATTTATTCTAGTTTTGAGGAAATAAAATCTTCTATAATATATATTGTACAAAATCCTCTTTACTTTTATTTTTGTTGAAATCACAAGGGAATAAGGGGGAATCATTCGATTAAAAATGTATTCCATTTCCATTCATAATTCAATCAAACATTGTGTTTACTTAAGAATTGAATCAACCATACACAAGAGCAAGAACAAGAGAGTACACAAGAATACCAAATTTACATAGAAACCCTCAAGGGGAGGAAAAACACCTGAAAATATACTTATATTACACAAATCAAAGAGATTTATTGTAGTGAAAACTTCAAGAGGAGCACCAACCCCTATTTTGGTAGAGCACCAACCCTACAAGGAGCATCAACCCCTAATTTAGTGACGAATAAAATCCACAAGGAGGATATGACCCCTAATATTATCGTGCAAAAATCCAGAAAAATTTGATAAATATATCAAAATTATTATTGCTACCACAACCGATGGAGATCCCTAATTCAACGCACACACCTTCAAACCGTATTTTCTTTAACTCGCTCTATCTCACACTTTCATGAGCTGATTTGGATTCAAACCCTTACACACATGCTCACTACCCTTCCTTATATTTTTGTACACTATCTCCGCTATGTGATTTTATTCCTTCATACCTTTTTCACACTCTCACTTGGGTCAATTTTTTTCCTCTCATTTGGCTAGTACAAAATGAACCAAATAAGCACCTTTATATGCTTCTTATCTAAAAAAAACATAGGTTTGTCCTAATCAATTATCACAACTAATAAAACTTAAAAATATATCAAAATACACATATACATTCATAAAATGAACCCATATATATCACCCAATCTCTAAGACACCAAACAAGTAATAAAATAACTCAAAACCCCATCACATGGTTCACCAAAAACTCCAAACTCATAACCATAATTTTTCAAGCCTCCAAAGGCATAAAATAGTTAAATATGGCATAAAAACACCATATGTGGTTGCACGTTAACTTGAACCAATAAAATTCTTCATAACAATACCAAGAAGGATCATTTCCTTCACAAAAAGGTTGTTTCCGAAACCCGACTTCACCTATGGATCTCTGAGACACACCATAAAACCCAAAAATGACAGGAAACCACTCATTGGAAATAAATGTACCCTTAGATGACATCCATGCTTGATAGAGATCATGAAACATACATCAAGTAAAACCACACTTACTTATATCTTCACCAAAATGAGCTTCCTAGAAATTAGTTTTGGAAACTCAATTGGTTTGTACCCTTTATACCTCTTTCAAGACTTATAAATTCCTTCAATAGGGAAAAATTCATCTCTATTCAAGATAACAAGCACCAAAAATCCAAAACCTTAGTATTTTATCTCCATCTTCTAGTCGAGCCATACTTGTTTAAAAATAAATAACCTCGTTCTTAAAAAATTGAGATGGTTGACCTATCAAATAACCTAATCATGATACAAACCATATACAATTGGAAATACGTATGAATATAATTTCCATAACATCTTATATTTCCTTCTAACTCCAAGTGGAAGGCCTTCAACTAGGTCAATCTCTAAACTTCTAAAAGCTGCCCCAAAACTACCTAAAGACCAGTCTTCATAAATAGGGCACACTTTTCCCTCTAGGACCTCAACCATGATATGAAACTATCATGGACATATATTAAAAATACTATGATAAAAAAATTTCAATTTATTTTATACGTTATTTGGACAACTTTGCCACAAACTGGACATCTTCATAAAATTTCCTATTTGAGTGGGGCACGCATACATTCAAATGCTCTAATATACATTTATGGAAATATGGATGACTCATATACAACCTCCAATAGTAAATTTTGTGAAAGGAATCAAAACAAACTCAATATACGCAACTTTCTCCAATTGACTTTTTAATTGGGGTTTAGTTAGGGTTTTAAAAAACTTTTCTTCTTAACGATCATTCATAAAAATGTGATGTTTAAAAAAACTAATTATAATTGACAAACCTTATTAGTTCTATGGAAAATAATACCCCAAAATATTTTTGTCCCATGCAAAACAAAAAATTCACAACGAGCATCAGAAGGTCCACTTTTAGCACAAAAACACACTCTAGAAAACCCAATTTTGGAAAAATTGATGTATCTTGCAAAATATTCTTCAATTTTATCTAAAACTTGTCATGAATCATCATGAAAACATATTATAACTTTCCATACTCACCATATAGCTCAAATATACCTATAACACTCCAACCACAATGACTTGTGATTTATTAGCTTGTGTTCACCTTCTTGCTACCCGAGGACCTCATACATGTACTATACCTCCGAAAATGACCTTAACTCATCATATATGCCATATAAAATATCATCATACTTCTAGCATGCTTTGATAAGATTGATCATATCCAAAACTAAAGTCACCATACCATTATGTGAGCTCTAGGACTAGGAATAGGCCTAAAAGTCTACTACACACCATAACAAACCAATAAATAACCTTGATGACTACATACAAACTCATTAACACCTATATAACACATCTAGGACCATTTGTGACCTCATAAAACCTTCAACCAATACTCGAGAGATCATATAATGACTATGCAAGCTAGACCATGCTTCAAGACCTCATAAAACATCACCAAACATGACACTACCAATCAACATTCATGTTTGACCTTTATTTACACCTCATCGAGACTGATATGACACCATGACACCCTTTTCCATTAATGGAATTTACATTAATGATAACACTAAGAAAAAATGGCCAACAATCTCCCCCTTTGTCATTGATAGAAACCACTTTCGAAACATTGATGACAACCATACCATACCATATGACCAAGGGCTAAGGATTTTAATGGGCATTTGCACACCTTACTATTCTCAAAGTGTGTCGCGTGTTTTTGAGAAAGTCACATCTAGTCGCCTCTTATGGTAAAAAAATTACTAGTTCTAGACCGTGTAGAAAATGACCTTCATTAGCCAAAATAGCAACTCATGGATTTGCCCGAAATAGTAAAAAACATGCACAACATCCATGGACCCCTACCAAAAAGGAAAGACCCATAAACCTTCCTACGCGCAAAAAACCAAGTAGTTACGCTGCAACTAAAAATTGCCTGTGCGCAGATCTTGACAAATCCAATAGACCCAAAAAAGAATCCTATGATTTTTTTCTTTATGGCATGAATCCCGAGGCAAATTGGTGTGCTTCCCTACAACAATACAAAAACCCAAAAATGATTTCCTCCAAAAATGGTCGAGCTTACAGTCAATATTAGGGTTTTCCCACCTTCTGGATCCAATGGAAGCCTTTGTTTTGCATAAAATGCACGCAACAACAAAATCCCAAATATATGAATGTTCGAAAAAATTATTTGCAAAATAAAACTTACAGACGGATGTCAACAACAATCTCCAGCTCTGATACCATGAAAGGAATGATAACCAGATCGTACCAAACCAAAAACATAGATGCTAATCAAACACCACTATCAATAAGATGAAATCAATTCACCAGAATAACTTTACATAAAACCTTTGCAAACAAATGAGAAATAATATCATATATTATTATGGAACTCAATGCAATACATTGAGAATGGGCCTTGCTTAAATAGGTAAGGAATAACAATCTAAGAACCAATCAAGGTCATAGATCAAGCCATAAATCAAGGAAATAACTAGTCATCAAAGAACTAGTCAAGACCATAGATTTAGGAGAGAACTAGACATCAAGGATCTAGTTAATATAATAGATCAAGAAAAGAACTAGTCAATACCACGGATCAAGGAAAGAACTATACCTAACAAGTAGATAACATCTCCTAGTATCTAAATAAGATAAAATAAATATCCACACACATAAGTGGGTGAGGATAAATACAATAAAGGTAAATAAAGTACCTAGGTGAACATGAGCTAAGGTAAATACCTACTCTAACAGATATGACACCATGACGCCCTTTTCCATTAATGGAATTTACATCAATGATAACACTAAGAAACAATGGCCAACAATCTCCCCTTTTTCATCGATACAAACCACTTTCGAAACATTGATGGTAACCATAAGAAAAAACACTCCTACATGACCTCATTTCAATGTTTTTTATGCTTCTCTCCCCCTTTGACATCTAAGAAAAAGGATAAAATGAAAAATATACATGGAAAATGACAACACACAACAAAACACAACGGAAATAATACGAAAACTCACTTACTTGTTCCATAGGACTCCCCCTTGGACCAAACTTGGTCTTCTTTAACTTCAACAATAGCATATGATGATCCATGGACATGTAATGAGCCTAAAAATAGATCTTCCTAAACTTATATCCTCCATTTTTGCCTTAAATATGTTAAACATATCCATATAGGTCTATTCCATACCCAAAACCATATTTTTCCTTCAAGTGCTAGCAAAATATCCTTTGGGATAATGTCCCTAAATCATATTTTCAGTTCGAAAATGAAAATATTTACCATGCCATAGATGATTACTTATCTCATGAAGCTCCAATCTATAACTCCCCCTAGCAAGATACCATCATACTCTATCCACTTATGCGAGAAATTCAAACACATACTTTGAACTAATACACTAGAAATGGAACAACTAAAATGTCACAGGCCTTAAGTATTATTTCAATGCTCTCTGTCCTTCTTAGTCTTCTCTTCATGCTTTGATGAAGTCACCTTGATCACATGACTCATTTTCCTTGCCACTATACCTGCAAACACTCATTATTCTTCCTTTCCTTCCTTCTTACCATTTTACTCACATCATTGTGAAATCAAACTTGATCCCCTGTCTTAGTAGCCTATCTTAGACCTGTAGCATTACAATATCTTTCCTTTACAGTCCTATTTGATCATCACGGACCTTTGACATGCTTCAACATTTACAAATTTTCACCGAGTAACCTTTCAAACTTCTTTGAAAACACATTTCAACATGGAGATCACTATCACATCATACCCTCAGTTCATGACAAGACATATTCACCTTAAAAATTTGTTGCTTCTTCAAAGAAATGAACTCAAAATTTATGCCTCTACACCGAGATAAATATTCATTTTCAATGCACCCCGCATATATTTTCATTTATCAAGACACTTCATACACATCCCTCACAATATACAATGCACTCTCCAATTGTGATTTCCTTTTTCATGTGCATTCTATGTCATTATAATCTTTAGGGACCTTTAATCTCGAAAACTAGCACACATTCGATTTTAACTCATGGAACCACACAAGAAACCTCATATGTAACCTCTATTTTAGACCTCTAAATCTTCTTATGTATTATTTAATGTAACTTTCTCCTAACCTTTAGTGAATCATTCATGGATCTATGTTTTTACAACATATCTTAGAAGAAATCTATTTTCTACTAAGTCTTGAAACACATTTTCTTCTTTATATTGATGACCAGTCATTGTTTCATGGTTACTTGATGCCACTTGCTGACCTAAAATGCCTTATTTTATACTTCTTTGTATCCTCTTTAGAGCTTAAATGCAACCCTCTTAGCATGATCACTAAGTGAAAAATACATACCTCATGCCTCTAAGGATTGTTAGGAAGCTTTCAAGACTAACCAAAAATTTTAAATCAAAAAGTTCATTCTTAGACCTTAACCCTATGTCCAATTCAAGAAATGAGCTTAAAAACTTGACTTACATCTATACAATATTATGAGCTATCTTCAAGGTGAAAATTTTCCATCTTGGACATGAATAACACAGTCAAACTTTATTCCTACATGGGGAACACCATTTTGATCTCTTGAGTACCTCTTTATGCTCCAAAACTATATTTTAGTCCCGAGAAAATCCAAGAATTCATGTTTCTTTCAATACTTAGATTTCAACACCTTCACAAGTTATATATATGCACATATTGTCATCATCATCTTATCTTTTAAGGTGTGGTGCAATAGCTATGTTGACCATGTTATGAGTCTAGGGTCTTGAGTTTGACCGTTAAACCCATTTAAAAAATTAAAAAATATATTGAATAAATATCATGATTATATATGGGTTTGTGTGTGTGTAAAATTGAAAATAATTCTTGGTATAATGTTAAAGTCATTGAAACCTAAACTATAGGGTCATGGGTTTAACCCACAAACCCCACAACCATTTTTATGATTTGGAATTAACTTGAAATAAAGCTTGACTAACCTTTCCTTATAAAATTGAGTTCATCTTATTAATATTCCAAACAAAAATGTGGTTGAATGTCCATATGCTTGATCTTAGGGGTGAGGGATCGAGAGGTCGAATCCCTCCCTCATTATTTTTGGTAAAAAAATTTATGACTATGAAATTTCGAATGGTAGGTTTATAACGAGGCTTGTAGGAAAATTAATACTTTAATTATTAAGTCACTTCTAAATTAGTTTAATGAGTTTAATTATTTTTACAAAGTTATGGTATTGTTAGAATGGAACACATTTAGGTAATGGGTAAAGGGTATAGCCAAAAACAAAACATATACCCTAGTATTCAAATAAAGGACTTATAAATGTTATAAAGAGATGATATTCCGTTATAAAGTAAAGTGTATTACACAACCTAAGGAAGAAGGGTTAAGGAATAAGTTTATTTCTTAGAATGAAAAATTTGGAACTAAACAATATAAATCACCCTAAAAGTATGTAAATCTTATTCTCCTTATATCTTTATGAAATTGTTATATGTGTAAACAATATTTCTTAATATTGGAAGTTACATAAAGTAAAATAATCATGATAATAGGTCAAAAATGGGAATAAATGATGAGACCTATTATCATATCGATGTGAAGTGAATATTTTAAAACATGAATGAAAAACCATGATGTGGGTTACAAATGAAATTGAGTATTAAAAGATGATAATGACTAAATCGATAAACCTATCAACTTAAAACACATAGAACTTAAATTACATACTTGAACATAATTATAGGTCATTATAACTCCAACATAATTATAGGATAATCACTAGCCAACCAAACCATATAATTTTACACGTGAATGAAAAATATGAAAACTAAGGTTTACATCATTTTATGTTGACTTTTTCAATGTATTTATGCATTTAATTATCATAATTTTAAGATATATCATAGTGTTTGAATAAAAAAGTTAGAAAATATACCTTGCAATATACTGAGTGGGGATAGAAAGGGTGTATTTGTCTTAGAGTGCATTATCAAAACTAACAATGTCAAAGAGTAAATTTCCAAATTTGAGTGTCTATAGATAGAGAAGTCATGTTGAGACTTACGAGAATAAAAATATTGTAAGATGTGTATATGTATGACATAGTGATATATATGGATGGGTTAGTTTACCTAATGTAATTTTCACATATGTAAAGTATAATAGGTTAGGGTTTGAATACATATAGAATCAAGGTTTTCCTCAATATTATTGAAGTGGAATTACTTCATGCCTTGGTACATTGTAGGATTTCATTAGGAATGTGTGAATATTTTTGTCTCAAGTCTTTTATGCCAAAATCATATTCATTACTAATATTTTTGTAGGATCTTATCTTCCTACCACATTCATAGGTCTATCACTTTTTGGTAACTACACTACACATGATATTCTTTCTTACCTTATTAAGTTCTCATATCTTCCTTCTCACAAAGTGTATGGTCACTCTCACTTTGTGGAAGGTGCACGAAATTCATAAGGATCATGGTTGGAGGTAAAGTTCTCTGATGATAATATTTATCTTATTGTGCATTTTGATATCGGGATGGATCTCTAGTGAAATGTGAAAAGTACATCGCATTGTAGTTAATGTATTGTATTCATGATATTAATGTATTGCATTTTAAGACAAGAGAAATTATAAACATTATATGTTGGAATCCTTGTATATTGAAGTACTTATTCATTTTTTAAAAATGTAACATGATTTATGAGATGGAAACCTATGTATATTATACCACAATTATTTTGGAATGAATGAAAAAGTATCTATCTTGGTAACACATTATGGAATTATAAATTATGTCATAATTCATTAGTGACATTATGGATGTATTATTAAATAAGTAATAAATGAATAATTATATCTAATTATAATTGTTATGTTCTCTTTAATATTTATTGGATTAGATGGGAATTAATGCACATGTTAATAGATTAATGGTTAATGCCTTAGTCTATTTGGATGAAAAATTGGTGAAAAATCATGTAGACACCTATATTTAATGGTATACACATTGTTAACTCATTTTATGTTATGAATGATAATAATTATATAAGTTAAAATGCATGACAAAAATTAATATACTATGTTAGATAACTCTAATTACTTGTAATACTATTATATTTCTTCATGCATGTGTTTGATTGTTAAGTATAGGACTAGGAAATCGAGATGAATCAATTTCGATTCCCAATTGTGTAAGGGTGATTTGAATTTATGGTTAAAAAAATTGGTTTTTTTAAATCACACAATGGGGTCGATATAGGATTAGCCATTGAGGAAAAACTACCATCTTTCTACTACATAGGCCACTTACACAAGATGCCATCGATCTTGGAAAACTTCATCACCCAGATTAAACGCCATTGACCATGCTATAAAAACTCAACATCATCATCCCTAATGTGATTGGTCGACCTAACATGGCCGATCCCATCTATTTCAAGGGTACACAACCCATTATATTATTAAATTCACAAACTCACTCTAATGACCCTAAAATTACTCCTAAACCCACATAGAGATCAACTCGATCTACATTTTACTATCTTTGGGGAAATTTTCACTAGTTAAATTAACCTTGACATACATTTTCCTATTTTTATCCTAGTTTCCCTTCCCTAATTTAAAAATAAAATGTACCATGGGATTTGCACTACCAGTTTCCCCATCTTGAACACCTCTTTTTTCCCTCATACTCTTACTATCGTGATTAAAATCACTCAAATTGTAAATCACGAGCTCAGAATCTCTTAAATCTCAACTAGCAAAGTGAAAATGACTTCTTCCTTTGATTTTTACTACAATATTTATAATTAATTTTGACTTGATCTCTACCAAATATTCAAATGAAAATCCCTAAAAATATTTTTTTGAGTTGTTCATGATCATGGCAAAGATCCAATTGTTTCAAAATATTAAACATACATTAATAAAATTTCACTAAAAATCCTCTTTTCCTAAAACATTTTTTCATTATGACGCTCAATTGCATCATTAACATGGCCTCTTGGCTAGGTGGTTTATGTCTTATTTTACTAATTATCTTCTAGTGTTTCTTATCGGTCTTTCTTATTCGGGGTTAAATGCGGTTATTACACCTTCCATAGGAAATTTAAGCGACATCAACAAGTAAGTATGAGGTAGGTATATTTCATTTGGTGGAGTTTATTATTTCTTTATGACACTTATCTTACTACTTTACTTTTAGCATTTAATTTTAGTTCTAGATGTTGCATAAATATTTTTTCAAAGACAATATCATGTTTCTTTATTGTGACACACATTCAATTTGGTTGAATCATATTTATGCACCTCATTTTTTATGTTTTCTAAACTTTTCTCTTATGTATGGTTTTTTTAATGCATTTTCATTCTCAGCATGTGCCTTAAAGGGTCTTTCAGGATTAGGATGTGATTAGAATTGGTCACATGGGTTAGACCACAAAATTTACGATATATTGTTATTGTGTCATAATTCCCTTATCCTTGCTCATTTCTTCATTTTTCTACACATTTTACCCATCATGTATACTTGTCTCATTATGTCCACTTATTTACACACATTCACACTATTATATTTTATTTTATTCATCCTATAAATTTGTCATTTCCTCCATTTATATTTTGTCTTCCACCTCCCTTTTTTCCACCTCATGACCTAATTTTTCCTTAAGGTTGACACCATTAACCATGGGAAATGGTTTCTAGTTTGATTTATACCATGGGAAATGGAATTTCCCATGAGTGATCACATTGGGTATGAATAACCCATCGTTATTGTCATTTTAGGATCACTAATCCATCATTCCAAAACAATGCACTTTCTTACACATTGGACATTCATACATATTTACACACCTAGTTGTTAGAATTGAGGTTTTGGAGAATTTCCTTTTACATTTGGGTCACCATAGTGAGATAGGATGAGACATTCTATTTGATATTTCCCCATATCCACCCATAGTGATTCTTTTTCGGTGTTTTTGTCTTTGGAGGGGATCATGCATTAGTAGACATATTGTAGGTAAGTATTTCTAAAACTTCTTTGTCCTTTTTGCATGTTTTCTTATGTGGATATTTCATCATTAATTGTTATAGGTTAAGGTAGATGTATGTTTTATTTTATCTATTGCATTGTCTTATTATGTTATGCCCCTTGGATTTATCCATCTCTTGATATATCTTATGTTGAATCATAATAGGATACCTTTCTATATCTTAGGTATAAGAATTAAAAACCTATAACTACCTTAGGGTTAGGGATACTATCCTCTATAATTATGATGTTAGTTATCTTTGAGAAAATTTGGTATAAATATCTTGTGTGCATGCCTATATTTGATCCCTAACATTTGAGAACCCGAAAGGGGATCCATTTTAACTCATCTTACAACTAGCACAACATGCGATCACAAATTGTTATACTAAGGATTCCTCTCTTTTAATCCTTATAGGCATTGACATAAAAAAGTATCCCTCATCATAATTTTGTAATTAAGTCATTAGATGTTTCCAAAATAGAGATAAATAGGGGAATTAAAGATTAGATCTATAAAGTTTACATTTAGCCCAAATGGTTAAATTTATGCCATTCTATTTCCTTAAAGCTTCACCATTATTGAAATACCTATCTTCATTTTTAATATGGTCCCATCCAACCTCAAAACTATATATAAATTGAATTATCTTACTGCAACTTGAGGGTTCCTTAGGCATAATCTAGAGTTTTTTCACATCACCTCTACATAGAGACAACCCACTATATCCCTCAAGAATATTGTACTTGTTATTTAGAACATGAAACTAAGGACCATTTTATTTTTTGATGTTCTCCTTATTATGAGATTAAAGGCTTTTTATTTCACGTCTTCATAGACTCATTAAAATATCTCAAAATTGTCTTGGATTATGAGGACTGGACATGCTTGGATCTTTTCTTTTGAGATATATTTTTATCTTCGTCAACATTTGACTAGAGATTTTACTTCTTCAATAATCAGTCCAACTTATTTATTCTTCAATATTAAGTAATAATTGACCTCCTAATATAGTTTTGGATATGGGGAGATCAACGATGCATCAAATGACATGACATATTTTATTTGTTATTTGTTTTTATTTTTCTTTTATAGAGTTGTTTTTACACTCTCGTTTCCTTGTTTCACATTATGCTTTTCTGTCTCCATACGCCATATTTGGCCTTTTGTGGACATTAATATGATTATAATTTTCAATTTTCTCCAAACCATGTAATTTCCTCAAGCTATACACTAATTTTCATAGCAAAATTCATTATTGTTATGAAAAAAGAGACATACCATTAAAAATAATAATTACACCATTATAATTGGTTGGAGATCATTGAAGGAGATAGATTTAAGGATTACAATCCTTAAATCCAGTGTAGTTGGGAAATTACTACATGGAGTCCTTTTTGTAATCTAAGTGCTTGCCTTGAAGATCCAGTGTTGCGATAATTTGGTGGTTGCGAAGAAAGGTGTTTGAAAAGAAAATACGTGAAAGTTTGTGTCATGAATAAAGCTTGCATCTAAGAGGATGCATGGATTAGAAATTTATTTTAGATCACTATCAAGCCATAGATTATGGAGAAAATGTTGAGTATTACATTATTGAGGCTTCCACTATTAAGGAATGTAAGAATTTGACTCTTAACCCCATCAATCCAATGGGCATACAACATATCCAATAACTTAATGTTATTCTTTCCCATACTCACATTTGTTAAATGGAGAGAGAATATGAAATAATTTGGTCCCCATATAATGATGATATCTAAAGTGTTAATTTAGGATTCAAATCTATTTGGGGGCCTATTCAAGACAATTTCTCTTGGAATTATGTTTGTACGGAAAAGAGTTTGTGAGAATCGAATTGGAAACAATGCACCACAAAGTAGTTGCACTCCAACGGAATCATGATAGCTCCAGTGTAATTGCAAGGAAGAATTGATCAGTAATGGAAGAACTTGCTCAACAGAAACAAAGCTTGCACATAGAGGAAAGACAACGGAGTGTCTTGGCATGCTCATAAATGAATAGTGAAAGGGTACATATAGGGTGTTGAGTAACCCTAGTGCATGACTCAATAGAAAACCCTAAACCTAACCCATGTGAGATGACCCTCCAATATGAGAGGAGGACACATAGGATAACTCACACCAACACCCCCTTCATCGAAGCTGGGGTAGTGGCTATGATGAGTTAGAAAAAAAGAGAAGACACTCCTAAACAACTAAGAAAGATGTGTCAATGGGGCCCGAAAACTAAAGGCCTGATAAGGTGCCCATATATAAACACAATATTCCTAGAAGAAGAAGAAGAAAAGAAGGACTACATAGCCCAAAGAAGATGAGCAGCTATAGAAGACCTCACCCCAAGAAGAGACCGTAAGTGAAGAAACTTCATCTTAGTGAAGGGCTTGGTAAATAAATCTACAATCTGATCAATTTTCTGAATGTATTGAATGTCAATGACACCATCATGAATAATCTCTCGTATGAAGTGCATATGGATCTCAATGTGCTTCATCTGCTAATGCTGAACTAGATTTCTACAAATGGAGATAGTGCTCGTGTTATCATAGTAGATAATGGTAGGCCACCAAAGTGGATGCCAAACTCTGTCAGAATACCCTGTAGCCAAATAGCTTCTATGGCAATGTTAACTACTCCTCTCTGTATTCTACCTCTATAGATGATATCACAATTACATTCTGCTTCTTGCTAGACCAACTAATAGGACCCGAACCAAGAGAGAAACTATAGCCAGAAGTAGATTTCTGATGATCTAAGTCACCCCCAATCAAAATATGTGAATCTAATTAAGTCAATATCTACCCCTCCATGATAGTGAATGCCATCAGCATAAGTGCCATGAACATAATGAAGGATCTGTTTAGCTACTTTCCAATGTAGCTCATGTGGCTCCTACATGAATCTACATGATCCCAACAACATATGATAAATCCGGTCGAGTGTGAGTCAAGTAAATCAAGCTCCCCACCAACTATTGATAAAGAGTACCATCAACCAAGGGAGTAGAGAAATATGAAACCAACTTAACCCCGGAAAGAAAAGGAGTAGGAGAAGACTTGCAATCGAAATTTGAAAATGAGATAGCAAATCAATAGCATACTTAGGTTACAAAATCAAGATTCCCGAGTCAGATTGTGAAATCTTGATCCCAAGGAAGTAATGAAGCAGACCTAAGTTAGTCATGGAAAACTTGTTGGCCAAGGTGATCTTCACATAATCAATAATAGAGGAAGAGCTTCCTATGATCAACAAGTCATCAACATATAGAACAAGAATGAGTATGGAGTCATCTTGCCATAGAATATAAACATTTGGATCAGAATGACACCTAGTAAACCCTGATGTAAGTAAAAAGGAGTCCATCTTGGCATACCAAGCCCGAGGGGCTTGTTTAAGGCCATAAAGAGACTTATTTAACTTACAAACAAGGGAGGGATCTTGGACATAACCTGGAGGTTGTTCCATATATATTTCTTCCTCTAGGTCACCATGAAGGAAAGAACTCTTAACATCCATTTGATGGACTTTCCATCTATTCACTGTGACAATGTATAAGGTCAGTCAAATAGAAGTCATCTTCGCAACTGGAGCAAAGGTTTCAGTATAATCAACCCCATCTATCTAGGAGAAACCCTTTTCTACTAATCACACTTTAAATTTTTTGACATCTCCATCTACTCCATACTTTTTTGAACACCCACTTACACCGAACGATTTTTCTTCCTTTCGGAAGAGTGGTGAGATCCCAAGTATTGTTCTTCATGAGAGAGGAATACTCCTCATCCATGGTAGAATCCCACTTAGGAATACTAGAATCCTCCTGGAAATACTGTGGATTAGAAGAAGAGGTGAAGAAAGAGTGGGATCCAATGAAATCTGAGTGAGTACATCTCATATCCGAAGTATCTCCAACTAAATATCCAACACTTTGCAAAGTTTTCCTAGCCCAAAGAGGACCAGGAGGATCAGGCTTAGAGTCAAAATATTATTCACTTGAGTGAGAAGGGACATAGTCCTCGTCATCACTACTGTCAGAATCAGAAGACTTAGAGGTCTGATGGCCAAGAGGATTAGGAAGAGGAGCACGCTCAACAGTATCATCATCTGATGAGTCAAAATCTGAATCAGTGAGCTGAAGAACCTCAATATGTGGAGAAGTAGAAGTCAAAGAGGACTCATCAAACTTAACACTTCTCTCAATATATAGCTCATGAGAAGTAGGATTCATCAATCGATATCCCTTCACGCCATCAGGATACCCTACAAAGATGCAAGGTTTGGATTGTGGTTCCAAAGCCCTACGTTTATTATTGGGAATCTGAGCTATAGCCTTGGATTTGAAGACTCGAAAGTGCTCAACATTAGGCTTGCATCTAAACCAGGCTTCAAAGGGTGTCATCCCTCTTACTTCCTTGTGTGGAACAAAGTTCTAAATGTAATTTGTACAATTCACTGCTTGACCCAATATTGCAGAGGAAGAGACTTCGAGTGAATAATACAAGTGGCCATCTCCTTCAGAGTACGGTTCTTTCTTTTTGCGACTCCATTTTGTGAAGGGCTATAAGCAACTATATGCTGTAAAGATATCCCTTTAAAAGTGCAAAAATCCATGAACCTATTGTTTACATATTCACCTCCATTGTCGGTTCGAAGAACTTAAGAGACCGTTCCACCTGTTTTATAGTAAGAGCCTTAAAGTCCTGAAAATGTTCAAAGACTTCAGACTTAATCTTAAGAAAATATACCAAAGTATATCATGAATAGTCATCAATGAAGGTTAGCACATAAAGAGATCTAGTAAATGAGGGAGATGGAAATGGACCAGAAACATCACTGTGAACAAGATCCAAAGGACGAGTGGCTCTCTAGGCTTTTCCTTTATCAAATTTCTTTTCGGGATGCTTTCCAAGTACAACCCTCACAAAGACCCTTAGAAAACCTAACGCGAGGCAACTTGTTGACCATTTCATTTTGGTTCAATTTTTCAAGGTAGTGATAATTTAGATGTCCGAAATGCTCATGCCATAGCTTACTAACCTCATTTTCATGAGTGAGCAAGGTAGTGGGTGTAGAATCAGAAGTAAAGTGGGAAAAGGTATATAACCATGAATGGTGATCAGCCTTTCCCTCAGCCACTGTAGTGTCATTATTAAGCTCACGAATAATCACCGAGTTAGGACCAAATTCCACTCGCATTCCTTCACCAAGGTGAGTAATTTGGTAAACCGATAGGAGATTGGTAGAGAGATCAGGAACACTCAACACTTGGTTAAATGTTCCCCCATCCATCTCTACCGATCCACTATTGGAAACCGACACTGTCGTGTCATTACCCATCATGATTTGGGACATTCCACAAGGTTCGATGTTAGAAAACTCAACATGTGAAGAACCCATGTGGTGCGAGGCACAAAATCTATAATCCATGTCGATGAAGGAGCAACTCTAGCTACAAGGGCCTTTCCTTTCTTCTTATCATTTTTATCACCTTTTGCAGTAGAAGACTCGGCCTTCGGAGAAATTTTTTTATGGTTTCAAGAACACTTATTTTATTCTTCTCAAGTAAATGAGATAAGTGATCAATCTATTTCCAAAAATAGTGTTGCTCATCGTGACCAAACTTCTTGCAATAGGAACACAAAAACTTACTTTTCTATGCCTTAGGCTCAGAAGTTGAAGTGTTTGTGTCATTTTTAGGTTTGGTCTTGGTTTCTTTCTTAGGTTGATCCTTTGTTTCTTTCTTCTTTTCAGTCTTCTTTCCCTTGCTAGTACTTGCTACAAGGGCATGTGACTTGGACTTGAGAGACCCCATTTGAATGAGTTTGTCTTGTTCTTGAATGAGTTGGGATGAAAAATAGTCAAAGGAGGGCATAGTCCAAGTATCACCCAAAGCAGCTTTTGTAGCATAGAAAGTTGACACGAAGATAAAATATTCGGGACCTAGCTTAGAGAGAATTGACAAGATCAGTTGAGAATCTTTCTTTTCTACTTGACATCCTTTTAACAACAATCTAATGTGGAATTTTTTTGAGAAGAAAGCTTGTAGGTTTTCAAAGTCACTAGGATTTAACCCTAGTAGTTCATTTTCCAACTCATGTGCTCTCATGTCATCTAGTTGTCCAAACATCGCATCCAACATTTTCCACGTAGATTTAGGTGTTTGGACGCCTCAATGTGGAAGAGCAAGTCAAGAGAAACAAACATGCAAAGAAGACCTAAAGCTTCATCACTACGGTTTAACCACTTAGATTTTTTAGGTTTGTTGTCTAGTTCAGTCTCAGTTCCCATGGTGATGCGAATAACCCTTTACCCCTTAGTTTCATTATTATTTTCGATTTCCATTCGATAAAGTTGTAGCGGAATAAGAAAAGGAATTGAAATTACATCCATAGTGAGAGAGAGAGAAATAAATGCACAAAAGAAACACAACCACCACCGGAAATCACAACCACCTGGACAATAACAACTCCCATACTTTCGGCACTTTATAGTTTAGTGCGTTGATTACAATCGGGTCTATGCGTGCGGTTTGAAAAACTTGGTAACTCGACTTGTAATTAGTGTAATAATGCACAAGAGAGGAGACCACAATAGTGTTCCATGGAGCGCAACAAAGAGGACACCGTAAACAAGCACAAGAAAAAACAAGGAAGGAGGTGAAATCCAATCTTGGTTGTGAGGAAAAGCATCTCACGTGGCAAATGAAAACCCCTTTTCTGCAGACTGTGGTGGATGCGCTCACTAGTCGTAAGCAATAAAAGGGGTAAAATACAATGTTTTAAAGGAACTCAAGGAGTTCAGAATCTTCAGAACACCGAAAAAATGCTTGGAAGGGAAAAAAGGTGCTTAGAGTGATGTTGCACACTTGAGTGCACAATTAGAGAAAAAATCGACAATAACGTTTTAAATAATTACCATTTTGAAACGTCCTATTTAGCTAATTTAAGCAATTTTGACAAAACGATAAAAAAATGTTAATGTAAAACATGATTATTTATTTATTTTTAAAATGTAATCGTAAATGATAAATTGTAATTAATACAAGTAGATTTAATTAAATCTAATTAATTAAAAGGAAAAACTAATTAAGATCTAAAAAAATCTTAATGAAATAAGAAAATACTTTCCCTTAAAAAAACACAATAATTTAAAATTAAAAAAAATATTAATAAGGAAAAAGAATTTCAATTTTTTTAAAAAAAAACTTAAGAATCTTTTTACCAAACGATCGTAAGTTTTTGTTATTATTTTAAAAGTAATTTTTAAAAAAGAAACTTACTAAATAAATTACACGTATTTTGTTAAAAGGAATTTTAAAAACTTAATGTATTTAAAAATGGAAAGTTTCCATGTTTTAAAAATTAGAAGGTTTTGAAAGACTCCAAAAAGACTCCACATTTTTAAAGACTCCACATTTTGTTTTTGAAAGGGAAATAATTACGATTTTTTTTTTAAATGAACTTACAAAACCACCAAAAAAACACGGGAATTCATAGAAGGAGATCCCGAAGTGGAAGGAGCTCGGCGTGGGATGTAAGAAAGCGAAGTAGACGATTCTTTACAGAGATCAAAAATGCAGCCACTGTTTTTGTTTGTAGATTGTTTTGGTGGAGATCCCAAGCTTTTGTGGGGCGGCGTGGCGGGAATCCGTGGGGAAGGTAATTCGGCTGGAAGGATACTGCTAGCAGAGCAAAAATTCCACGAAAACAACAAAAACACGAGTTCCCATGCCAAAAAAATATGCCACAAAAAACACAACAAGGTTAAGCCCTCCACACAAAGCGGCGAGGATTGGGGTTTGAGGTCTCCAACGGAAAGAGAATAAATGTTCCCCACGTAGCTCGCTATTTTTTTGTTTTGTTTTTTTTCGCAGAGGAAAGAGATTAAACGTAGGTTTTGAGGAGATCAAGTAGAGATCTACAGATAGAACTTGCCAAGGCTGTAAAAATGACTCGTTAGGGCTCACACGAGCAGAAGCAGTTCGAAGGATATGTAGAGGAGCAAAACATAGAATTTCACCCAAAAATTTGACCCCGTATTCTCCGTTTTTAGCTCAATCTCCCAGAGAAACTAGACTACCATGCAACAACCATAGAGAAACCACAAATATCCTGCAAAAACATGCAAAAACCACAGAGAAACCAGAAATAGAGATCTAAAAAAATTCTAGTTAAATAAAAAAATTAAAAAACTAGAAAATACTCTATTTTGGATTTAGCTGCAGCTAGCTAAAAATGGTGGCAAAACCCCTGATTGCTCAAGGTATGATGAAAACCTGCACATGCACAAAAAAGCACAAAAATGACACAACTTTCTCGAGAAATCTTGTTAGATACGTTAGCAAGGAAAAACCAGAAAATAGAGATTAAAAAAAAAAACTTGCATGCGGAGTAAAAGAGCTAAACAACAAGAGTAATCACAACTAAAAAATGAGTGCACGTTTACCTGATCTCATCTCTGATACCATGAAAATATTTTGTGAGAATTGAAATGGAAATGATGCACCATGAAGTAGTTGCACTCCAATGGAATCATGATAGCTCCAGCGTAATCGTAAGGAAGAATCGATCAATAATGGAAGAACTTGCTCAACGAAAAAAGTTTGCACATAGAGGAAAGATAGTGGAGTGTCTTGGCATGCTCATAAATGAATAGTGAAAGGGTACATATAGGGTGTTGAGTAACCCTAGTGCATGACTCAATGGCAAACCCTAAACCTAACCCTAAACCTAACCCATGTGAGATGACCCTCCAATATGAGAGGAGGACACATAGGATAACTCACACCAATAGGGACAAATACCTCATCCCAAAGATCAACCTCTTATTTTGGGTGGTTATCTATAATAATATTCTCACCTTAGATAATATGGTTAAAAGGGTATCTATGATTCATAACGGGTGTGATCTCTATGAAAATATTGTTTGATATGTGGCACATATGTTGTTAGCTTTTTTATTGTTAGAAGCACATGATTGAGAGGGGGTGAATCATTCCTTTAAAAATTTATTCCATTTTATTCATCATTCATTTTCATTCATGATTCATTCAACCATACACAATTATAACCCTTTAAGCATTAAGATGATTAAACCATGCACAATCAAATCATACACATGAGAAAGAGACAAAATGACACAAGATATATGTGGGAAACCCTTAAGGAAAGAAAACTCATGAAACCTTTACTTATATTACTAGAAACAAAGGAATCCTATGAATATAACACATCATAAGATATTTAATTAGTGAGACACAAATCCCACAAGAAAAACCAAATCCTAGTCTAGTGGGGCACCAACCCTACAAGGAGCACCAACCCCTAGTTTAGTGAGGTAACAATCCCATAATGATGCTAAAACCCCTTAAGATTACCAAGCACCAAATCAGCCACCTGAAGTGAATATAACTTGAATTCCTTGTTGCTTCACCAAATTATTTTGATCACTTCTTCAGATCCATCCACCCAAAACCTTCTCAAATAGTCCTTTCTCCTTCTTCACTAATACAAACACCTTGATATGTTGATTAGTTCAAGTGACATTTAAGCCATATTCATATAATCTTCTCAAATATTCATTCATCTTCTCAACTCTACCCTTGATCCCTTACAAATCTCCTTTCACTACCTCTATCTCGTTCACATCCCCATCATCATGACTAGCTCAAATGAGTACACAAACTTTACTTTTATACCTAATTCATCACAAACACAACCAAAAGTTCACTAAGACCATTAAGGTCATTTTTTTACGATTTAAAAAAACACATACCATCTCATATAAATCATCTCAAGAGACCATATAGGTTAGTATTAGCTCAAACAAATCAAAATTTCACAAGGCTTCTCAATTAGGCCTAGAACAAGGTCTTTATCTCCAACAAATTATTCTTGGACTACAATAGCTGATAACAAGTTCACCAAGAATACATAGGCTTAGGAAACTTCATTAACATACTCTCACAACTCTCAGCATGCTCAATAACATCTGCACCATCCATCATCACCATAACTCACACCAATTTGTAGGCACACCCATTTAGGGCTTAAGTACCTAAATAACTAGTCGAAACAAGAACAACCAAATTTTCATATCAAATCATGTTTTCAAGACCTCTTAATCACATGAGAAGATGCTACATGGTCTATTGGTTGGTTTTTTTGTCACTAAATATTCCCAATGGAAGTGGATAAAAACCAACAATAGTTAGGGAAATTCACCTTTTGGAAAGGTGAAGTTTCCTTTTCTTTATGAGAGCATAATTCCCTCATATGATGTGATATTTATATTTTTGTGATTTTAACCAAGAATCAAAAACATGTGTAAAATTAGGAAAGAAAAAAATATAGAGAGGGAGGAAGAATGAGAAGGGAAAGAGAAGTGCAGATTACAAGAGAGAACTGCACAAAGGGGAACTTCTCTATCTAGCATAAATACATACAATGAGTGTGAAATATGAGAAGCAAAAGTTTTCATCTCCTTTAGAATATGCTGATATGGCACAAATTCCATGTACCCTAATATCCAACTTATAAAGTTTGATCACCTGAGCATCAATCATACTATGAAGGAAAAACAAAATTAGTAACTCTTTTACAAGAAGCATTACATATTTTGTAAGTAGTAACCATTAACGCAACAATAAAGAAAACATTGTATTAATGAGGTATAATCTATGTACACAAAGTTACAACAACATAATATATAGATAAAATAGTTCCCCAAGAATATTGGTGTGTGAATGAGAAGAAGAAGAACCCCTTTACAATTGAGCCTTTTATAGGCATTATGTTCCTAAAAGTAGTTATAAAATGCCATAACCTACCTATTCCTAACCCATCACCAACCTCAAGTTGACTCAACTTGAGTTTTGAATTACATCACAATTATGGTATTTAATTAATTTGATGGGAAAATTAATTAAATATGTTTTACATTATAGCTTACACAAGCTTGACATTTAATTAATTCATAATTGAATTAATTAATTACATTTTACAATCCTATATTTGATATTTGTAATCTCTTCACCAACATGATACAATGATTTTCAATACTAGATCTCTCTACACCATAATCTCGTGCTTGGGTTCACTGAACAGCCCACTTCTTGAACTTTTTATTCTCAAATAATATATTCTCTATTAAAATACCAATGTCGGAATCTATTTCCATGAGATACACATCAAACACTTCCATCACTTCCATGAAAGCACTATATCTTCTTGACTCATAATTTGCATGCATCCTCTCTTCTATCGATCATAGTAATTGATGAAATATCATGTGGTTTCCTTCATTAGATTGGGAGTGAATTGGATAGTGCGAGAACAAAAATATCAATTTATAATGATAATAAATGACAAAATTTAACCTCTTATAACAATGGAATTCAAAACGGGTGAAATTTGGACATAGTTAGTGTAATGCGAGAGATGGACAAGGTCATGTGAACCATTTTATCAATTCCATTTTTATGTGGATATGAAGGATGGTTGTAGAAAAAAAAATCATTCAATGCGAAAGGAGGGGTTGTGAGGAACACAAGGCTATGGGGAATAGGGTCCCAAAAGGAACACATTCCATGGGGGAGTCACAAAATCCACACAACACTAAAATCGAATGCATTGTAGGAAAATTAGGGATGCGGGAACAAATATTTAGATGGAACAATTTCCACGAGTTCCAATAAAATCCACTTGGTCTATAATACAAAGGAAAAACAAATAAATGCAAAGAAAGTGGGTGTGCAGGAACACAAGACTGATAAGAACAAGTTCCACAAGTTTTAAATATTTATGCAAAGGCCATGAAGAAAGGTAAATGATGGAACATGAAAAGGAAGTATTGTGTAGGGAACAATGAAATGTGGAGAAACAGAGATTTGTAAAGAATAAGGGTCCATGGAATAAGTTCCATGTGGGGTTCAAAAGGCTACACGACATCGAGATCTCAACAAATTGTGGGTGATACGGGGATGCATGGAACAAGATGAATGGAGGAATTGTTCCTAATGTTCCTCAAATGTCTATATTTACTGCAAATCACTAAAAAATACTAAAATTAACTCAAAATAAACTAACTCTTGGATTTTTTTCACTCCTCAGGCTTCCACGAGGGTAAACACATTGAGGCAAGGGGTCACTTAGCCAAAAATTTCAAAAATTTGGGTCGGTGACAACAAGGTCCCAACTAACTCATAAAAACCATAGAATACCATCAAACATACATTCTTCTCCTTCCTTTCTTAAGCATGTTATCTATTCTCAAAAAGTAGGTCTTTAATATTTTTGGAAGCACAATGGACTAAGAGAGGTGGTTTGACCAGTCCTAAAAATTTCTTATTCCATTAACCATTAATTATAGTAACCATTAACATATATCCATTTCCATACATTCAACCATTATTTATTTAGTGTGAAAAATACATTCAAACAACCATAACACATAAGAATAAGCACATAGACACAAGATATAAGTGGTAAACCCTTTGTTGAGTTGTGGAGCTCAATTACTTTGAATTAGCATGCAATATGAAACTTGCTGAAAACATAGTAATCGACATCGGTCACCTATGACCATTGGTTAGGCGAGGACAAATTGACATTGGTTATGTCTAATCAACATCGGTTACCTATGCGAGAGTGATTTATTTAACTCTCAGGAATTAGATCTATTTTTAATATTAAAAAATATCTATTGATTGTAATTACATGGCTAAGTTCCCTAAGTTTTTATACACATGTATATGCATGAAATCTAGGGTTTAGAAGTAAGAATGAAAAAGAACTTGCAAAAGTTGATCATTATTGTGAGAATAATTGTGAGAGAGGAAATTCTTGGAGAAGGAAAAAAATCTTGAGTGAAAGAAAGTATTGTACATCGAGAGGTGTGGAAGATTGTAAATATTCATTGTATATCTTTTCAAAGCTTTGGATAATATATTTTCTTGTTTCTTGGTGGATGTATCCCACACTGGGTGAACCATGTTAAATCTGGTGTTGATTTATATCTCTTGTTATGTATATTTCTTCTAGTAGAATATTTGCTTTTATTTGCATGTATGCTTAGATCTGATATATTATTTGAATAATTGGTGTGATAACCCTAACAAATGGTATCAAAGATTTGTTTGAGGGTTTTTATGTTGGCATATTTACTCACGAGAGGTTTTTCTCGATTGAGTGGGAGCTACAAGAATGACCGAAGAAAACAAATACAAGGTAGAGAAGTTTGACGAATGAAATTATCAATTATGGAAGATGTAGATTGAGGACTATTTGTATTAGAGAGATTTATATTTACCGTTGGATGAGAAGTATAGACCTATGAAGATGACTGAAGAGAATGGAAGATTATTGATAGAAAGGATTTGGGATCTATAAGATTGAGCTCGGACGACATCCGTGGCTTTCAATATTACGAGAAGAAAATTCTACGATAGGGTTAATGAAATCTCTTGCTAATTTATATGAAAAACCCGTGCTTCAAATAAAGTTTATTTGATGAAGAAAGTATTTATTTCTAAGATGCGTGAAGGTGGATGTACATCTAGTCATTTGAATGATTTCAAATCTATTATAAATCGAGATAAAATTGGTTTATATCTTGTTTGATGATGAAGTGAAAGCATTTTTATTCTTACATTATTTGCCTAATAGTTGGGATAAATTGGTAATATATGTTAGTAATACTTCATCTACTAATAATATTTTGACGTTTGATGATGTGGTTAGTATAATCTTGAATGAATAAATTCCTAAGAAGAGTACAAAGGAATCATCATCCGGGAATGCTTTGAATGTACAAATCGGGTCGGGGAGAAGGAGAGATCCAAGAGTAAGAGTAATGGGAAATCAAAGTAAAGGGTTAGTAGATAAAAATCTAGAGGTAAGGGAATTACTTGTTGGAAATGTGGAAAGAAAGGACATGCAAAGAAATATTGTTGGTCAAAGGATAAAGAGAAATAGCAACTTAGAAAAGGTAAAGAAGCAAATCTTGTTGCATTAGAGGTAATGCAAGATGATATTATTTTTCTTTTAAATAATAGAATTGAATCATGAGTTTTAGATTCAGGATCTTCTTTCCATGTAACCCCTAATAAGGGTTATTTCAGAAATTATGTCCAAGTTAATTTTTAGCATGTTTATTTGGGTGATGATGAACCTTACAGTATTACTGGTAAAGGGGAAGTTCATCTAAAATTGTAGAATGGAAATACATGGGTATTGAAAGATGTGAGACATGTGCCAAGCCTTAGGAGGAATCATATTTCTACAAGGCAACTAGGTGAATCTGGTTGCATGGTTACTTTTATAGGAGACTATTGGAAAGTCACCAAGGGTGATTTTGTTGTGGAAAGAGGTAAGAAGGTAAGAATGTTATATTTATCTACGTGTTCTTGATTCCTTTTCTACATTATCTACTTCAGATTCGGATGCATGCATGTGGCATAATTGGTTGGGCCATACGAGTAAAAAAGGAATGCATATCTTAAAGGCTAAGGTTAAGTTATCGATTTGAAATATTTAGATATTGATTTCCATGAATATTGTGTCTTTGGAAAGAAAAAGAGTGAGATTTCTCATAGTTGGGGCAACTAAGAAGGAACAAAAATTGGAGCTTGTACACTCGAAGTGTGGGGACCAGCTCGGGTAGCTTCTCATGGAGGATCCCGGTATTATGTTACTTTAATTTATGATGCTACAAGAAAGGTATGGTTTTATTGTATTAAATGCAAATATGATATTTTTGAGACTTTCAAAAGATGGAAAGCCCTTCTGCTGAGAATGAATCAAATTCAAAGTTAAAGTTCCTTAGATCGATGGTGGTGGTGAATACTTTGTCATAAGGATTTCAATGATTATTGTTTAGTGACTAGGATACATAAATAAGAATGGTTTCAAGAACACCACAGAGAATAATGTTGTAGAGAGAATGAACATGACAATCATGGAACGTGCTTTAGAAGTATGAAAATACATTTTGGATTGCCCTTGCGCTTTTGGGTAGAAGTTATTTATACAACAATTATTTGATAAACTGTGGGCCTTTAAGTTCATTAGATGGAGGAATACCAAAGGAAGCTTGGACTGAAAAATAGGCGAGATCTTTCTTTTCTTAAATTTTTGGTTCGAAGCTTTTGTACATATTGATAAGGAAAATAGGAAAAAGTTGGATGTAAAATCCAAGAGATGCACTTTCATTGGTTATGGATCTAGTGATTTTGGATTTTTTTTTTGGGATTTAGAGAATCCTAAAGTTATTAGGATTTGAGATATTGAATGGAATGAAAAGATAATGTACATAGATCAAATTTTGGTACCCAAGGATGAACTAGTTGAGAAGTTTGTAAATGAAAATGAAATCTTAGATTTAAAAGTAATACTGACAGGGTTACACAGTAATTAGTGTTGGTTGACCCCTATCCGACATCGGTCAATAGAGCCGGTATCAATTACGAGAAGATTAGAATTGACATCGAGTTAGAAAAATTGATGTCGGTTATAGGTGACCGACATGGGTCAATGACATATTTAGATAGAAATGTCCAGGAGGTCCAGAATGAGCCTCCGGTACCCCAAACTCTTGTGAGAAGGTCACAAAGGGTAAGTAAACCTCCGAAAGATTTACACCTTCTCTATTTTATTTATTATTGATTGATAATGGTGAACCAAATTTTTTGAAGAAGCAATGTAGGATAAGACCCACATCCAATGGGAGCATGGCATGGATGAGGAGATGGAATCCTTGGAACATAACCAAACTTGGGATTTGGTTAAGTTTCCAGTAGGTAAGAGGACATTACAGAACAAGTGGGTTTATAGGATCAAGGAAGAAATGGGTAGACAAAAAAGGTACAAGACAAGGCTTGTAGTAAAGGGATTTGTATAGAAAGTAGTTATTGACTTTGGTGAAATATTTTCTCTTGTTGTGAAGATGACTTCTATTCATAATGTATTGAGTTTAGTTATAGTAGAGGATTTACATTTGGAACAACTAGATGTGAAGACGGATTTTCTTCATGGTGATTTAGATGAAGAGATTTTTATGTAGTAGCCACTTGGGTATGAAGTCAAGGGTAAGGATAAATTAGTGTGTACGTTGGAAAATAGCATATATGGGCTCAAGCAAGCTCCAAGGCAATGGTACAAGAGGTTTGATAGTTTTATACATGAGCATGGTTACTTGAGATGTGATTCTAGCCATTGTGTTTATTTCAAGAATCTTAAAAATGGGAGCTATGTTATTTTGTTAATGTATGTGGATGATATGTTTATTGTAGGATCTAGTATACGGGACATTTTGAGCTTAAGGAAAGCTAGCTCACACATTTTCTATGAAGGATTTAGGATCTGCAAAAAGAATCATTAGAATGAAAATACATGGAGACAAGAAGAAAAATAAATTGTATTTTTCTCGGAGGATTATATCTATAGGGTGTTAGAAAGATTCAAGATGCGAGAATGCAAAACATGTTAGTACACCTATGGCTAAACACTTTAAATTGAGAAAAGATCGTGTGCTTCATCACATGAGGAGGTCAAATACATGACACAAGTTCCATATGCTTTAGTAGTTGGGAGTCTCATGTATACTATGGTTTTTACTAGACCAGACATTACACAGGTAGTGGGAGTTTTGAGTAGATATATGTCTAATACAGGTAAAGAGCATTGGAAATAAGTCCAATGGATACTCAGGTATTTGAGAGGGACATCTAACATGCAGTTATGCTATGGAGGTTTGGATATTTCATTATGTGGCTATGTTGATTTGGATATGGCTGGAGATTTGGATGGTAGGAGAAGAAGTACTGGATATATTTTCATAGTAGGTGGGACGACAGTTAGTTGGATTTCAAGATTGTAGAAGGTTGTGGCTTTGTCTACTATAGAGGCAAAGTATGTTACAGCTACAAAGGCTAGTAAGGAGATGATATGGATGAGTAGGTTTATGGAAGAGTTGGGAAAGGAGCAAGATGATTGTAAATTGTTTAGTGACAGTCAAAGTGCAATTCATTTGGAAAATAACTCAATATTTCATTCAAGAATGAAACACATTCAGTTGAGGTATCACTTCATATGACAGGTATTAGAGGATGGGAAGTTGAATTTAGAAAAGATTCATACGAGTGAGAACCTTGCGGATATGCTAATGAAGCCATTAGAAAAGGAGAAGTTGGAGCTACACTCCACTTCTATTGGTATTCAAGTTTGAGACTTGAAGAGGAAGAATCAAATCTAAGGATATAAGAATGGCATTGTACAAACATGGTGCAGTGATTAATATCCAAGTGGGAGATTGTTGATTTGTGGAGCTCAATTACTTCAGATTAGTACACGTGTGAAAATTTCTCAAAAAAAAAGTAACGACATTAGTTATGGAGGTGCTGACATCGGTCACCTATGACCGGTATCAGTCAAGCAAGGAGGAACCATCATCGGTTAAGTCTAACCGAGTCGGTTACCTATGTGTGGGTGTTTTAATTAACTATTTGGAATTAGATATATTTTTAGTATTAATGCATATCTATTGATTGTAATTGTATGTCTAAGTGCCCTAATTTTTTATATGCCTATATAATCATGAAATCTAGGGTTTAGAAGTAAGAATTAATAACTTAAAAAGATTGATGATTATTGTGAGAGAGAGAATTCTTTGAGAAGAAGCAAAAGCTTGAGTGACAAAAAGTACTTTACATCTAAGAGGTGTGGAATATTGTAAATATTCATTGTATATCTTGTAAAATATTTGGATAATAGATTGGCTTGTTTCTTGGTGGACGTAGCCCACACTGGATGAACCACAGTAAATCTGGTGTTGATTTATATCTCTTATTCTGTATATTTCTTCTAGTAGAATATCTAATTTTATTTGTATGTATGATTAGATTTGATATATTATCTAAATAACCAATGTTCTAACCCCAACACCCTCATGAGGAATAAATACCATTGAAACTCTACTTATATTACATACATAAAATAGATTTAGTGAAGCACCAACTTCACAAGGAGCACCAACCCCTAGTTTAGTAGAGCACCAACCCATAATTGAGTGAATAATACACTCCAAAAGGAGGCTATGACCCCCAAGAATGACTAATAACCAACTCATCCACATAAATATGTTTTATCTCTAACTTTTTTGTTGTCATAACTAATGGAGATATCTAATTCAGCTCACAAACCTTTGCTCAAACCCTAGGTCTTCAAACTTGCTCTATCTTCTTCCTTCTCAACTTACCCTGCCTCTAAACCCTTGCACAAAAGTTTTCAAACATTATTCAACCTAAAACACATATGATCAACCTTTAAATAATTCCTTCATACATGAAAATTACTATCTTCTAGGTTGCGATTTTCACTCATGCACAACTAACTCACAAAATGAGCTCAAACTTCACTTTTCTAGCCCTCTCTTCCTTCTAAAAAAATATAGGTCCGTCCTTAATCACTAATTAAAATAAAAAAACTTTAAAATATTCAATTAAATCCATTAAAATGGTAAAAATTACCCATATAGGTCGTCCATGCCAAAAACCATCCAACTTGAACCAAAATCCTCAAAACCTCATCACAAGGATGAAAAAAATCCCCTCATGCCAAAAATATTTTCATTCAATATATTAAAATCACCAAAAATGTGTAATATGGAATTTAAACATCATCCATGGTATTAATTTTATTTTAACCAATCAAATTATTTCATTTAATGGGCCCACGGACTCATTTCCTTCACAAAACAACTACCGTCAACATCCCGATTTAACCTTTAGACATCAAGACCACCAAAGATGTTATAAAATATAGAATGTGACCACTCAATTTAAATCCTATAACCTTTATAAAATTTATAAGTAAGTTATACATCATGAAATATCCATATATTCAAACCACGACTATTTTTGTCTTCACCAAAATAAGCTTTTCAAAACTAGTTTTACAAACTCAACTAGTTTGCACCCTTCTTGATAACTTAAATACCATCATAAATTCATTAAATATATTTAAAATTCACTCCTATTCACTTTCTAGGTGGAATAAATCATCAAATCAATCATATCTTTCTCCAACCAACTCATTCTTTCAAAGAAAATCAGTCCTATCCTAAAAATTAAAAAAACTTCTTGCTCAAAAACTAACCTGGAAACCACATCAAATAAAATCATCATTAGGAAAAAAATTATACCATTGGAAATATATTTTAATTGCCTTTACAAAACATATCACAAAACCTTCTGAATCTAAGTGGAAGGCTTTAAACCAAGCCCATATCTAAAAATTGTTTCTTTTGCCTTTTGGGACTCAAGAATTGAGTATGAGCCCAACTTACTCCATCACCTCAAAATCCATTTCCAGGGTTAAAAAAACCATGGAAAATCCTTATACATGGTTTATAAGCACTCAGAAACCTTCACCAAGAATGAAAAACTCAGAAACCATCACTTACCTCATGTATCTATTTGCACCCTACTAGAACAAACATCCTTCAATCACGACCTTCCAAGATAAGGTCATAATTTTTGATACCATGTCCAATACTCAATTTTGATATACCAATGGAAATATATCTGAACCAAATTCACACCAAAACTTGAATAAGATCCTAACTCATCATGTATCTCCTGCAAAGTCAATTTTAGTAAATACAGCTCCAAACTACTCCAAAATTAGTAAATCATAGATATGACACAATTTGCACTTTTTCACCTCAATCATGACCTAAAACCTTCATGAAAATCAAGAAAAATATTGGGCTAACAAAAATTCCAATTTATATTTTACCTTATTTATAGAACTTTTCCACAAACCAAACTTCTTCATAAATAAGTCATTTCATGTGGGCCCCACATACTTTCTGTTGATTGGATAAAGTATTGACTAAGTATAAGAGGGAACATGGATAAGTTATGAAGTTTGATAGAGTTTTGCTTTGAATATCCACACCTAGGAAGAAAGAGTTTGACACTTAACCTCTTTTTGCATGGATCAAACTAGATTTAAATGTGTAGTGATGAACACACATTGGATGAAGATAGAAGACTTGTGGAAGAAAAAATAGATATTTTGGGAATAAGTGGAAGATCAAGCGTCATGCAAAGGTAGAGCTAATAATAGGGTTAGAACTAGAGTTATTTATAGATGATCTATTAGTAGTGAATCTTACATGCTTATGTAGTTGCTTCAGTAGCGGTGCATGACTATTATTTGCATGCAACCTATTTTGAGAGTGCATGAGTAGTGAAGGGAAAGTCCCCACTATATATATGTATTGATTTACATGGTTTATAATACTAGTATATTGAGACATAGTTATGCTGCTCATATGATTTTGTGGGCATGGATTTGTGATGGTAATTTTAATGTATTCATATATTGTGCTTTGATGGGTTTATATAATAGACCTTTGTGGATGGATAACGGTTTTTTATGTATCTCGGTACCAGATTCTTGTATGGTAAATCTGATCTTGGTCCTTTTCTCGATTCATTATGCACTATGGTGGGATCTAGTTCTTTTTATAATTTACCTTTAATTTCTTGTTATGTTTATGGAATATGTGTATGATCATGCTAACACGTTGACAAAGGTAGTATACAAAAAGGGACCTAATACCTTTGTGCACTTTTGGTGAGCACTCAGTCTATCTCGAGTGATGTGCCAATACATGTAGGGGTTTAGTGAGAAAGCATACTACATTTTGGTTTCATTACTGGGACCTCCTCTTTTCAATCTTTTGTAAGAATGTTACACGATGAAGACGTATCGGTTGACCTTGGACAACATTGAGAGTTGAGTTGTGGATTAAGAAGACCAGTTTGCTCACGGATATAATACTAAACCTTATTTTGATGCTCGCATGTGGGTTGAAAAATATCTCGTATCATGAACTATATGATACATTCTTTTGTTGTTTTCTTATAGAGTTATATGAGTGGTTGGTAGCATATGCATCGAAGAAAAATTGTAGGTATAGAATAATTGTTTGAACACAAGAATATTACCATGCTATGTGTGATGCTGATATGAATTGGACATGCATTGTAGATCATTAGTGGAGTGGTGTTTTGAAAATTTACACATTGGAGTATGTTGTTTCTACTTATTACTTTCCGAGCTTTCTAATTTTTAGTTCTTGCGTGAACCAAATTATCTTATTTGTGCTTTATCCCTTTAGCAATTAAGATCTCTATTGTGACTCTAGATTTGGAAGAATGACCTATGGATATATAAACCCAACCACAAGGCGGGAAGGAATAAGTGTGGTGAAATATGGTGGAACTTATAGTGGAGAGGTAGTCGAAAAATATGGCTTCTATAATGAGGCATAGGAGAGGGTATTATCGAAGAAGAGTGATATTGAGGATTTTGTGGAGTTGCAGAGGATGATGTCTTGTGAAGGATTTGAGGCTCAGGTGGAAGATATGGAGTCATAGCATTAGGATCTCCCCCACTTAGGAAAGCATAGTAGAGAATACCCTCTAGATTCGATGATGAAAGATTGAGGACCACAGGGTGCATCTCGATCCCACCTGGTGACCTTGCCCTTACGCTTAGTGTTCTAGTTCCTAAAACAATTATTGAGAAACATGCTAGTTTTGGTGATAGAGTAGTGATAGGTAGATTTCATTTTCTGTTGAGTATAGAATTTCTTCAAACAAAAATTGATCTATGGATACGTAGACATCTTCTTTGTTTGGTGGTCTGATTGGTGGTATATTTTTTGGTGCATTGCAGAATGAGCTTGGGTGCAAAGAATGTGGGTAATATGTCTGGAAGTAGCACAACTTTGCATAATATGGGAGTTTAATTTAGTACAAAAGTTGGAACACATAATAGCTCATATTTTAGTCTAGTACCTATTATAGGGGTGGATTAGGAGGTTGGGGATCTAGTGAATCTAGTGGTTCTAGAGGTAGATGGAATACTTTGGTGGTAATACAAGTTTTGGATTTAGTGGGAATGTTCTACACTAGCCATAACAAGTCTATTATGATATGTCTCTTCACCTACTAAAGTATAGAGGTATTTAGGATGAAGCGAACATGTGCATATGTGTGAGTTAATATGGCATGCTAAGGGAATTACAGCTCCAGAGCATAAGGAAAGTTATTTTTCTACTACTTTACAAGGGAGCACACATAGCTGGTATAGTAAGTATGATCCAAACCAAAACACTATATATTATAATACGCTGCATGATGCTTTTTTGCTAAGTTTCATAAATTGGAGTTTTAATAGAAAAACATCAACACGCTGAAGGAGATTAAGAAGGGCATGGATGAGAGTGTAAGGGAGTATGATACACATTTTAAAACTTTACTATCAAAGTTATATTATGATATTCACCATAGTCAGCATGCACAATGGTTTTTTGGAGGTTTTATCACACCTTTCAGAAGGGTGTTCTCTCATCGAGACCTTTACATATCCATGCAAGGCACTAGAGGCAGCCCTGTGCCCTGAGGTAGTTGGGAGTGTAGACACCAGAATTAGCCCATTCTTGGAGGCACAAATTACATCTATGGTGAATAAATTAGAGAAACTATCATCCAATTCAGCTCATGAAATGTGCAGTGGATGATGGTGTACAAATTACGATGTGGAAGGACATACTAAGGATAACTTCACTCATAAATCAATCGTGCACCATGTTGCTGGATTGTGAGATCTATCACTTATATCATGATTCAAGTAGGCACCCCTTTCTACAATGCGTGATTAGGAAGAACATGTCTTGTTATTGTAAGATTTACAAGTCCCACACTCATGATACAAATAATTATAGATTGATTGATCAGATTCATAAGGCTATTGAGACAGTGTACTTCATACAACTATTATAAATAGTTATAAGGAGTAAGGTGAACATCATAATCATAACCAAAATGAAGGGTACTCTGATGGAGGTGGTAGAGGTAGAGGTTACCATGGAGGATTCAGAGGCCATGGTTGTGACGGTGGAAGAGGTGAGTTCTCATGAGGAACCTATTTTGCATTTGGATTCCCTAATCATTATAGGAGCAAATTCCCTTAGACGTTGTCTTCTCATGGTTTGGGAAGCGTATAAGTTTGAAGAATGTCCGAGAGATATATGAGCACATGAGTAAGAAATATAAGAATAATGATAAGGGAGTTGGAATGATTAAAGTGCAGTGTGTTATAAAATACTAGTGGATGTCAAAGATTGCATGTGAACCCGAGATGCTACATGTGTTAGTGATTAGATGCATCGAGGTTGCACGTGCTTGTGAGACTCTGAAGCATAAGCTTGTTATAACAAAGAAAGAGGTGATAAATGTAAAGTATCCTTATCTTGCCCAACGAAAGAGGTATATCGGGAGACTATGGAGGTTATTAGAAACTTACAGGTGAGATACAATGTTTAAAGGTGTATTCACGTGAAGCTGGAGCAGTGAAGGAATTTGAGCTTTCCTCATAAGGATGTTGATGACTTAAATGAAGAACAATACCAACCAACCAAATCCATCCCCAAGAAACCCAATCCCACCTACATGCTTTAAATCATTTGACCAATCTTGAAAAACACAAAAATCCCATCAAAAACAAAAAATAAGCCAATCGGGAAACTTTCCTTGCAATCGGCGGCAACCCAACTTGTGTCGTCATCGACCCTATAAAACTAGCTTATTTTTTCTATTCATCATCAGATGCATACAAATTCGGATTTCTGTGAACCGAGCATCCTTACCCACGCTTGAGCATTCTTGAAACATTTACAGACCTTAAAAACATCATCTCAATGTGCTTGCATCACTCATGATCATCTTTTGTGAGGCTTATCGGTATCTCTCGTGCATCTCTACTGTGCTTTTTGTTGAATTATCTTTGTATCGCTAGTGTTGGTGCCCATTTTGATCCTTTCTCATTTTTCCATAAATCTTCCTTTGGTTTGCATGTTCTAGAACATTTTCCTTCAAAATTGGTAGTTTGTAAAGTTTCCCTTGATTGAATGCCTTGAAATTCTCATAAACTTATTATTTTTCCCCAATTTGAAAGAAATATACATTTATACCCTTTTTTGTGCCCTAGTTTTCCAAATCCACGGGCCTCTGTCATTTTTTCCATCTTTCCTGGCCTTTAGAGCTTGAGTTTGTTAATTTTATGCTTATTTTCCATCAAAAATCTATCCCCATGGTTGAAAATTTCCTAAAATTACTTTCCATTCATTTTTTGACCAAAAAATCCTTTACCCACGAAGAAAAAATCAAATTCGGGCATCTCTGGCAAATTCTATATTTTTGACGGTCATACGGGCATACTTTTCCCATCAAATTCTATCTCAAACATCATCTCCTACGTGGCGCTTGTGGTTGGACAAGGTTCGGTGGGTTTGTTCAAAAAAATTAACATTTTTTTGTTTTAGCAAAAAATCAAATTTTCCCGTAGCTCCGCAGTCCCAGAGGAGGACACGTGTCATGTTCTCATTCAAAGGCGGGATGGAAGGTTGGCAGGGGACTTTTTTGGTGAAAAGGGAAAAAGGGTGAGGAAAGGGCCGTGGGTCCGCCAAATGAACCACAGGGGGACACGTGGTAGGTAGGGAGAAAGGCGGAGCAGTTTGGAAAATCTCGCCCTTTGGTGAAAAGGTATTATAAATCAAAATAGGCCCGCGGGTCCACCAGGCCAATTAGGGGTGGACACGTGGCAGGGCGGGGTCAGAGGGGAATGTGGGCTGGTGGAGGCAAGTTGTGTTTTTAGCCTCTATTTGTCAAAGGGGTAAAAACATTGAATGAGCCCGCATATCCTCAGTGATTTAGAAGGTGACACGTGGCAGAGAAAGGTGGAGGGGCAGAGTGGCAGAGGAAAAGTAAGAAATTTTCCCTTGGCGAAAAAGGGGTGTTAAAATGAGAAATGAGCCCACATATCCTCAGTGATAGAGAAGGTGACACGTGTCAAGGACAGAGGTAGAGGTATGGGCCCGTGGGGAAAAAAGTGAAAATTTTCCAAATTTCCAAAAAGGTGGAAATGTACGAGAATTGAGCCACTGGCAATGGGACCCACCATATGACACGTGTCGGCACCAAATTTCAAGGGCGAGAGGCGGAGAAAATTGTCAAATTTTTACTTTTTACAAAAATGTTAAAAAGTCAAAAATTGATCCCAAATCCATTCTTAATCGCATTTTGACACGTGAAGGGCTCAGATTAAAGGAAAAAATGAAAATCAATGGTAAGTATGCATTTTTCATTTTTGGCCATTTTACTCCATTGAGCTCTAGGAAAATTGAAGATGCAAATTTTGCATCAATTTTCATCAAATTTTTCAGTAATTTCGTGTCATTTGTGCCTACAAGGACCAATGCAAGTGGTTTTAGGGATCAATTTGTAGATTTGAGGTGTTTTTGAAATGATTTTTGCCCTAGCCCCAAAATGTGAAATATCAAATCAAGAAGTTACATAATCAAATTTTGGAGGGATATGGATGAAATGATGAAATGAAAGGGGTCTGCATGCTTTGAGGATGAAAAACATGCCCCACATTGGATAATGATGAATGATTTGTAATGATTCACCTTTTTTGAAACACCTGGCAACTTTTGTTGCAAATATGTTAAAAGTCCCTATCTGTGAATCATGTTGGAATTCTGTAACAAAATTGATGCTTGGCATATTATTTTCTTGGGAAAGAAGGATAAAATGTAATAGAATGTTATATAATGCATGTTTTTTGACATGCAAAAGGTCAGAGAAACTTAAAATTTCTTGGGAAAATCTGGGAAGAATCCCATTCTCTGAGAAACCACCTGAGAACCATTTCTAATTTCTTGTTTATCATATTTGTATCATGTTGAGTTGGTTTTAGTTGTAAATCCATCAACAAGCTCTGATATTTTCTTATAACATTCCATATATGATAGATTTGATCATTTCTGGATTATTTTGTGTTGTCTCTTGAAAATTTTTGCATGCACTTATGTTTCAAAATGTTTTCAATTTATGTTTCTTCCTCCTGTTGCAGTCTTGTGTTTAAAATATCTCTTGATCATACATGGTCTCATTTCTTGTTGATAGTTTAGTGGAATTTTCAATCTCACATTCAAAATATCTTTCATCTGATAAAGAGATAAACAAATTTAAAATCACTTTACCTTCCTTGAATTTTAGAGATTGTTTGTAAACCTTTGGGTGCACCTTAGGTCATGATAAAATAGATATTTCTGGATGCTTTGTTGGTTCATTTGCTTCAAGATTTTGTGGCAGGTTGTCAAATATTGTGTGGAAGAGTGCAGATTTGGGCCTCCATTTGGTGCACATATCCTAGTTGAAGGAGTACCTTAACCCTTTGAAGCATTCTATTGTTTAGGTCTTACAAATTTCTTACAAAGGTCCTCAAAGAATTTGGAAAATTCTGGTTAGTCTTGTCTAAAATATGGCACCAAAAATTCATTCAAAATAACTATTCCTACCCCATATTACCACTACATTACATTGTGTGTCAAAAAAAGAATACAATCCATTTACAAAAATGCACAATGCAAATCAGGATCATACAATGTCTTCAGTAACCCTTGCCTTGCATTGAAAATATCTCCATAATCTGGGAGTGATAACTTGTGAAAGTTAGATTTGGAGTGTTGATCATATTTTCCCAAGGCCTTTTCATACTATTTGCACAAATTGAGAGATATCTTCATCTCCTTCACCATTTGAGAGTTATAAATTATGTTCTCTTACCTTGGTTGAAAGGCACAACCTAAAACAATTAGGACAAGATCAAGTCCTATTTGAGTGTTATCCATCTCTCCACAAATTTAAGTGCCGCCAGATTACATCCCCAACTACAAAATGACACACATCATGATCTATTTGTCTTCAAGCTTTATGCCATATCTCTAAGGCTGCTCGACTACTAAAAGGAGAACAAATTTGGGTACCAACAACTAGTATCTAAAATTTTATATGATCGATTAGTCTCAACAACAATCACAGGTTCTCCAACAACCTTTTCCCTTAACATTTTTCTTGCAGGTTGTATTTTTCATCCAATCATTCTCGGATTTATCTAATTCTGCTATAATCACCATCAACCTAGGCCCAATTTTCTAAACAAACTTCTTCTACTTTTTTTTCAGCCATTTCCTGGGATTTTCTTTCCCTCATCCCTTACTGCAGGCTACCCACAACACATACTGAGACCCTTAAAATTCTCCATTGGAATTCATACTAGTCAAGTCTACATATTCATCTTACAGTCTAGATCTTCCCTCCCAAGTTGTCATTGACCAAGCATGTGCATAGTCTAGGTCAACATTGACCAAGACTAGGTAACAATCAATTTATAGTTATTACCATCTAATTATATTTTAGATCAATTTCTATCATCTTCCCAGCATTCAAGAATATATTTTTGTTTCTACATGTTTCTACATTTTCATATTTTTACATCACTTTTTTAAAAATGGGGGTTGACATCCATGAAAGGAAGCTAACCACTTCTTGGAACCACATTATCCTGAAACCCCTGCATATATTTATCTAATACATCTTCCTTCCATTTTTGTAGATATATCAAATTACGAGTGAATCCATCATTATCTTGTGCCTGTATCACATCATATCTAAGGTAATATAAACCCTCCAACATTTATGAGTTTTCTAGTTTCTTTAGTAATAGATCATTTAGTTGGTAAACAATCCTGGCACACTCGGTGGGACCACCCTTTTGGTGATCTCTTTATTCTATATTCTACTAAAACTATAGCGTGAGGCCCTTCTTTATTTCTTGATCATGTTGGGTTCGTGGTCCGGATCACTCATTCATCGCACAATAATTGTAGAAAAATAGGAAAATATTTATCCGTATTCCTCACTTTTCACCTATTTTATCCTTTTGGAATCATACTTTCCCATTCCTATCTATGTCATCATCAAATATCACACTTCGTTTCATGATGAAAATGAACCTTTATTTTCTACATCGTGTTTTCTCACAATTATCACATTTTATCACATATCAAGCTTTGAAACTCATGAATCAAATCATACATCAAAACACTCCATTTCCCAGAGAGATGATTGGGATTTTATCACCCAATAGAAGCTCGTTTAGACATTCCCTAACCCAAAACTTACCCGAAACCAAACATAGTTTGCCTCTTCTCCTAGGTCCTTTGTTATCCACCCTTCTTTTTTCTTCACATTTTTAATCATTACATAAAAGTAATTGTTTGCTTGAATTTTTGTTTAAAATGGAACAAAACTTTTCCTCGACCAATTCTACACAAAAATCCATCATGACCTCATCCAAATCCTTGGTTGCTTCTAGACCATCTTCTAGCCCCATTTATGACTACCTTTTTGAGACCTTCTACTTCCCGACCACGTTGATTGGTGGATTCCAATCCTTCGCCACCATCTCCTTTCATCTCTATTTCATGATACCACCATGCCTAGCCAACCTATTGAACCTTATCTCTCTCCAAATTAGATCTCCCCATTCAACCCATACCATCTTATTATGATCAAGATTCTCCTTATCATATATCTCCTCAATCAATCAAATCTTCACCACATGATATCTTTAGACAATCATTCCCCAATCCACCACTAGCAAACTCATCCTTACCTCCCACATCATATCAATTCAACCCCTTTTCAATCAACACCATACATCAGACATCTTCCCCCACATCTATTTTACCATCTTCATCATCTCCCTTATCTTAGCTATTATTCCTACCACTCCTTCAAGGGCTATCCTCACATCCACTATACCCATGATCACATTACCTACCACCTTAACCTCCACTACTTCTCTTTCATCTACAACTAGTCCTACTCTTACCACATCCACACTAGCCTTGACTGCACCCATCTCTCTATCCACACCTACCATTCTTGGACCATTATCTACATCTCTCCCACACACACCTGTCACTACAATTATCTCTTCCACATCCACAAATCCATCCAAGTATACCTTGACATCACTATCACATATTTCTTTACCCATGCCCACATCATCCAGTCCTCCAACATCTACCATTCCTACATCTACATCCATAATGCCTCTTGGGACATCTAAGACAAACAAAACAAAAAGGCATTCACACTTCTCCCACACAACCCCTCATTTCTACACCAATTCATCCACCATCTATATCATCCCCCTCTCACATAGACATTATTAACCACATAATCCAAACACCCTTTTCTATTTCCATATCCACATATACTTTTTCCATTGATTGTACACCTAAATCTACTCAATACACTACAATGGACCATCTTGCCCCATCCACATCTCTTACACCTTTTTCAATCATGTCATCCTTATATTCCATACCAGTTCCTCTTTCTTTGCTTCTTCCCACACCTATCATATCAACTATTATGACCACATCCCCATTATCTCCTTCTTATTCTACTACATCATTAGAGAAATATTGAGAGCATTTCAACTCGCAACTACCATAGGTTATCCTCCTATGTCATCATCACGAAAATACATCCCGACATTAAACCAATCTCCATCCTCCTTGGAAAAATCATAAAAAAATGCTTCCTCCATCATCCACAACCCGATATTTGGATCCGTCAAGAAAGTCATTATCATCCCTACTAAGGGCACTTCAAAATAATCCAAATCCAAAAACCTTGGCATCCTTCCACAATGATCTCTTGAGCGTCCTCATAAGAAGATCAAAATTCCTCCAATTAATACCAAATCTACATCTTCTATCTTGGGACTACATCCACCTATCCTAGAACCCCCTCCTCCATCATGACCACAAGTCAACTAAACCAAATCAAACAGTCTAATCTTCTCACCTAGGATCAACACCCTCATCAAAAACACCTTTATCATGTCCAACCATCCAACCCTAGGTCATCCACCATAACGTCTTCTTCTAGACCACCTATACCCCGATATAATCCACATGTATCTTCTCCATCCACACCATCTTACAAAACCTTCTCTACTTCCTACATCAAATCATATGTAGAGGTCCTCTAACATCTAATTTATAATTCTTCCATCACATTCCCACCTATCAGGCCTTTTGACCCAAGCCGCACGAATCCATCATGGTTTAATTCTCATTACGTTTGTGCCTATCATCATACTCTAGGTCATAATACTAAGCATTGTAAGGCCCTCGAGACTATTTTCCATAATATTATTGAGAGAGACCTCCTTGATGAGTCTCCTTCTCCATCTACCACCTCATCCATAACCCATTCAACTCTTCCTCCATCCATTCAATCTCCTCAACTTCCCACATCATCTTTCACTATCCCTCCTTCACACATTATTCTTCATGATGAGGGTCCTCCCTTGCTCATGGATATTGTTCATCTTGATACACCATCCTCTTGACATCCATATCCTTTGATATCCACTATCCTATCCACATCCCTTTCTGGGGGAACATCTTCCCCTTTTGTTGATATTTTAACATCCTCTTCTTGTCTCCATCAATCCATCCTCCAGTGCTAGGGGGGATGATTTCTAGGACTTGTCTATTTCCAAATTATTTTCTTTTCACATTTAGCATCATCCTATCTCATCTAGCTTGATTTATCCAATCGTACCTTTATTTCCTCCTCCTACAACCAATTTTGTGGCCATATCTATGTTTCCCTTTGGAAACACATGGCTTTGTATAAAATCCATCGTTAAAGCACATATTTCTTGATTCGTATTTAATTCATCCCATCTAACCATTTATTTATCTCTTTCTCTCCCTTAATGAGGAACACTTACTCTTATTTTTGTTTATTTATCTCATCCCATCTCTCTAACTAACGATGTTAATGTTAGTGGCCTCGTAGCTTTATCAAATGTCACTACTCTAGAAAGGAGCCAATATGGAAAGTTTTCCCCTAACTGGATCAGACCATACATTATCACGCATAAGTATGGGTTGGGAGCCTATGTTTTGCCTCCCTTGATGGTAAAATGGAAGTGGAACCACTTAACACATTACACTTGTAACCATTCTATTGTTAGCACATTTACCAATGTTCCCTTAGTCATATTCTTGGATCATTCCTCCATCTTATCCCCTTTCCATATCTCATTGTGATGATTTAGAACTATGTGGTCTCCTATTACTTCCTAGATGTGACCTTAAATATGGGCACCATAGCTCTTCCCATAGCATATTCCTTATGGATAGGTCTCCCCTTTGGTGAGAACTCCATGATCATTACATCCATCACCCTCTTATTCACCTATTGGAACCATGCAAAGGGTCCAGGGGTGTCTCTTGTACATCATCATCCCCTCATAAGTGGTCTACTTAGCTTAACTCCCCCATGTAAATTCAAAATTCATGGATGCTTCAATCAAAAATCAAAGTTATTAAAAAAACAAATTGATCCCTTGAAGGATAATTGTTCATACAAAAAAGAGAGAAAATCAAAAATCAAAAACATGAAATCAAAAGAAATAGACTGATCCCTTGAAGGATGGCTATCATATGTTATTCTTGCCATCTATATATTGTATAAAGTAGACCATACCTTGAAGGATGGCTACTCCTTATGGCATTTGAAGGCTTCCCACATTGATCAATCTTCCATTTGATCAAATTTCTTCTAGCAGACTTCTTGCATTGATCAATTTGCTCTTTCCCCTTCCTAGAGTTGGGGCATAGTTTCAGGGAACACCACTCTTGGATAACCCTCTGTCATCTATAAAAATTACATTTCAAACCCTTTTGTCATGTAAACATTAGGTTTATGAGATCATCTCATCCTTTATTTCCTTACGATATTTGAAATGACTAACTACCGTTTGTTATGGTTGCTAGCTTCTTCTTTGGTCAGATGTGCCTTACATTACCTGATCTTCTCCTACTTTACCTTTAATGTTTTTGGAGGCATATTTTCCTCTCACATTCCTCACAATAAAATAACGTTGTTTGGACCTATAGGTCTCCACCATTATAAAGAATTTTCATCCTAATCTTATTACATCTATCTTTCAACACATCTTTCTTTATCTCAATCACCTATATGTTATCTATCTATCTTACAACACATTTATTCTTACTTACATCCATCATTAATCATATCCATTCTCAATTTATTTTCATCACATTTTACCCATATACATTCCAATCATCATGATAAAATTTAAACATAAAACATATAGTCCTAATCCTCATTAACACATCACACATTTATCATCATTTTATTCATACATGTACATTTAAAATAACCATCTAATCATACATTTATTTCACCATCATCATCAAATATAAAACAAACATGTGTTCCAAAATCAAACCATCATTATCACATCTAAATCTAAAATCCATCATCATGACATATAATCTAAAATCATCATCACATCAAATTAAATTCATCACATCACATAATGAACACATGATAATCCAAGAAAAACATATATCATATATCAAAAAGTGTATCAATACATCACGGCCCTCTAGGGGCTCCCTCAAAGTAGAAATGTTATCAAAATATGTGAAGTGAATATCTGAGGCTCTCAATTCCTCATCTCTAGGGCAGGCACAACACCTGATCCTGTGCATCTATGCCACCCTTTGGCTTACCTCCACTCATTTTGGTTGTGCCACACTCACCATGCTACTAGATAGCCTTGCTCCTAATTTTTCTTAGGTGCTCCCATATATTGTATTGTCTTCAAAATATTCTCAAACAATATCCCATCGTAATATATAGCCTCCACAACTAGTAATCTATACTTATCCATAGAAATCATGCCTAGAGGTGCTACATGTCTTGGCCCTTATGGATCTTCTTGGGAACTACTTACTCGACTCCGTCACCAAAATAGTAATCAAATCACCAAAATAGGTCCTGTATGCCTCCCTCTATTGCCTGTACCTAGCCCTCTCTTGAATAATTTTGTCCCTCTCTTAGTGACCACATCTCACTACTATGAAAGTTATGTCTCTCTATACCATCATCTAACTCAAAATCAGCACACAAGTGTGTCACCTCTCCAAACTACCCTACTCACCATTCATCTCCTCCATCCACCTCTACATATCCTCCTTCTCCTCATCTCCTCTCTCCTCATCCCTAGCTTCCCAGATAAAGCATCATCCAATCACCAAACATGACACCAACTCCGATGTCAACATCCTCATCAGATGGTGCCACCACCTCCTCCACTAGATAAACCATGATGGGACTGGTAACTCCCTACCTATCTCCTCCCATATATACAAAATAGGACCATCTGGTATGGTCCTGTGATGCGACCCTAAATATTCTTCATAGTTGATCAAATGGAAGGACCTCATTCATCTTCGGTCATCTCCCCGTATCTACCTCATCCTCCTCATCCCTGCCAACTCATGTTTACACCTAGCCATCCCGGGAAAATCTATATGACCACCACCTAATATTATCAAAGTCTAACTCTAAAATATGATCTACATACCAATCCACCCTCCTTTCACTCCTCTCGTCAAAGGCATGATCAACCCTTCATCTCATAAACCCCACCTCTAACTAAATGTGGTATCCTATGACCCACAAAATCCTTGGTGGTCAAATCACTGCTATATGCTCATACTTCCAACAAAGGTGTAATAAGAAGCCTACATCCAATCATGACCTCTTTCCTACTCTATACATGGAAATCTCATGATAAACCTGAGCCAATAGAGTAGTCCCAAATGAAAACACTATCTAGTGGTCCATAATGTCTTCCACCACATTAGCTAACACCCATGGAAATCAAGCCCCACCAGAATCTAGTAAAGCATAACACGACATGGCCATCATCACCATGTAGATCAAATGGTTGTGTGGTACCCCAACCTCATATCTCAACTCATATGCAAAATCCCTTGAAGAAAATATGATATGGGGTGCATCAGCTCCAAATAACCATGTCAACACTACTAATCTCTCCTCACTGATAATGGGAACTATCTACTCCCCATGTATCTACAATCTTAGAATATGATACACATCCTCTGGTAAACTATCATATCCCTTGTCTTGAACCAAAATGACCATGTCTACCTATCCCATCTCTCCACCAAAGTGATCATGAGCCCCACATCCCGTGGGATCCTCTGATAGTATCTGAATCCACCTAATCCCAATGTAGCCAAGTGATCCCACTCAACATCTGTAACATCTCCTTTGATCTTATCATATAGAGAAGGTAATATATCCCTTAAATACAAGGTCTCCCTGGCCTACAATCACAAACAAAACATTCTTGCATTAGATTGACCATACAAAATATGATCATGATCCATTAAAATTTACCAAAATACCAAAAAAATTGATTCTAATCCATTAAGTTTCATCCAAGTTTCAATCTAAACCCTAATCTATCCAATCAAACCCTATTTAATGTCGATTGGTCGAACATGTTTTAGAGGTCAATCGACATGCTTGAAGGTCTAATCGATGTCGACCTATTTGGGTCTCCGCCAACCACCCCTAGCACCATCCAATGTTTACCAAAAAATGCAAAATAAAAAATAAAACATTAAATGTAATTAAAAATAGTGTGGTTTTTTTTACTAACCATCCTCCACACCCTATAATGCTTCTTCACACTCCAACAAATTCAATCTCTCAATTTTCTCTTTAATCACTCTCCTCTTTCTCATTAACTCGTGTGTGAAAATGAGCATCATCGACCAACCCTCAGGATTATATAGCTACCAACTTCAGGTCATCATTGACCCCTTTGGGTCAATTCGATTGGTGTTGGTCATTGTCGACTCCCCTTAACAATTTTTTTTTTTTTGGGATTTTCCCCCCTTTGTCCTTGCACCCTTTTCTTGGGCATCATCTATTGTTGACCATTAATTCCACATTTGTGGTCATCTCCATTTTTCCCTCTCGGGCATTTTTTTCAATCCAACATTCAAACTATTCCTCCTTAGGACATACGTAACTCTCTAAGTCCATAGTTTTGGCCATCTCATTTTTCCTTCGGGCATGTTAATCACATCTATTCCCTAAATTCACCTTCTATGGCTATAATCATTCCTCTTTTGGGAAATTTATTTTATAATCATATCTAATCCGCACATGAAGTCCTCCTTTGAGGCCATATTCATCTTCTCCTTGGGCATTACATTCATTATATCAAGTCCACCGTTATGGCCATATTCGTGACTTTCCTTGGGGCACCATTATTTGTCATCAAATTCCACCCTTATGGTCATGATTTTCCCCTCTTGTTGCATACTTTTTCCTTTTTGAATTTTCGGTCATACCTTTCCCCACTTGGGTGAATATTTTAATTTTTTTTGATGACCTTTATGGCCATACTTTCCTCCTTTGGGGCATATTATTTCATCACTTTTTTCATTTCTCCTCTTCATCCTTTTTTCTCATTTCCTACCTGACGAGCACCATATCATTCATCTCCTTCCCTTGTGGATGCATACATTTTCACTTGATTCCTCATGTATGAAGGATTTTACATACCTTTTGCATATAGTTGTGCATATTTTGATAACTTATCTATGACTCGTTGGTCATCCCGACCTGCATCCATACTGCAATGATCTTCACCCACTCACCGATCCAAAAACATTGTATCTCATCTCCATTGAGACCAAAATTGTCCTCTACCAATGTGATATTGGAGTCACCACCATAGTTTTCATTATTATTGTGATCCTTTTTCCTGGGGCATCTTTCCTTAGTTATGCTTTCACCCATCTTTTCTTCACCCACCCGCCCTTTTTCATCTACCTTTTTCAAACGTGTCATCGATTTCCATTGACATCATCGATCCCTCATTTGAGGGGGAGTTCATCATCAATCCTCATCTAACCCCCATCATTTTTGTCTCATGGCTTGCTAGCTCAAACCATTCAAAAAAGGGGCAAAATGTAGACACCTAAATTAGGTATCTATATGCTCATCACCTACATGTGCATATTTATTTAATCATCCCCCTTGTTTAATTAAATTCCCATCCAATATCTATTAATTAATTAAGCCACATTAACTAATTAATCATTTTAATATCTTACATGCCCAATTATCCCATCTTTATTAATCCTTATTCTTATTAATTAATTAATACCCTTCATCTTTCCATTTAGTGTGCTTTTATCCTAAATTCATCCCTTTGCTTTTCTAAGCTTTTCTCCCATCTATTTTTATGCCCTAACTACCTTAAATTCATCCCCAAGAAGCCCAATCTTGCTTATATGCTTAAAAGCATTCAACCAATATTTTAAAACACAAAAATCCCATCAAAAACACAAAATCATCCCTCCCATTGGGAAACTTTTCCCATAATTGGCGGTGACCAACCTCTAGGCGTCATCGACCCTATAAAACTAGCTTCTTTTTTCTATTCATCATCACACGCACTCAAATAAAAGGAATGATAACTAGATCATACCAAGCCAAGAACACAGATGCTAATCAAACACCATGATCAATAAGATGAAAGTAATTCACCAGAATAAATTTACATAAACTTTTGCAAACAAATGAGAAAAAATATCATATATTATTATGGAACTCAATGAAATATAATGAGAATGGGCCTTGCTTATATAGGCAAGGAATAACAATCTAAGAACTAGTCAAGGTCATAGATCAAGCCATAAATCAAGGAAATAACTAGTCATCAAAGAAATAGTTAAGACCATAGATTTAGGAGAGAACTAGACATCAAGGATCTATTCAATACCATAGATCAAGGAAATAACTATACGTAACAACTAGATAATATCTCCTAATATCTAAATAAGATAAGAGAAATATCCACACACATAAGTGGGCAAGGATAAATACAATAAAAGGTAAATAAAGTACCTAGGTGAACATTAGCTAAGGTAAATACATACTCTAACACCCCCTTCAAGTGAAGTGGGGGCCAAAATAGAAGTGGCATATCCATAGTATGAGTCCCACAAACTAGGCCTGATGAGGTACTCGTGTATAATATCTGGGAAAAAGGGACACTGTAAGGTACCTAAAACCAATTAACAACAAAGTAAAGAGAGTTAAAACCCACTCCAAGGTATCCCAAGAAGCTTGGCTCAAAAAACTTGTACAATGTTTGAAGAAGTTTAGTGTACATTGAATCCACTTCTTGATCACAAAACTCAAAAACAACGATCTTTGGCTTCACTAGAATAGCTCCATACAAGGATACTGTCAATGAAGTGACATTGAAAGTGTAAAAAAACCAAACATAATTTGATCAACTGCTACAAATAGGTGTGTCACAATCCAAGAATAATAACCAAAGCAACAAGGTAAGGACACAAAATCAAGAGTGTCACGATCTAAGAAAAGCCAAGGTAACAAGGTAAGGACACAAAACCCGAAGAAGCGGGATCAATACCACACCCTCCCATACTGCTAAATGGGTGGAGGGATGCTACAAATCTGTATGAGTTGTCAAAACAACTACTTGAACACTGAAAACGATCCCTGGACTACACAAGAATAGATCTCCCAAGAGATACAGTCAACATGCCAAAAGTGTCAAAAATACAGATACAAAATCTCTCAACAAACAAGAGAGATACACTACACCTGCTAAAGAAAAATGCTCAAAACAAGAAGCATCACAATGCAAAAGGTATAGAAAGTGGAGCAAGAGGCCGAATGGTGGAGGAGCCACACATGTAGATTCCTCTTAATGAATGCCTATGTCACCACCATGAGTGATCAGATATCCACCCCAAATCAACACGGATGGATGAAGAAGATGCTTGCATATGACTTGGTGTAAAATGCACAATGGGTGCATGTAAAAGAACATTAGAATGTGTGTCAAGTTGATCATGTCTGATAGCTGAAATCTCATGTTTCTCAAGCCTAAGTGAAGATGCATAACTCATGTGTTGCTCATGATCCTCAAAAAGAGTCGAGCGAACAAACAAAGGAGCTCTGTCAATGTGTGATCCCAATGAAGTATCTGCATGAAAACCAATGTCATGGTGAGAATTCCACTTAACATGTGGAAGAGGGGAAATAATACCCTATGAGTGTCTGCCAATACCTCTGCTAGTGAAACCCATAAAATGGAGCATGCGAGAACTGAAGGCAATGGTACGCTTCTAAAAAGTCCATGCAGTTGAGTAGAAATAGAATACACAACATGTTGTAGGCACATATGTGTAAGAGCATGCGAACGAGGCTCATAGGTTAGAAGCATCAAGAGCAGGAACATGCTCAAAGACTAATAGATCAATGTCAGTGGGTACAAGAGAAATAGCTGCAAGTGGACTAGGAGCATGGATATGGCTGTCCACAATATCATGGTGATGTTGTAGGCTAACAAGTTGTTGTTGTAGGGAGTGGATTATTGTATCCTTATCATGTATGAGTGATTGTAGAAGAGAATTTAACTTCGGAGAGATCTATTTTCTTCCAAATTTTTATAAAATACTCTTGAAGTCCACATACTTCAAAGAAAAGCATATCATTCTCAGAATCCATGATAGAGAAGAATGTAACTCTGAAAAGTTTAGGACGTTGGGCTCAGCTGAAATTGTGTCCACAATTGATTACAAGAATCCTCCATATTTGGTACTTTATAATTATCGTGCAAGTCTCAAAATAAATATTTCTAATGGAAAAGCACAAAAAAAGCACTTTTGCAAAGAACAACACTCAAAATCAAGTTACCAAGAAAAAGATGAAAATAATTCGGCATAGAATAACTCTATATAAACCTTTGCAAACAAACGAGAAACAATATCATATATTATGGAACTCAATGAAATACAATGAGAATGGGCCTTTCTTATATAGGAAAGGAATAACAATCTAAGAACCAGTCAAGGTCATAGATCAAGCCATAAATCAAGGAAATAACTAGTCAATACCATAGATCAAGGAAAGAACTATACCTAACAACTAGATAATATATCCTAATATCTAAATAAGATAAAAGAAATATCCACACACATAAGTGGGTGAGGATAAATACAATAAAATGTAAATAAAGTACCTAGGTGAACATGAGCTAAGGTAAATATCTACTCTAATAGCCATTTCGGGATTTCTAGTGAATTGAACATCCTTCCTAGTGCCTAAGCATTCTTGAAACATTTATAGATCTTATAAACATCATTTCAAAGTGTGTTTGGTTCACTCATGATCACATTTCATGAAGCTTATCAATATCTCTGTGCAAATTTATTGTGATTTTTGTAGAATTATATCTATATCGGTGATATCTAAGCTTTTACGGGATCGATCAGTCCCATAAACACTCACAACTTATCCAACAACCTTTTTCCTTAGCCTTTTGCTTATAGGTTATCTTTGTCATCCAATCATCCTTATTTTTATCTAATTCTACTATAGTCACCACCAACCCTATCACATGACCATTGACCTAGGCCCAATTTTCCAAACAAACTTCTTTTAATGTTATTTTCAACCATTTCCTCGGGATTTTCTATCCCTTGTCCCTTCTCGTAGGCTACCCATAACACATACAGACCTTAAAATCCTCCAGCTTGGATTTCAAACTCATTGGTCTCGTATTCATCCTAGAGTCCAAATATTCCCTCCCGAGTCATTGTCGACATGCCAGGCACACATCACGGTCACCGTTGACCTAGACCAAGTAATGATCAAGTTATAGTTATTTCCATCTAATTAGATTTTAGATCAATTTATGTCATCTTCCCAGATTTAGTAATTTTTTTTTCTACATGCTTCTACAATTTCATCATTTTACATCACTTTTGTAAAAATAGGGGTTCACATATGTGAAAGGAAGGTAACCACTTTTGGAACCAAATTATCGGGAAACCCTTGCATATATTTGTTTGATCCTTCTTCATTCCGGTTTTGTAGATATATCAAGTTGTAGCAACATAATCCATCATTATCATGCACCCGTATCACATTGTATCTAAAGTAACATAAACCCTCCAACATTTTTGAGTTTTCTAGTTTCTTTAGTACTATATCATTTAGTTGATAGGGAACGAAAATCTAGGTAAACAATTATATCCCTCTTCTAATGTGTTGTATATGGAAAATAAGACTAGAACCATGCCAATTAGAGTATTGAAGGATGCCACTATTACTATACAAGGGGCCAATTTTTCTAGAGAATTTGAGGTTTTTACACTTCCGTGTGATAGTTTTCTAGCATTTCTTAGTCACCCTTAGTGTTACAAAAATAATGTTGATCTACACTTCAATAAGGGTTGTATCAGTTTCAAGAACAAGTAAGAGTGCGTCATTATTCCTTTGATATATGGATAAGTTACACCTTATGTAGAACTTTTGAGTGAAGAGGATATGAATAGGATAAAGGTGCGAGCAGTTAGGGATCCTAGAGTGCTTGAGCCATCTAAACAAGGCATTATTTAGTGGGATCATGCTAAGTTTATTAGTGATATAACTAGTGTTTCCTATGATAATTGGGTGCATGGAACATATGAAATGGTTAGTGAGAGATCAAAATATAGTTACTTGTGTGATCATGTCGTACTTTTTGGCACTTGAGTCATAACCAAGTACGTTGATATAGTAGTGAAAAAAACCCTAATATATTTATATGCACCATGGAAGCCCAATGGAAGGATGAGGTAGATCGAAGAAATATACTAGTATATTCCTTGTGCAGACAACTAAGCATTGGTGGAATACATGCATAGATAAAAGTTTTGAGTGGAAAGAAGTGAGAATCTCCTTCTCTACTAGGTTTCTAAGGAACAATGTGCCTTCTCGATATATGCAAATTTCATGGGAAGGGTTTTTATTTGCATCACATTCGAAGTGTGAGAGACTTTGGACAGAGGGATAGGAGGCCTTTCCACCATCACTCTAAGTACATAAGTTATACGCCACTCTAAGATGTTACATGCATGCTTGGCATGTTCAGACAGTTAACAAGAGAAATGGTTAATTGATAGAAGATGACTTTAGGTATGATTCAGACCTTTGACTATTTTTCTACTAAACCTCTGATGAATTCAAAATTACAAATCATAAAGTGTATTATGATGGGAGATAGTGAAAATGTTGAGGAAATACTATTATAGATATTTGGAGAATTGAACTTAGAGGCGTGCTTTGTCAAAGAAGAGATAGATGAAGTACACTTGGGCACGCCCGGCTAGAAAAAGAGAAGGGTAAGATGGTTTACTTGATTGATGATGATGAAGTATATATTCTATATTATTTTCACAATGTAGGTATGCGCGAGGTCTTGGATTGTGTTGATGAGAATACGTGTGCTTATGTTGATCCTATGAAAATGAACAAGGCCAACATTGGGATAGATACAAAACCTAAAGAGACCATTATTGGTGACTAATATTATTGAGCTACTACATGAATTCCAAGACTTATTTCCATGAGGATATCATGTGTTTAAGGGAGTGCATCCCTCTTTAGGTGATATGAGGAACAAATTAAAGGAAGGTGTGTGCCCGGTTAGGAAGAGGCCTTACAAGATGAATCCTAATTTACGTGTTAAAGTCAAAGAAGAGATTAATAAGATGTTAAAATTTGGAATCATTGAGTCCATTGAGGATTCATAGTGAGTTATCACCATGTTGATAATCATAAAGAAATATGGTAGGATAAGGATCTATGTGGAATACAAAGAGCTGAATGTTGCTTGTGTGATAGATCCTTTTCTCACACCTTTTACTGAGGAGATCTTGGAGGGTGTTTTAGGGTGCAAGATTTACTCTTTCACTGATGGATTTTCATGGCTATCACCAGGTGTGGATTGCTAAAGAAGACTAGGAAAATACAACTTTCACCATTGAGTGGGGAATTTTTACATATATAGTTATGTCGTTTGGGTTGAAGAATGCACATGTAGTCTTTTTGTTAGGTTGTGGAGCTATATTGCTTCATAGTTAGCATGTAATGGAAAGTGAATAGAAATACATTAACCAACATCGGCTACAGTGGGACCAACGTTGGTTAGGAAAAGGAGGAATTGGCCATGGTTAGGTCTAACCGGCGCTGGTTACCTATGCAAAGCACTTTATTTTTAAGTCACGGGTTTTAATATTGTTTTTATTTTAAAGCAAATCTATTGGATGTAATTTCATGGCTAAGTTTCCCTAAGTTTGTCTAAGATTATATAAGCTAGAAAACTAGGGTTAGAGAGAGTTAGATGAGTTGATGAGAAGAAGAGCATAATCCTTGGTTGAAAGGATGATGAAGAAGAAGAATAAAAAGCAGATTACATGAAGACAAGAGCTTTCATGGAGAGAATCGAACAAAAGGAAAGTGTAGGTACACTATTGGTGAGAATATGGTATTATCTTCTACTATATTTCCTTTGTATTGTTTAGTCTCATGTAATGGCTTGCATAGTATGCAAAGCACTTAGGGTTTCTTCTTGTTAGATCCACAGGTTGTTGTGAGATCTTGTTATTGCTCATTCTTGTAGATCCACATGTTGTGAGATCTTGTATTACAGATCCATGAGATCATGTTGTATTGTTGATCCATAGGAATCTAGCATGGTAGAGGAATTTGTCTTCATGTTTGTAGTTTATTGCAGTGATGGAGGAGAGACTTACTTATTGGTGCATGGTTAGGGTTACACATTGGTAGATCTTTCTAGAGATCTTGTTTGCAGATTCACAATACAGTGAGAGCTTGGCTACACATTGGCAGATGCAGGGTAGCTTTAGGTATGTGAGATATGGTTATGTTTGAGAGGCACAGTTGTAGTGCACTTAGGTAGATCTGGTTAGAGATATGGAGGAGACACAAGTGGTGGTATGGAGGCATGGTTTGGTGTACTCGGGAAGATCTCGTTTAGAGATCCGGGAGGAGATACTCTTGTAGAGATACATGTACTCTTGTGCAAAAGAGTTGGTTTGTAATCTCTTATTATATTATATATATGAGATCTCTATCTTTTGTGGACATAGCCCACATTTGGTGAACCATGGTACATTCTTGTTATGTGTGTGTAATTTTGTGTGATTTAGATTATTCTAGTTTATACTTCCACTACTGTAGATTTTTTGGGGAATTTTTTAGATCTTGTGTGCATGATTTTGTTTATTATTAAATCATAGCACTATTTTGTAGCCATGTATTCCCAAAGAATCGGTATCGAGCAATGGCTTTAGTTTTCGTGAGAAAAGGGTTTGCTTCATGGTTTTGTTAGTAGTTACTACTGACATGTATGAGAGTAAGGTTTATTTTTCTTGATGTGAAAATTACAGGAAGATATTGAATCTCAAGTGGGAGCTAGAAGTGTAAGGTTGTTGGAGAACACAGACCGACGCGTCGATTAAGTGGCAACCGACATTGGCAAGGTGAGACCGTGGTTGGTTATTGAGGACCTTGGTCGGTTACTGAGTAACCTGGTTATAAACAGAAAATCACATATATGAAGAAATGAAGAGATGCATGGAATGTATCTTGTTTGTTAAGTGTATGGTTTAATTACACATGCATGGTTTTGGATTACAGATCTAGACAGAGAAAAGGAACAGGTATGCATTCTTGGTGTAGTTAGATGCATGGGATTTGGTAGAGAGGTAGTAGCACAAAACAAAGATGGGGATTCCATCAGAGAAGCATGTACTTCAGTTGAAGATGTGGTTGAGTATCTTGGTGCTGGTAAGGTGATGTATTTCATCTTGATGCAATTTATTGCATGGATTTGTTGTATTGTTTTTGTACGAGATTTGGATGCTTCTTGAAATGACTGGCTCAACTCAACTATCAGCTTCGGTCAAAGTAGGCACCTGGTGTGGTGTGCTATGCCAAATTATGTGGCATTGGGTTTGTTCCAGTAGCATTGACATCGGTCTGAGAACCGAGGTTGGTCACAGAGGAACCGATACTGGTCAGCTAACCATGGTTGGTTAGGGGATGACCATGGTTGGTCTTTGTGGAAACTTATCTATATAGGTTTTTTTGTAGCAAGAGAGGGAAGATGGTTCTTTGTCCTAGTTTAGAGGATCAAGTTTCTTGCACAGAGTGTACATGACAGAGATGGTGTAGATCACTTCATGGTTTGGATCAAAAAGAGGATGGAGTTGGCTTGGTTAGTCCATTAAGACTTTGAGTCAGGTATCTCTATATGGTTCATGTTTTATTTCTTTCATTTGGAGCAACTGATATTATGTTTGGATTGTGTGCATAAATTTACACCATGGTTTCTTGGTGTTGTTTGAATTTTATTTCTGGTTGTGTGGAATCTTGAGGACAAGGGTTTCTAGTCTAAGGATGAGATCCTCAATGAAAATTCATGGTTAGACATAGTTACAGGTAACGAGAGATGTTGAGTACATACGGATGGAAAGAAGGTGATTCACCTACTTCACAAGAAGTCCAAATTTCTGTGATGTAGAATTATTCTCAGAGAAGAAAGGGAATCAATTTTATAGTTCTTTCATCTGGTTTTATTTCTCATTGACATATTAGCTTTTGAGCTTGGTGTTAGAGGTAGTGTTAGGGATTTCATGTTTAGTGGGAGCAAGCCATGGTTGTTGGCATTGCAGGATTGGATACATGATGCACATGCAAAATGAGAGGAGATTGCAACTATTTAGAGTGGCAGGAGGCACAAGTTGGTTTTGGAGGGTAGTCATGGATTTGTAGTTATTTTGAGTTTATTGCTTTGTGATGTCACTTCTAGTTTATTTTGTGGTGCCTGGATATTCCTTAGGGATGATAGTTGATGGTAGATTTAGCTGGTTTTAGATGATAGAGCAATTTTCAGAGTTTGAAGGGTGAAAAAGGAGAAAATCTAACTATTACAGAGATCGGTGTTAATTAAGGTTAACCGTGGTAAGGCATCCGTAATCATGTGGTCGAGTTAGGGGAAACCGTGGTCGGTTTAGTGACAGTTTGACAACAGTGTTTATTTACCATTTTTAGATGGTGCCCTTGTTTTTTTCTTTCATCTTGGTTAGTTTGTGCATTGTATGTTGATGACATGTTTACTGGTATTTACACTCGGTATTAGTGGCATGGTTTAGCATGGATGTTTGTTATTGACATTGATGAGCACAAGATTCATATTCGGATTTGGGTTTAGTCAGTGGTAGACTTGGAGATTTTGGAGAGCTAGTGATATGGATGTATGTACATGGTGAGTTTGTACATGTTGGAGATTCAGTTTTGTGAGTCTATGATGATGCTTTGTGCATGAGTAGGGGATGTTTGTATTTCCTCTTGATTACTATGTTACTCCTTGAGAGATGTTATCTACAGATGATTGTCTTCGACATGCTAGTTTTTGTGCAAGATTAGATTTGTAGATTGTAGTGTTTGGATTCTTTTAGTTATGTAAGTTTGTGGATTGATCACCCACTATTGTAGGTAGAACTCATTTGGGTTGTCTTTACCCAAGATCTTGTTTTTCTTTTGCATATTCCAATTTGACTTGTCTTGGTCAGTTGCATTGGTGGTTGCATGGAGACATGGATAGATGGATGGAGAACATGGTTGGTTTTACATGTATGGCTATGGATGCGATTGAGGCTCAGAACTTCAGTTTGAGTGGGAGATCTTATAGGTTTGTTATTCATGATGGCTTGTTATATAAGGAGCTAGGTTGGATTGTTTGTTTGATACCAAAAATTGGTATGGTGTTATGATTTAGTGGGAGCTTGAGGCTTGGTGTCACGGATCAGTTGTATCTTCATGCAAGTTTGGTAAGTCATGGTTTTATCTTCTTGGTTTGAGAAGATGGTTTGATCTTCCTGGTTTTATTTTTCTTTGAGAGAATTGTTGAAGGAAAGAATAGATGGTCTTCATGGTGTGTTGAGGATAGTGATGTATAGGTATAGGTACAAAGGTTCAACAATTTATCTCCAAGTGGGAGATTGTTAGGTTGTGGAGCTAGATTGCTTCACTAAGTAACATGCAATGGAAAGTGACTAGAAATATAGTAACCGGCATTGGTTATAGTGGGACTAACGTTGGTCAGGAAAAGGAGGAACTAGCCACGGTTAGGTCTAACCGCGCCAATTACCTATGTGAAGCACTTTATTTTTAAGTCACGGGTTTTAATATTGTTTTTGTTTTAAAGAAAATCTATTGGATGTAATTTCATGGCTAAGTTTCCCTAAGTTTTTATAAGCTTATATAAGCTAGAAAACTAGGGTTAGAGAGGGTTAGATGAGTTGATGAGAAGAAGAGCATAATCCTTGGTTGAAAGGATGAAGAAGAAAAAGAATATTACATGAAGACAAGAGATTTCATGGAGAGAAGCTGAACAGAAGGAAAGTGCAGGTACACTATTGGTGAGAAGATGGTATTATCTTCTACTATATTTCCTTTGTATTGTTTAGTCTCATGTAATGGCTTGCATAGTATGCAAAGCACTTAGGGTTTCTTCTTGTTAGATCCATAGGTTGTTGTGAGATCTTGTTATTGCTCATTCTTGTAGATCCACATGTTGTGAGATCTTGTATTGCAGATCCATGAGATCATGTTGTATTGTTGATCCATAGGAATCTAGCATGGTAGAGGAAGTTGTCTTCATGTTTGCAGTTTTTTGCAGTGATGGAGGAGAGACTTACTTCTTGGTGCATGGTTAGGGTTACACATTGGTAGATCTTTCTAGAGGTCTTGTTTGCATATTCACAATATAGTGAGAGCTTGGCTACATAGTGGTAGATGCAGGGTAGCTTTAAGTATGTGAGATCTAGTTATGTTTGAGAGGCACGGTTGTAGTGCACTTAGGTAGATCCGGTTAGATATTTGGAGGAGACACAGGTGGTGGTATGGAGGCATGGTTTAGTGTACTCAGGTAGATCCAGTTGGAGATCTAGGAGGAGGAGATACTCTTGTAGAGATACATGTACTCTTGTGTAGAAGATTTGGTTTGTAATCTCTTGTTATATTATATATATATATATATATATATATATATATATATATATATATATATATATATATATATATATATGAGATCTCTATCTTTGGTGGACATAGCCCACATTGGGTGAACCGTGGTACATTATTGTTATGTGTGTGTACTTTTGTGTGATTTAGATTATTCTAGTTTATACTTCCACTATTGTAGATTTTTTGGGGAATTGTTTAGATCTTGTGTGCATGATTTTGTTTGTTATTAAATCATAACACTATTCTATAGTCTTGTATTCCCAACACTTTTCACACATTGTTGTGCAAGCATTTGAGGACTTTATACACAAGTTTTTACAGGTTTATTTGGATGATTGGACTGTATATGGGCTAGTAAAAGATCACTGTGACAATTTACAAATGATGTTTGAGAGGTGTAGGTAGTTGAGAATCTCTCTTATTATTAAGAAGTGTATCTTTGTTGCGCCCTTTGGAACTTTTTTTTGGGACACATTATATGCAAAGAAGGCTTGTTGGTAGATATTACTAAGGTTACACTTATCTTAGGTTTGGAGGATCCTACCAATCAGAGCAAGGTACATGGATTATTAGGACATAAATGTTATTACAGAAAATTCATTAAGGGATATGCTAAGATTTCTATGCCCTTAGAAGAATAATTAAAAATTAAAGGAAAGTTATATTGGGATGAGGCGTAGAAAATAACATTTGAGACATTGAAGGAAATACTTACTTCTGCACCCATTCTACACTTTCCTTCTTGGGATAAACCATTGCATGTACATGTTAATGCCTATGGCATGGCCATTGGCATAGTGTTAGCACATCCTGGTGATGGGATCATTGATCATCCTATCTATTTTGCGAGTAGGAAGTTGACACCGAATGAGTAAAATTATACAACTACAGAGCACGAATCTTTTTCCATGATTTATGTGCTACAAAATTTTAGATAATAATTACTAGAAAATACATTTATATTTTATACAGATCACATGGCACTTAAGTACTTGGTTAATAATCTTGTTTTGCATGGGTGCATATATCGGTGGATTCTCTTGTTTCAGGAATTTGAATTTACTGCTTGTGGTAAAACCGGGAAGAGTAATTCCAGACTGCAGATCATTTGTCAAGAATTAACTCAAGAGAGTATGTGTAGAACATTGAGGACACAATGTCATATGAAAATTTGTTCATATTAAAACACATACCCTCTTATCTATAAGATATTGCTATGTTTTGTGTCTTGGTGTGGCACGTGAAGGGATGAATAGTTTGAGAAAAGAAAAAAATTCCATATGTGTCACAACTTACATGTTAATAAGTGGAGATTTATACAAGTTAGGTCATGATAATATTTTACATTGGTGTGTACAAGAGCATGAGCATGAAGCTATAATAGAGGAATCTCATTGTCAAATTACATGAGGACATTATGCATGAAATGCTACCATGTACAAGATTTTGTTGGTTGGCCTTTGGTGGGAAACATTATATAAGGATTGTAAAGAGTATGCCAAGGCATGTGATGATTTTCAATGCTTTGAGAAGCTTGGGCATAGAGATGAAATGCCTTTCAGACCGATAGTGAGTGCAGAACCTTTTGAGAAATGGGAAATTAAATTTGTGGGCCATATTTCCCCACCGACGTGTAGGAATGGCTTGCGATATATTATTACATACACATATTATGTGAATCGGTGGGCATAAGCACCATATACAAAGGATTACATGGTAGCTACAACTATAAGGTTTCTATGGAAAAATGTTATCAACAAGTATGGATGTCCGTTGAGCTTGACACGTGTTAGGGGTACATATTTTTAAATGAGACTATCATAATATTTATGGCAGAGTTTATGGTGGCGCATCATAAGACAACGCCCTATCACCCATAGGTCAATGGAACTTCTGAGAATTTTAATACGATATTGGGACATACATTGACAAAGATATGTGATGTTAGAAGGAAATACTAGGATGATAAAGTCTCAGTTGTACTTTGGCCATATAGGAAAAATTACAAATGTTTAAACAAATCCACACCCTTTCAATTGGTGTTTAGCACGGAGGTTGTTTTACTAGTGGAATTTATGTTACCCTCCTTATGTATTGTGTGCATAGGAGGATTGGATGATGAGAAAACACTTGAAGATCATACGGATAAACCGATGCGATTGGATGAGTGGTGTGCCATCACACGTAGGAGGAAGAAGATAGAAAAGGATAGGCAAAAGGCATGGCATGATAGACACATTAAGAATAAGTATTTTGAAGTTGGACAAATGGTTCTTCTTTATGACTCCAAGTTTGTGTGCCACCCTAGGAAATTGAAGGTGCATTGGTTGGGACCATATGTGGTGACATATATACTTGATTCAAGTGCTTGTCAACAGGCGCTAGATGGAACATGGTTTCCTAGTTATTTCAATGGGATTAGGTTGAAGCCCTACTATAAATAATTCTTCTAGGTATTTTTAATAAGGCATTGGTGCCATTTAGATTAGAATTATCTTTAATGCATTTTATTTATATGTGTTTCCTTTCATCGTTGCTATGCTTTGTCAATTTAGTTCTATGTTTTGTTGTAATAAGCATGTTTATGCATCATTAGATGATTGCTATGTATTGAATTCATGTGTAGAGGACTGCACATACTTTTAGTGTGGGGTAAATTGGAAAGAATAAGTGATTAGGTCTATGTTATCGATTGGTGTGTGTAGAGCAAAAGAAACAGTGCTCAAATTGAAGGTGTTTGAAGGAAAATTACTTAGATTAAAAACCACATGTAGATGAATGAACTCGTAATGTAACATGAGGTGGGTAACATCATGGGGAACTACTTGATATAAGACATAGTGGATAGGTGCTTCTATGTAGGGAATCATGCAAAATGAGGTTTGTGGTTGAGAAGTAATCAAAGGTGTACCCAGAAGGTTATGATTGGGGGTGCGGAAGAGCAAAAGGGTTTAGTTAATTCCACATACGGTGGTAGTTGGAAGTAATTAATGTGTGAAATTTGATAAATTTTGAACACAAATATTATAAAGGGGGAGCATGTGAATATAATTCTTACCTTGCATCCTTGTATTTTCAAGATATGAAGAGCAACAAAGGTAGTGCAAAGAGCAATTGATTAAATAAATAACTAGGTAGATTTAAGACACGACATTGACAAAGATCCATAAAGAAGGTTTTGTGTAGGTGGTGAGTGTATAAGGAAGGAAGGTTGACATGTTTAGGGTTTCAAATGAGACATATTTGAAGCTAGGGAATGAAATATTTGAAGAGGTAGAGGAAATCAAGACATGTGAAGGTAAGATAGTGTAAATATTATAGTTTTCATAGTACGATATAAGATTAAGAGAAGAAATGGCACCAAAGAGATTTTGGACTATTGAGAAGGAGACTGAGGAATCACCACATAAGTGGTTTGTAGAAATGCAATACCCATAAGAGGTTATTGAAGGAGATCATGGACATCACAACTAACAAAATGAAAAATAAGCAATTTTAATCATCACATAGAGGCCACTTGGAAATATATAAAGTGAGAGATGGTTTTGAGGAAAAACAAGTGGACTATAAATGGGTAGCAAGTAAGTACTAGAAAACTCAATTTATAAACTACTTAAAAGTGTGGTGGTTATGTAGTTGTTCAAGTTTCCATTTTTGGGAAGCTTTGAGCATATGTACCACTAGCTTATGTCATGAGTTCATGAAGATTTATTTTATTTCGCAGGAAGAAGGATGTGAATAACAACAAAATTAATCAGAAAAGTTACGGTGTTACATAACTCGGAATAGAGATTGCAGGAGATCTATCATATGATGATGGTGTAGAAGCAACAAATTCCACACTTAAGTATCAAAAGGGAGGCCAAGATTTCAATGTTGAGAAAATAGAGGATTTGGATATAAGGGTAACAACATGACTTGTTAGTAGTAAACTCGGAGCCTTAGAGAGGTGGAAGGAAGTAAACAAGCACTTGGTTGTTTATAGTGCAAAAAATGGTAAACAAAATATATTATAACATTGCAAGCTATGTTGCAAAGGGTATAGTGGAGGAGGCATGCGTCTAAGTGGAAAAAGGTGAGAAAATAAATTGGGGTGCCATTTTTTTGTTAATTGTGTTTAGTGAAATCAGTGTGCCCGATGGACAAAGGGATAAGATGTGGGTATATCGTGGAGAAAAAAGTCACCCGCAAGGAAGTTTACAAGCTTCACATGCCAAGGCGTTTGAAGAAGAATGACACATTCTCATGGGAATTTCCCGGTGTATTGAAGGAAAAATAAGAGTTTGCAGCCTATCAACACTTCTTCCTGGGGTTTTTTTACATGAAGACTAATGAAAATAGCCCTTGGTGTAAGTTTTCTTTCTCCTTTATTTCCCGTTACTTCAAGGATTCAATAAATAAGTTACATAATGCACATAAGTTGTAATTCAATGCTGATAAGGTAGACACAGATATCCACATTCTGTACAAAACATATGTCTACCCCAAAAAGGAGGTGTATGTAGAGACAATGGAGTCTAAAAATATTGACATCACTCCAGAGGTCATGGATGTAGGGTAGATTGAGCCGCGCGCGTATATGTATATTTAAGATTGAGGTTCAAAGAGGGAAAATTAATTGCAAGTGAGGACTTGTTGCTACCAATCCCTCCGAAAGGTAAATATAATGTGGGCACGAGGAGGTTGCTTGAAATTACATCTCCAAAACAAGGAAGATAGAAAATGAAGGAATAAGAGGGCTTACTGAATGTCCTTGAGTGAGAAGAAGAAGAAAAAGAAGTCAGTACTTCCCTTGACCATACTAGGAGAATAATTTATAGAGGTTAGAATATATATGCACATGAACCTCTCAGCCTTTGAGACGGTCACCACACATAACTCTTGTGAATAAGGCCGAAGAAGAAAGAAAGAAAAGTTGCAGGTATGTACCTATGAAGGAAAGTGATGAGGAGAAGTCCTCACATTGAAACACATGTGAGGATGTTGCAACACCTACCCTATAGGTACAATAAGATGAAGAGATAGGTGGAAAGAAAGCATTATTCGATGTAGACATCCCCAGTGTAAGTATGCACGGGCCTAAGAAAGAAAGTTACATTGGCGGAGATACGAGAGATTGAAGATAATGTTGTGCGCCCAACCAAAAGACCTAAGGGTGAATATGAAGTAGAATAGAAGGAGGGTGCTAGAATGTATGAGCATATAGGTGAGCATGCTAGTGAGAAATAATAAGATGATATGGTGTATACACGGAACCTTGGGCACATTGATGACCCAATAAATATTATATACACAAGGTTCCAGTACTCTTATCAAAGGACAGCTTATATGGATGAGAACTGATGGACCCAGAGATGGAAACCACACACACTAAGAAATAGTTATCATGGAATATTTAGACTCATGTAGATGAGCATGAATTTTATGTGTGTGAGGAGTCACACGCCTCAAGGAGAATGAAAAATGCTCCATATTCTAGGTATGTGACCATCAAGCCTATGGTGTTCTCTGATGAACAAGGAAACAACTCCTTAACAAAGATAACCACAAAGGTCGCATCTAGGAATGTTGAAAATGCGGCCACCTCGCAACTCACAATTTTTTTGAAGTATAGGAAGGATAAGGAATAAGAAATTGAGTGCTTGAAGGAGGAGAAGGAAAGGGTAGAAAAGAAAGTGAAGGTTTGCCTCGAGATGTCCGAGAAAATGGGAGATGAAATTCTGACGGTATGACCATAGTATAAGGAGCATGTAGATGGTAGTTTTTCTTTGGCCTTACATTATTTACAGACCTTAGTGCATTTTCTATTGAATGAAGAAACAAGCACACATGGCACGAGTATGGAAGAGGTGACATAAATGAAAGAGAAAATTGTTGCGGTTTTAAGGGACATTATGATGGAAAATATTCAACACAATATGGTTCAATATGACGTCATTCTTGATACATTGAGGGATAAATTAGTTATGGAAAATTTTGCGTTTAGAATGTGTGAATATTTTGAAGATGTCATTAAGAAAAGGATGTTGGAGGAAGAAAATACAATCCTTGTGGTAAATAAAAATGACTCTTTGGGGCATGAGGAGAGGTTGGTGTTACTATTAGAAAATCAATGCACTTAAAGAAACCCGGGACACTCGTGATGAAAGGATCAAAGAATTGGAGAAATTATTATCCCATCATATGGAATGGTATCTGGATTGGTGAATGTAGTCAGGGTGTTGAAGAACAAAGGAGAAGACATGAATTTAGATGAGATGGATGTTGTACTTGGTGACATCCCTATTAAAGCCAAGAAGGGAATCAGTGATTGGGAGGAGTTAGAAGAAGATATTAAACATGATTACCCTGAGTTATTGATACATATAGAAGATTAGCACATCCATTAATCAATAGGGTTATTATTCTTTCATTATTTATGTAAATTTCTTGTTATACTTCATTCTTTGTTCTTTGAAAATGGATGTTGGATTACCCATTTCCGGGATGGAAATGAAACTAGTGTGGGGTAATGTTGACTAGATAAAGTATTGACTAAGTATAAGAGGGCACATGGATAGGTGCTAAATTTTGACAGAGTTTCACTCTCAATATCCATGCGTAGGAAGACAAAGTTTGGAACTCAACCTATTTTTGCATGAATCAAGTTGGAGTTAAACATGGAATGATGAACATGCATTGGATGAAGATGAAAAACTTGTGGATGAAGCAATAGCTATATTAGGAACAAGTGGAATATCAAGCATCATGCAAAGTTAGAGCTAATAATAGGGTTGGAAATAGAGTTAATTATATATGATCTATTATTAGAAAAGATTTCATGATTCTCTAGTTTCTTTTTAGCAAAAAGCACATGGATATTATTAGCATGCAAACTATTTTGAGAGTGCATGAGTAGTGAAGGAAAGTCCCCTCTACCTATACTGAGATGTATTGATTTGCACGGTTTATAAGATTGATAGATTGATATAGAGTTATATTGCTAGTATGATTTTGCGTGCATGGATTTTTGATGGTGATTATAATGTATTCATCTATTGTGTTTTGATGTATTAATATAATGGATCTCTTTAGATGGATAATGGTTGTTGATGTATCTCATACTAGTTCTTGTATGGTAAATATGAGCTTGATCCTTATCTTCAGTCATTATGCACTATGGTTGGATCTAGTTCTTGTTATAATTTACCTTTAATTAATTTCTATGTGTAGGGAATACTTGTGTGATCACGCTAACACCTTTACAAATCTGGTATAAAAATAAGGACCTGATACCTCTGCATGCTTTGGGTGAGCACTCAGTGTCTATCTCGAGTGATGTGTCGGTGCGTACAAGGGATTAGTGAGAAATCGACTACATTTTCACCTACTTTATCTTACCTTTCTGGAAATATGGAAGAGTCATCTACAACATCCAATCATCATTTTTTTCTAGAAATCAAAACTTTGATAGTATAATCCTTCTTCGCAAGCTTCTCCTAACTAGGGTTTTTTAGGGTTTACAACCACTTTAGATTCTTAATGATCATTCATAAAAATGTGAAGATCAAACCACCTCATTATTTTTGTTAAATATTCATAATTAACCTAATAATATATGCCAAATATATCAGGTCCCCATAAAAATCATACAATTCACAACAAGCATTAAAAGGTCCAAATTTGTTTTAAAAACACACTGCAACTTACCTAATTTCACCAAAACTTGCATATATTCAAATTCCTTCAGCATATTGAACTGAAACTTGTCATGAAGCATCATGAAAACATCTTATAACTTCTCAAACTCACCACATATCTCAAATTTATCTAAAAATATCTAGCCACAATGACTTACCTATGTTTACCTACTTATTTCTCATTATTTTCTTCCCAAGGACCTCATAGAAGCACCAAACCTCTAGGTAAAAACTTAAAACTCACCATACATGCCATGTATATAATCACCATGCTTCCACCATTATTGGAAAATACTTATTTCGTCCAAATATCATACATCTATCTCATTCTACATGCTTTAGGGCTAGAAACAAACCTGGAATGACCTGACTCAACACTAAAACCTCATGACCTGACCATAGTGACCTCATGAAGACTCAATAACACCTGTAAAACACATCCTAGACCATGTATGACATCATGACACACTTTAACTCACTTGGGAGGACTCAAACCATGACTCAACACCCTAGACCATGCACTAGGACTACATAGAACTCACCAAACCACTCAATCTTCATACTTAACACCTGAATAACACATCATGGAGACTCACATGACCACATGACACCCTTTTCCATTAATTTATTTGACATAAATTACAACCCAAACATACAATAACAAACAAATACCAAGCTAGTTCATACTTCATATCCTCTCTCCTAGGAATATATGACATATGGATGTAAAGGTATCATCCTCATGAAGTTCATATAACTCATATTATCCTCCAATTCATAACATAAGGCACTAAAACACTCAACTCTCTAAAAATTCTCAAAGTGGGTTTAAGCCCTCATGAACTAGTCTTGAGTACACTTTGACTTATAACACTTCCAACATCACTTCCAAACACTAAAAACAATTACAACACTTCACCAAGATCCCGACACACCTCTCTAAGAACTCAAATGCATAGGTTATATGAAGAAATAAAAATCTGCACACATGTTCCATAACACCTTCTTGGAAATCCTAATTGGTTTGATTAGGACATTAGGGTTTAAGCACAAAACCACCTCTTTATATCAATCCAATACCTTTAGGACATCGTATCGAGACACTAACAACCTATCCAAGATCATAAACTACTACTTCAACATACAAAACAACTCACACACCTTCATACCTACATGACTACTTTTAGCCCTTAATGCCAAATGTGGTAGGGACCATTAGAGGACATGTTTCTCTAAAAATTTCTCCACACAACTTGTTTAAAATATTTCATGAGCACTAAGCACACTTCCCATACTTTCTCCTACACCAAGACTTTCATCATGAAATTTACAATATATGTTTGTACACATAAATCTTCACAAAATAGGAATATTTTTGTATCTTACTAGTTGACCTAGATCATGAAACCACCACAAATAAGAGATCGAGATAAATTATCTATAAGTTTGAAGCTTCAAAATTACTTGCATATTCCATTTGGAGACCATACTATGCATTTATTTTCTATTACTCGAACCTAGGGTTTTGACATATTTATGTTGTTAGTAATGGTTCATAAATTTCTGAAATCCAAATAAATCCATTTTTCTTGAAAAATGGTCTTAAATCAATGCCTTAACATCCCCCAAAAGCTCAGGACCCTTGCAGAATGTTAGAGTAGGTATTCACCTTATCTCATGTTTACTTAGTTACTTTCTTTAGCTTTCATTTTACTTATCCTCACCCACTTATGTGTGAATATTTTTATCTTATTTAGACATTAAGAAGATAATATCTAGTTGTTAGGTATAGTTCTTTCCTTGATCTATGGTATTTACTAGTTATTTGAAGATAATTTATTTCCTAAATCTATGGTCTTGACTAGTTATTTTATGAATATTTATTTCCTTAATTTATGGCTTAATCTATGACCTTGACTGGTTCTTAGATAGATCTTCCTTTCCTATATAAAAAAGGCCATTTATCATTTTATTGCATAGAGTTCCATAATAATATATGATATTGATGTTCATTTATTTGCAAAGGTTTTTCTAAAGTTAATTTGGAAAATTTATTTCATCGTATTGAGTGTGATGTTTGATTATCATTTGAGTTCTTTGTGGCTTGTACGATCCATTTATCATTCCTTTAATGGAATCGAGTAGGAGATTATTGTTGACATCCATCTCGTAAGTTTTATTTTGCAAAAAGGTTTTTGATATTCATATATTTGGAATTTCTTAGTATTTTGTTGCAGTGTGCACTTTAACAAAAATAGAGGCCTTCGAGTGGATTTGGAAGGTGGAAAGTGTAAACACCCATTAAAATCCTTAGTCCCTGGTCATATGGTATGGTCGTATGAGGGCTTAAGCTTGTGATTCATACTAGTAGGTGTCTAATTCAAGCCCTCTTTCATTTTATTTGTGTGGTGAAGGCAAGAGTAGGAGAGCATAAACTTGAAAAGCTTATATATTTTGATCAAGAACTCGAATTTGAGCACCTTTTTTTGCAAAAGTACTTGTTTTTTTTTGCTTGTTCCATTGGAACTATTTATTTTGAGAAATGTGCTAAAAATATAAAGTTCCATATTGTAACATGCATTCAAGTATAAAGTGTCAACTCTAGGGGGTCTTGTTGCATTGTTTAACTCTTGCATTTTTTGGTGATTTTTGAGAATGGTGTCTTTATCTAGCTTCGCACTAGATCAAATTGAGCCATTAACAACACATAATTACCACACATAGAAACCAAGAATGGAAAAAATCATTAAACGTAAAGGATTATGGGCTTTAAATTATTTAGACCAACCAATGTTTACTACAAAATATGAGAAATTTCAATACCAATGCAAATTTGATGAGTGTATTGGTTTGATAGGAACTTATGTAAGGGATAGTATTTTATTTAATTTAGAATAATGTGATTATAATTTTAAAATATGTGAGAAGTTGGAGGGTTTATTCAGTAAGGTGGATCACATGAGAGCCATGAAACTTGAAATTAAGATCACCTCTCTTAATCCTAAAGATTTTCCATCAATTATATACTATCTTACCAAGTTCAAGCATTTGTTGAAAAAATTGAAGGGGAGTGGAAGAGATACGAAAGATGAAGAGTGTGTTTTCTTAATTGTATCAGAGGTGAGAGGACCATTCCAAATATTTTCTTCTAATTTTTCTCTTGCATGGATGCCTTAGGTGACACATTCCTAATGCCTAACTTATAAACATTTTGCCAAATACTTACTAGAGAAGAATACAAATTTTCTAACCTTGATTCTTCCACCTCTCAAAAGGAATTAGTAGCTTCTAATACTAAGGGCAAGGGAAAACAAAAATCTAAATCCAAATTTACCCCTTCTCCATCTAAAAGTTCTCTTAAACTCAAAGAAAAAAACTCTAAACCCAAGGATTCTTCTAAATCCAAGAATAATTCTATCCTTTCATGCTCTTCTTGTGGGGGTAGTAGTCATGAAGAACATAGGTGTTACAAGTGAATGCAAGCCTTAGAGGATGTTGTAAAGAAACAATTTTTTTTATCTCCACTCCACCTATTTCTAATTAGCATGGAAAATCAGTTAATGTTGTTGGGATATCTCAGTCACCACTTACATATAGTTGGGTTATAGATTTTGGTGCTTCTCATCACATGAATTCTTCCAAGGAGTCTTTTATTTCTCTAGGTTTGAGTTCTACATTCAAAATTGAGGTTAGAGATTCCTCCTTTATTTATAATAAGGTAATATGTGACATAAACCTTGATGGTTTAAGTATCCAAGATGCACTATATGTTCCGTAAATCACTACAAATTTTCTTTCTGTTTATTAAATTTGACATTCTGTCAAGGTAAAATAGTGACTTTTACACCACATGGGGAAGAAGTAAAAACTTTATTGGAGCCTCATTCACTTTTTTTCTCAAGGTATTGTTAATTATAGTTCTAAAATATATCACTTTGAGGGTTTTTATGACAGTTCTTCAAGATTTGTTTCTCATGTAGATTTAGAGAGTAAGCTTTGGCACGAGAGATTTGGACATATCAATTACATATACTTGAAGGAGTTGATAACTCATGGTATGGTTGATGGTATTACTAGATTTTATGTTCTTGAGGGAGTTTTTAATGGTTTTGCATTAGGGAAAAACACAAAGTTCCATTCCCTAAGAATTTTTCCAAGAGAGCTTCTTCATCACTTGAGCTTGTGCATAGTGACTTGATGGTTTTTCCTACCACCTATTTCAATGGAGCTAAGTATGAAATTACATTTATTGATAATTTCTCAAGGTGTACTTGGTTTTATCTTCTCAAGTACAAAATTGATTTTTATTCACAATTCAACGTCTTGAGAGGATTTGGTTGATAAAAATATTTTAGTTGCATAGAGAACCTTCACACCAATAATGGGGAGAGTATTTAAGCAAATATTTTACTGATTTTTTAGAAACTCGTGACATTATTCACCATCATTTTGTTCCTCATACTCCACAACAGAATGGCTTAGCGAATGGAAGAACTAGAATTTGAAGGAAATAGATAACTACATGATTTATTATAGAGATTTACCTCCTATATACTGGGTAGAAATAGTTAATTATGTTAACTACATTTAGAATCACACACAACATAGAGCAATTGAGCATTTGAATCCAGGAGGAATCTTGGTCCAAAAATAAGCATGATGTCTTAATTTTTTGATTCTTTGAGAGCCATGCTTGGGCCTTTATGTCAAAGAAGAAAAGTAAATCCTTGGATAAGAAGATAAAACCCTTGATATTTGTAGGGTATTGTGAGGACATGAGATCTTATAAAATTTTAGATCCTGATACTCATGAGGTTATTTTTCAAACACATGTAAAATTTGATGAGCACTTCTCTCCTCATGATTCTTCATATTATTCCATACCTACTTATTATTCTTTATGTCATCTTGAGGATCCCTTATTTTAGGAGGTTTGTAGTCATTTATTTACCCTTAATAAATTTACCAACCCCAAGCATTCCAGCCTATCACCCAGGTAGTCTTGGGCACTCACTCAAGGCATGTGCGGGTATCAAGCCCCTCCTTTATTTGGGATTTGTGAGAAAGTTCCGCCATTAATGGATGATGATTTTTAAAAGTATAAGTACATTCACTTATTTAAAGATGGAGAAAATGTAACTAACGATCTAACATTAGTTCATCACAAAAGCTAAAGAACATTCCAAGAAGCATAATAAAGTAGATCTCGAGCCATGATAGGTCAAATGAGAGGATTTACACCCTTAAGAAAAATATATAGAATAAACCCAAAAATATATTGATTTAACATAGTTTAGGTAGTCACGTTACAGTCAAAAGGGTCATCTCAGACTAAATATAATAAATGACAGGGACTTAATGCCCGTAAATCCTCCCTGATATGAAACCTTAACTATACCTTTCCCATTCTAACCCTTGTTACAGATCCTAGTGCCATACAGAGGCTTATGACATCCCTTATTAATCTTAGCACTAAGTGCTCTAAACCCTAACATTACTACAACACTTTGTTACTCTTCTTCTTATTCTATATGTGTTCCCTCTTATCTCTCATCATTTCTTGCATTCTATATTTTTATATCTCTTCGTCCCTCTTGTATATATATCTCTAGCCCAAGCATCTCTTTTTATAGGATCAACACCCACCACCATGCCTTCTCTCCTAAACAGATCATGTGCCAAGTGTTGATGTGGTCCTCCATTGGTGAATTCTTATCCCTTTGCAAACCCTCCACTCTCTGCAATGATGTCTTCTAGGAATATTCCCTGTGTGGAATATCCTTTTCTTGACCTCCAAGGTTCCAATTTGACAACTTATCCACTCATCACGCCTAGTCGGGTCTTCACAATTTTCCTTAAGTGCATATAGAATGCTAAATATGGCTAATTCCTTTAAACATGTGTTCTACTTCCCATGCGTGCCTTGGTTTCACTTAAACCCTTATTAAACCCCTTATTCCTATGCACTTTTCCCTTAGCGCCCTTATTCTTACTAGTCATATGTGTGCACGTCCTTTAGTACTTAGCTAATATTTCAAAGCCCAACATCACCCCACACTAAGCTTGTTCTCCATCCTCAGAAAAATCTTGCTTCTCCAAAGAGTAAGGAATAGTGGGATAAGGACAATCTGAATAAATAATGACAGAATGGAAGAATTTGCTGCTATTTTAGGAGGGGTGGGAATTATCTATTTACTGATTTATTTAATATTTTACCATACATCCACCTCACTCTGTGATTTCTAAAGTAGGTCACCCACTAGATCTCTTGCCTCATCAAGAATCAATTCATCGCTCTTAGCATTCAGCATGTCTATAATTCCTTTTAGCTTCTTGCTAAGATCATCCAACATGCCCATTCTGCAGTGACACGGGGATATAATTCCTTAAGACAATTCTTAATCAAACCCCACAAGGTATTGATTTCTTCAAACTTTTTCTCAACCTTGGCTAGGATCTTATCTCACTCTTTCCCATTTCGTTTGTTCTTTTCTTGAAACTCCTTAAGATCCACCTCATGTGTAGCAACTAGAATGCTTGTTACCATGTCTCTGTTAGCACAATTGTCATAAACAACCTCATCCATTTACACGATGATCTTCACAATGGAAAGGATCTCAAAATACTGAGTAATTTTCTACCGGATCTTTAGTTTCTCTTCCTCATTTTGGCATGTCAATGCCTCTTTTATTGATTCCAATGTGAGAAGCTGCCTCTCCATGATGAAGATGCGGGTTACGTCTTCCAAGTATTTCATGTTCAACTCGTATTTTTTCTCAGGTGGGGCCATGTCCAGATGCTTCAAGATTATGGAATTTGAAATATTTTCTATATTCTTATGGATCTCTCACACCTTTTCCTTTTCCTCCCTTAATTTACGCCTTAATTGTGTACTTGATCAGCTCCTCCTACTTTAGCTCCTTGTCCTTTTCAATGATCTCTTCATTTTTATTTTCAAGTTCTTCTTCCTAGATTCTTACTCTATCATTTCTCCCAAATATCCTCACCTCGACCTCCACCGACACTTTGTTGATTACATTACAAACTTTCTCATCTAATAGTTTTTGAGCATTTACCAAAGGGTTTACTCCCTTGGTATCTGGTATCTTCATCAATGCCTCACGGTTGACCTCAAGTTTGGGCTCTTAAATGTGGGATTTAAAATCCCAAGATAAAATCTTCTTTATTCATGGGTACGTACCATTTTCATCGAAATAATACCATGCAAGGAGTTGGTTTACAGGAATGCTACTTTGGAAATGCATGCATAGTACCTAACTTGGATCATGTATGTAGGTCATCCCTTGTTCATGTGCCACTACCATACCCTTTCCTCGTATGTACGTTGCCTTTGGGAAGCTTACTGCCAAGATGGGATCTCTTCCCATGCTTCCATACTCATTTTATATGCTCTTGCTTCCCTCTATCTCCTTGAGAACTTCTTCGACGCTGCACTCCATCTACTACCGATGATGCCTACTACCTCACTTTCTGTGGCATCCTATATCTACTCCTTGTTCAAGCTTGGAGTCCTTTGATATTTCATGTTTACTTCCTCACTTCTCCCTTTACCATGAGTTCCTCCTACATCCTCATCCTTCTCTTCATTATCCTCCTCCTCGGACTCATGTAAATCGTCACAGGATGGTCCTAAGCCTCGTTGTTCTCTTCATTGTCTTTGTTGCCCTTATCACCATACATGCTCTCTGTTTATTCCAATTCCACCTTCTCTCGATACTCTTTGTTTCTTCCTAATTGGTGATTCCAATATAGGAGACTCTTATTTTTCTTCCTCTCTAGGAGACTCCTTTCTTTCCAGCGACTCTTCTTGTTCAAGGATTCTCTCTCTCTCTCTCTCTCTCTCTCTCTTTCTCTCTCTCTCTATTGGGGACTTCTTCCTCCATGCATAGGTGCTTGGTTTTGTACCCAAATCTTGTGTGCCTACAGAGCATCATTTATGTACTTGTCACCTTTTTCTCAGGGGCCTCCTCTCTCTCCCTCTTCCTTAGTGCAGCCTTCTTCCTTATGGTGGGGTATTATAGGATAGAGACATCATTTTAAATGTAATCACCCTTCTCATAATTTGGCCTTATGCACATGTATACCCTTATTGCGGTCCTCTCAGCAATAAGAAATGTTACTAGATTTAGCATGTGTACGTCATGGGAGACATACTTCTCCACATAGGTGTGCTTCTTTGGATATATCAATTTCCTACGTAGCTCGCAGTAATCCTCGTTTACTATGTTGAGGTCAAAACTTAGCTTCTTATCTCCTTGAATCTATTGACTCTGGCCTAGAAGTATTATGTTGTGAAGGAGAATGGAAATTTTCACCAGCGATCCTTGGTGCCATCTGCCAGAGTAAACTTACAAATGTAAAAATGTTGGTATATGGAAAATTCAACTTTACCTTACAGTAAAATAGGTAACTACTCAGGTATCCTCCAATCTAGGATGAATGTGTCACGTATCCAATCATACCATTTTTCTAGGTGCATCTTGTGGGCATCTGTCATGGTGTTACATGTGTAATTCTCAAATATTTTGGCAAGGGAGGGGTTCTCATCTGGGTACTCCCACAAGAATTTATGTAGCCCATTGGGAACTTCAATCTCTGGAAAGAAAATGATGAGGATGTTATCAAACATGATCTTTACTCCATCGTGAATGACACTGGTTATTTCTTCTGCTATGAACACCAAGAGGTGATAGATGGCCCCCTCGATATATTATGGAAAAAGTTCAACCAAGCCTTGTTAATCCATGTCCATATCTCCTGCCCATTTAGTTTTGTGACCAAGCGCGCATCCATCCACATTACGGGGTCGAAAATCGTAGATATTTCAAAGTATCACTACCCCTTCTTGTAGTCACAAGCTTCAACAATCTTTTTAATGGCTTCCTTATCATTCCAGAATCATCAAATGATTCCCCCTCGAGAGATAAGATGAGTAAATTTAGAGATCAATTGGGCATTTATTTACATACTACGTCCCATGAAGTAGAAATTGTCTTCATGTACACATGATATTAACCATTGGTACGCAGTCTCTTAGGTTTTGCAAAAATAGGGAAACTTATAGAGTTGTAATAACCTAGCCTTCTCCATCTTCACCTTCACCTTATCATCATAGATAGGAATTCCATCTAGTGTCCTTTTATCTATAGGGTGAACCAGGTTCCAATGTCATCTCGTTCTCTGTGGTGCTCGTCTAATGGTTGTAGTCACTTACGACCATCTTTCTAACATGAGACACCCATTATTTTCCAAGAAACATGTCATCTAGATATTACATCTCCACATACCATTCTTCATTGAAACTAGTGGAAACAACTTGTTTCCCTTTTCCCTTTCCCTTATTTGGTGAAACAGTTGTTGCTTTCCTTGGTGTCATTTCTTTTTCAGGTCACTAATTTTTTTTCTCTCTCCTGATCCTAGATCTTCTCAATTCTACTATACCCTTTCGCTAAAATCCCTTTAATTATGTGCCCTAGTTGTGGAACCCTAACCTGGAAAACCCTTCTTTCCACAAGATGACGTATTTACACTGTAGGATTTGAAAATTTCTATGACATTCTCCCTTATGTCCATGTACTCTTTTTCTACTCCAGTTCGCTAATCAAACTAGTTATGCACTCAAATATTCACAACCATTTTTCACGTAACTTTTCTTCAAGGATTCCCTAGTTTGCAAGAGCTCTTCGATATCATAAATGCAAGGTAAAAAATAATGTACCGACCTTCTACTTATAACTTTTGTTTTTTTCCAAAATAAATGTCATGCCACCTACTAATGTACCCTTTCAATAAAGGAGATTTTTCCTCTAAATCCAACCTTAAACATTTTTACCCTCACGCCTAATCTTGTGTGAAAAATTCTACAACCTTCAGCGCATAAAAACCCTTCTTGACCAAGATCCTTATGTGTGCGCTTGTTGTGTTGAAGGAACTTCTTCTTTCCTAACCCTGATTTTTGACATCACCTACCTCATGTTGTTCATGCACTTCTCACCCTTGTACATGGTTTTTTTAAAAGACTTCCTAACACAAAACTCTTCATGTTCATCTTTTCCCCATGTGCTCTTCTAAACTACGCACCTTTTGTCCTTCAAACTGGGCCATCAAAACACAACTTCCACTACCAGCTTCTAATATTTGTCATATCAATTCACCTCACACAAAAATGGATGCATGGTCCTCTACACATATAAATGTTTTGAAATTTTAAGTGGCTACCAACACACAATGCGCACACAACAACAAAAATAAAAGGAGCAAGCAACGAGAAAGGGAAACACAAAGAAATGAAAATGCATAAAGGGAAATCCTAGGCTAAAGGGAAATACTACCTTATTTACAAACAAAAGGAACACTTATTGATAGTAGGGCTTCATCTTACTCCCATTTAAATGGCCTGGTAACCTCATCCCATCAAATTCCTTTAACTAGAAAGCACTGAATCAAGTATATATGATACAATGTACAGACCCATCTAATGGACTTTGAATTTTATAGGATGGTGCAGAAACTTGGAATCATATAATAAAACAATCTTCTCAACCTCAAACTTTTTGTTATTGATGTGTATATCATGCCATGCCTTTACCTATATTTTTCTATCTTCGAGTCCAATGATTAATGGCTTTGCCTCTCATCTAACTGCATTAACTTATCAATCCTCTCCTCAAGCACTTGTTCATTAGCTAATCCTCCTACTCATGCTATACACAATTATGGTAACATGAATTCAATGGGTAACACTACTTCCACGAAAAACATCAATTGAAAAGGTGTGACCTTATTCAGTCTTTTATAAGTAGTCGACATGACCATAACACAATACAAAATTTATCATCCCAATCATTCCTTCCCACATCAAAAATTTTGGTTAGTGTGTGAATCAATATCTTGTTAAATTCCTCAGCAGTTCCATTAGCTTAGGGGTGATAAGGGGTATTCTTGTGGTGGGCTACCATGAATTCTACCAATAATATTCTAATTGTCTCATTCAAGAAATGAGTACCCCTATCACTTCTTAAACTCAGCAAACATCCATATCTATTGATTATATTTTCCCACAAGAACCTAGTCATTTTTTCCACTATATAATCCCTTATAGGTGCTACCTCCACCCATCTTGTTAAGTAGTCGGTCTAAGTAATGATAAAATGTAAACAAGTCCTTTTTACGACATGTGAAATCGGTCCTACAAAATTAATGACCCACTTCTCAAATGTTTATATGCTAACTATCACTCTCAAGGGAATATCGTCTCTTCTCCCTAGTTTTCCAAGGTCTTGGAAATGGTCACAAGTCTTGCAAAACTCAATACAATCCTGGTAGATGCTTTCCCACTAAATCTCTACCAAAAGGATCTTGTGTGTGGTTACATTCCCTGCATAGTGTCCTCCTGCAATTCCACCATGTGCTTCCTCCATGATTGTAACGCATTCATGATCTAACACGCACCGACGTAAAAAAACATTGCGGCCAAGATTGTATAAGTCTCCACAAATTAACATATAGGGTGGGGCGTGTATTTATATTTGCTTTCTTTCCAAAGTCTTCATTCCTTCTAGTGCCACACCCATCTTGAGAAATACAGAAATATCTTCCAAGTTAGAGGGTGTGCACCACAATCTAAATAGTTGTGCATATGGAATTATATCCTCAATGCTCTGTATGTCCTCCCCTGAGTCAATCCTTGATAAATGGTCAAGTCCCAAATTACTCTTACCTAGTTTTATGACAATTGTAAACTCAAACTCTTGAAACAACAAGACCCACCAACATATGCACCCTTGTAAAATGGGTTTGTTTACCAAGTACTTCAATGCCATGTGGTCCATGTAGAATATAAAGGGTGTTGCTAATAGATACTTCCTGAATTTTTGTAGCGCGTAGATCATTGATAATGCTTCATGCTCAATAGTAGTATAGTTTTGTTCTATTGGGGTTAACTTTCTACTAGAAAAACATAAGGGGTGGTCAACAATTCCTTCTTCAAGTTGTGTTAATATTTCCCCAATTTCCATCCCTAAAGCATCAACATGTACATGGAATGGCTTATCCCAAGAAGGAAAGCATAATATGGGTGTACTAATAAGCTTATTCTTCAATGCATCAAATGCCATCTATTGTGCCTCTCCTCAGTGAAATGGAATTTTGTGTTTTAGTAATTCTTCTAATGGCACGAAATCTGGGCATACCCTTAATAAATTTATGCTAATACCTTGTATGCCCAAGGAATTCGGCGGTGCACTCTGGGCTTGGTAGGTTCCCCCAATCCCACAATAATGGTAACTTTGGCAGGATCCACCAATAAGCTGTCCTTACATATGATATTCCCCAAAAGGGTTCCAAATGGAATAAAAAAACACATTTCTTAATGTTGAGGGATATCCTCAACTATTAACATATTTCAAACATCAACCTCATATTGTCACAATTACCCCTTAGTAATTTGTATACCATCCAATCATTAAGGTAGAATTGAAGAAACTTATGGATAAAGTCTTGAAATTCCTTAACCACGATACAAGAAACCAAAAAAGCGTGTTCTTCGAGTCCAAAAGGCATGAATGTGTAGTTAAATCTTCCCTATTCAAAGGGAAAAAGTTATATTTTCTTGATATTCCTTTGTAATTCTAACTTTGATGATACCACGAGAATCTATCTCGTGAAATAATAGATTTCACACCCGACTACTCCTTCCGAATCTCCTCGGTAAAGGGGTTTGGAAAGGGAAAAATGATACATACAATATTCAAATCCCTCTAATCAACACAGATCCTTATCCTCCCATCCTTTTTAATGCTAATGACCATTGGGCTTATCCATTCTGATTCCTCAATGTCTCAATGATGCATGATGTAATCATCTTGTCAATCTCCTCCTTGACTTTGATGTGAAGATTCAAATTCATTTGATAATGTCTCTTCCAAATTGGGCACACTTATTATTTTAGCTTGATTTTCATTTCCCCCAAGGAGTGGTGAACTCCTTTCAACTCATGGTACCCACGTAGAAATAAGTCCTGAAACTCGTGCAATAGATCAATGATCTTTGAAACCTCTTTTTCTAACCAATAATCCCTAATAGTAGCCTCCTTAGGTTTTGTTTCTGAGCCAATGTTAACGTTATTTGATTTGAGTGGTCCATGGTAGTTTCACACTTGCTCATCGAACTATCCGTAACTTTGTGTGTACCTTTAGAATGGTTAACATCCAAATTTTATGTTTCTTCACCATTGATCACATAAACCAGTTTTCCTTTCTCTTTCTCCATGCATGCATGCTCAAGATGTATCTCCTCTGATTCTCTCTCATCAAAGTGTGTTTCTAAACCAAGTTCACCCAATAATTCCAGTATTCTATACTCCACCATAGCACTATCTCCCATCGTTAGGCACTTAACAACCTACAACGCCTCATCCACCGATGGCTTGGTACTCGATATTCAAAATCTTGAAGGAGGTCAATCTGTCAACTCCTATCAATTTCCTATCTGACGACGCATCTTTGAGTGAATGTACCATGCGTACATAGCCATGTAAGGTAAAGTATAACTTATTCACCCATAAAGGTGGCAAGGCTTCCACACCTTCCATCTAGGACTTCTCACATGTTTCGACATGAAACATGGCAGAGGTCTCGTTATCCATATTTCACTCCTGGGTGAAATATTGGATCAAATCATGACCCCGCTTAAAGGAACACAAGAAAACTCATCCATATCCTGTAAATTGGTTGCAAGAAGATTCAACAATGGAGTGGCGAAGGCCAAGTAATATCAAAGGACCCTTTACGAGAAGAAAACAACTTTGTCAAGCCATTTCTACATCTTAAATCCATCCTCCAAGTTACAGGTAGGAAGATATATAAAATAGTAGAGTTAGACAAGAAGGGAAGATGCTACAAAAGAGCTAGAAGCAAGAAGAAGGAAGAATGGTGAAGATTCAAAGTCCTCGGCTCGAATTGATTCAGAAAAGGGAAAGAATTACTAAGCATAGAAGTGCAAGCGAGAGAGTGCCGCGTGTCGGCCTATCATATTTCCAAGAGTCAGTCCCCGGGAAGAAACCCAAATGAGCGCGAGGATGCCACGTAGCTCAAAGTCTAAAAAGTAAGAAGTACTATTGAATAGTCCACAAAGCAGTGGAGGCAGATAAGTGTTAACCTAATGCTCCTCCAAAGGAAAAATTTGGGTTGGATTTATAAACATTCGCGGTGCCTCCATGTGTCCTCAAAGGGGGACAGAGTTAGTTGAAAAGTCAAAACATTAATAGGCGGCGGAGGCTTCCAAGTGTCTCAACAATACTGATTAGAGGGTCAAAAGGAGAGAAGGTTTCCAAGCAAGCACCAGGGTGACGCATGTCCCAGGGGAAAGCGGGAGTTGGGGAAAATGTTAGTTTTTTGTCCTTTGCCTCAAAAGAGGTAAAAGTTATAAAAAGACCCACGACTCCACCCAAGAGGGAAAAAGTCAACATATAAACCTGAGTCAAAGCCAAGGTAGGGCATCGGGAGAAAAGTAAAAATTTACCTTTTGTCCAAAAGGCATAGAGGTAAAAATTGAAATGCATTTCCCAACCAACCAAAAGGAGCCACGCGCCTAGATGGAGTTTGAAGCCTTCGGAGGTTACGGAGTTTTTTTATTTTTGCATAAAAGACTAAAAGGTAAATTGTAATCCCGTGGACCCAAATTTTTATTCCAATCTAGCTTCCACATATCCCAATCAAAAGAGGAACCCATTTTCAAGCTGTTTTCCCACCTATTTGTACATAATTGATGTAAAAATTCAAAAGGTCATATCTTTCAACTTAGGGCTCGCGTGATTGTGAATCGATATCGCTAGAAAGATCTCAACCTTGTCTATGCCATGAGAGTCTGAAACTTTAATTTTTGAGAGGGTAGGTGGAAGAAAAATGGAGAAACGTCTTCGAGCTTTCAATGTAGGATTATCAGTCTCAACAACCAGATCAAATTCGATCTATTTCCATCGTTTCCTCTTCCTTCAAGGCATTGAATCGAAGATCGATGTAGTAAAGATGGATTCGAGGGGCAGATTTCAGCAGAAAACATTAACAACGTGGTGGTTGAGCTTCGACCCGTGTTTTCTCACTTCTCTCTCCCTTTTTCTTCTCTCAGATCAATTCTATAAATATGGGGACATGATTCATTGTAAAGGGTTGGATATTCTTAGTTTTACAGGCTCCCTTCTCCTTATAGCAAAGGATTTGTGGGGTTCAGGCCTTCTTTTAAAATTGTAATATGTTTCTATGTTTCGATATTTTGTATTGAATGTATCAATCTATTATAGCAATAAGATATGTTTGTGATCGATCTCGAGATCCTTCTTATTTCTTTTTCCTCTATCTAGTCTCTCGTTACGAGATCTGGTCTGCTGTGTTTGTTTATTGTATGCATTTTATTGGTTTGTGTCAAAGGCAAGCTAAGTATTCATCATTCCTTTGGTGCATCACCCAGTAGGTTAGTTATTTCTTATTTCTATACTCTTTTATCCCTATCTCCTTAGTAATTCCTAGACTAGGTATAGATATAGCTCCTCTGCAAAATCCTTATGTATGCACCTAAACAGAGGAATAAGGAACCAACCTTTAAATCTGGAGATCTTTACCAATTTGTAAGGTCCCCCACCTTAGGAAAAGTTCCATGTTATGTAATCACACTAGATGATTCTACTTTAGAAAATTAGATCTTTAGAAATCATCTGGGGGTGCTGTGATTTTGCACTAACAGTTTTGGCATGCCCAGTGGGAGTAAGAAGTCTCCATCTTATTACAGTAAGGATCAATGTAAACTTGCTATGATTCTAGATTTTAAGAAGCTTTAACATTGTACATCTGGCGACTCCAAAAGAAATAAATCTACTAGTTTCAGCAGCCCAACCTTGAGAGATTCATGAGAAGAACCCGGTCCAGAGTAAGGAAAGAAGGTATATTTGAATACGTGCATCTATCCCTAGGTAGAGATAGGAGAGGAAGAAGAATTTAGAGGTCTCCATCTCCACCAATCAAAGCTTTATCAACACCTCCTCCCAACAAACTATTCATTCAACCAAGAGGAGTGCTCAGACCGATTAGAATGGCTTAGCCAAATCCATATGTCAACTTCACTAGCAGTAGAGTCCACTTGCCCTGAATGCACAAAATCTATTCCCTATTATAGCATTAAAGAGCATCCCATATTTCACTAGGGAAAACAAAACTTCTCCTGGTGACCATGTCCAAGATATTACCAATGTCTACACAATCCAGGAGATTCATGAAATGGACATTGCAGTCAAGTTACTTGTCTCTTCACTAAAAAGGAAAGCTTCATAAAGGTTCGAAGTCTTGAGGCAGGCTCTATTCAAAATTGGAATCAGCTATACACATATCTTCATAAATAATTTGGAGAGAAGGGTGATAACTTGTCTTTACTAGAGAAAATAACAACTATTAAGAGAACCCCCAATGAGTAGGCGACAAACTTCAACCTCGATTCCAACAGGACACAGGACAGATTCCAACCACAGTGAATCCTACAAATGAAGGTGCATTCTTATAATTTTTCAGGGCTTTAAATTCTGATATCTCTTTGATGATTCATTCAATGGGCGGCACTACATTTCCAGTAGCCTATAGCATTTTCATAGGGGCCAAGAACCATTTGATTCAAGCTGGTAAGATTTCTCCTAGGCTATCCATGCCTTTGTACCTTGAGTTAGAAACCCGATACCACCCAAATGCCTACATTAGCTCCTATACCCACCCCCAGGAATCAAAGTTCTGCTGAAACTTCCACTTCATCATCTAACACCTCTAAAGAGCTTCAATAAGTGATGAACCAATTGCAAAACCTGGGAAATGAGCTAGTAATCATCAAAAGGCAACAAGCACAAAGCTCTAGACCTTATCAGCCTCAGGCTCAATATCAAGCTAGACCCTAGTATTAGAAACATAGGCCACCACCTCGGGCCCGGTAAAATCAAAATCAAAATCAAGGACATTCTTAAGTTGCTTTAGGCCTTTCAGGTCTTATGATCCAAATACAACATCAACATCAAAGGCATTGGTCCCTACATAGAACAATATGGCACAAGAATATGACTAGTGTTTTCCATGTAGTCAGCCACATAACCAATCCATGTGTTTTAATGGTGCTCTAAATCAGGCTCTAATGGTGTAAACTAGTATGCTACCACAAGAATCTAGCCAAGAGGGAGATCAACAACAAGGAGTCCAACAAAGTGAACCTCAAGGAGAGACTATGCTTGTCAATTGGTAGGCTGAAGACTTATGTGGGATGAATCAGTCCCCTACTCAAGGTGTGGCTGCCAATACACGGTCCAAAAAGAGAAGTCTTGGGGAAGGCCAACCACTGAACTTAGGTGACCCTCAACCTTCCACCACTCCACAAGGTCCTGGTGTTCCAAGAGCAACTCCCAACATGTAGAACCAATCCAAGTCACCTTCCAAACCTAGTCAGGCACCAATTGTAATAGCCCATATGCAAGAAAGAAATGTGTCTGGGAAGGGGTAGTAAAAGTATAGCTCAATCAATATTATTGAGCAAATGAAGAAGAAAAGTGTGAACATATCACTATGGGAGTCATTGGCCATTCCATGGTAGAGAGATCTGTTGTAAACTGCCATTGAAAATTGGTCCAGTTCAATTCAACCTCCTAACCTACAAGAGAGAGTGCTTGCCAATGTAGTTCAACTTGAGAGGAACCAAGGAGAACAACAAGGTAAGAACTTGAGGCCTCCTCCATTCTATGTCTCATTGATTATTGGAGACAAATTAGTGCACAATTGTATGATTGACTCTGGGGCTAGTAGTTCTGTGATGCCCAAACAAATAGCTGATCAATTGGGTCTCAAATATGAAGTCATCTCTAGAGGAGTAGTTCAATTAGATGGGACAACAGTGACCACTTTAGGAATCAACCAAGACCTGATCCTTACTCTACATGCCTGCCCCAATGTAACTATCTTACAAAACATGTCCATCATAGATTTACCACCACATTTTGCTTTGTGTCTATCTAGGGACTTCACTGCCAAGATTGGAGGCTACCTATCTGTTGATTGGTCACACATGCTCTTTAGGACAAGGTATGGGGCAAAGGCCACAATCAAATCTGAACCTATTGCTGACTATCATATTGAACCCTATGTACCTAGCCCAATCAATGCCAATTGCATAGCCTTTGATCAAGAAGACCTCCTAAACACTAATGAAGCAAATACCAAGTTGGGATGTATCCCTGATTTGACTCTAGATGAGTGGGCCAATAAAAACATGCTTTTGACCCCTACAAGGAGATGGAAGAATCTGAGCTAGGTGTCTACTATCTACATGAAGAGAATCATCCTCTTCCTGACCTAATCAAGCCAGAGTACAAGGATGATAATGAAGTATAAAAATTATTCTTTGATGGCTCAAGGAGTAGACATGGAGATGGATGAGGAGCTATGAGTGTGTTCCCTAGATGTATGAAATATTATTCAACCTTTATATTTCAGTTTTATTGCTCAAATAACACTGTTGAATATGAGGATTTAGTCCAAGATCTTCATTAGGTAAGAAAGCTAGGAATCAAGAATTTATAAGTGTTTTGAGACAGTGAGCTGGTTGCTAATCAAGTAAGAGGACTAAATGCTGTTAAAAATGACCTGCTCAAGAACTATAAGAGTAGGGTATGGGATCTCATGGAATATTTCAAGGCTTTCAACATTGTGTCCATACCTAGAAAAGAGAATGAAGTTGTTGATAGACTTACAACAGTTGGAGCAGCATTTGATGTGGTGGACAACATCAAGAGAGACAAAGAACAACCACATATCCATGTGGTTGTGAGGCCGGATAGTGCCAAATAACAATATATGTTGACAGTGTTTGAGAATGATCAGCAGATCATCAATTTTTTGCAAGAAGAGGCTGAATTCTTGGCCCATAATCAAAACAAACTAGAGTAGTAGTATGGGAACTAGATAGTACAACTGCATACAAACAAGCTTCCCAAAGGCTTAGTGACCCTAGAATCCATTTTCAATCCTAATGATTAGTTCAGAAAAGAAAAGGCTAACATGTAGATCAAAGGAGAGGATTCGAGTCAATCCCAGTTGGTGAAGACAAAAAAACTTCAAATTTGCAAGGTGGTCACCGAGCAATAAAGGTATGAATTCATACAACTTTTCCAAGAATTCCCTGATGTGTTTGCTTAGAGTTATGAAGACCTAAGGGGTTTCAATCCCAAACTAGCACAACACACAATTGAATTGGACCCAGTGCTCAGCCTATCAGGTAGAAGTAGAGACTAGTCAACCCACATATTGAGCCTCTGATGAAGAAGGAGCTGAACAAACTAATAGAGGAAAGTATCATATTCCCAATCAAGCATTCAAGTTGGGTTACAAATATGGTCCCAGTCAAAAAGAAAAATGGGAAATCAGGTTATGTGTTGACTTCAAGGATTTGAACAGAGCCTCCCTTAAAGATCACTACCCACTCCCTTCAATGGAACAAATTTTGCAAGTAGTGTCTGGTCAGAGATATTTTCTCTCTTAGATGGCTATTCGGGATACTATCAAATCATGGTGAAAGAAGATGATCAATTCAAATCTTCTTTCACCACCAAATGGGGCACCTATGCATACAAAAATTCCATTTGGACTATCCAATGCTAGTGCTACTTTCCAAAGAGCCATGGATATGGCATTCAAAGGGCTAATCAACCAGATAGTGTTGATATATCTGGATGATATCACTTGTGTTCTCTAAGAATGTGGTAGACCACCTTTTCCATCTAAGGTAGGTGTTTCAAAGATGCAGAAGATTTGGGGTGTCTTTGAACCCCCAAAAATGCATATTCTTGGCCCATGAGGGCAAGATTTTGGGCCACATTGTGTCTAAGGAGGGTCTAGAAATTGATCTAGAAAGGGTTGAAGCAATAAAAGCACTGCCATTTCCCAGTCACAAGAAGGCTCTTCAAAGCTTCTTGGGGAAGATCAACTTTGTTGCTTTGGTTAAGCCAATAACACTGATGTTGAAGAAGAGCTTATCATTCAGATGGATAGCTGAAGGAAAGGCAAGCTTTGAAGCTATCAAAGAGGCCATATCACAAGCCCCAACTCTTGTAAATCCAGATTTTTCCAAGGATTTCATATTGTATGCCTTTGGCAGCAATGAAACTATCTCTATAATCTTCGTTAAGTAGAACAAACAAAACTTAGAACAACCAATTTCTTTGTTCAGTCACCGTCTAGAAGACTATGAGGTGAGGTATTCCTTAATTGAGAAGAAAGTCTTGTGAAAGTGATCGAGGACCAAGAAGTCAAGCATTTGGTGTCAAACAACAAAATCCAACTGTTGGTCTCCCATGCAAGAGTCAAAGAATTCCTCCTCAGCAAGGACTTGAATGAGAAAAGTGCAGGGTGGATTACTCGTGTCATGGAATATGACATTGAGATTAAGGTCACCAAGCTGGTGCAGTGGAGGGGCTTGTGTGAGCGGGTAGTCTCTACTCTACAAGATGAAACAAACAAGAGAAGGAGGTTGTTACGATTCTACAAGATGATTAAGAAAAAGAAAGAAAAAGAGAGAAATGATATACCTACTCCTTGTTAGACCCAAGACATGGTGCATTTCCTTCAAACCGGCATGTGTCCTCGTGGGATGAATAAAGTAAAAAGAAGGCATTTCAGAGTTACTGAGACCATTCCATATGTTCTTATTGATAGTGTCTTGTTTAAACGGGACATCAATGGTATTTTGCTGAGATGCATTGGGATGGATCAAGTGGAGAGAGTGCTACAAGAATTTTATGTTGAAGTAGCTGGAGGCAATTTTTCCCCAAGAGTGACAACACTCAAAATCATGAAAGTAGGATATTATTAGCCTAGAGTGTTTAGTGAGTGTTATACATGGATGAAAATATGCAATAATTATGTTTTCTTCAAAGGGAAGGAGAAGTTGGTAGCACTTCCATTACACCCAATCTCGATCAACCATCCTTTTATGCGGTGGGGATTGGAATTCATTAGATTCATTAATCTAAATTCAAGCCAGGGTCACAAATGGATCCTAACAGTCACATACTATGTTACCAAATGGACCAAGGCAGTGGCACTCAAGGAGGTAAATGAGTCTAGTATCCTGGATTTCTATGAAGGAGTAGTGACCAAATTTGGGGTACCAGATACCATCATCTCATACAATGCATTAGAATTTATATGTTCAAAAATCACAGGATGGGCTGTCAAGAATGGGACTTATTTGAGCACCTCATCAAATTATTACCATCAGGGTAATGGCTAAGTTTGAGTCTACAAACAAGAATCATAAAGATCATCAAGTGAACTTTAGATGAGAATCAAACGACGTGGGACACAAAACTCAAAACAACCTTATGGGCTGATAGAATAACACCCAAGAGATCCACGACATCTCTCCATTCAAGCTTGTCTATGGGAAAGAGGCAGTGTTGCCTATATCACTTGAGTTACCAACATTGGAGCTTGTGAGGCAACTAAAAATGTCTGAGTTTGCACCAATGGAGGTCGGTACGTGTAGGCTGATAGAATTAGAAGAATCTAGGGAGAGTGCTCTCCATGAATTGGAGAGGAGTTAGGCTTAAATGAAGAAGTGCTTTGACAAGAAAGCCAAAGTAAGGAATTTCCAAGAAGGAGGCTTGGTTTTGAAGTGGGACCTTGATTGACCAAAACCAAGGAGATAGTATAAGTTCAATGCCATCTGGAGTGGTCATTATATGATAACAAGATGCAAAAGTAGTAATGATTTCTAGTTGTCCTCATTGGAGGGTGAAGAGCTACGGATCCTAGTGAATAGGATCTATCTCAAGCACTCGCTACTAAAAGGGAAGCCCCCTCTACGTACATATTAGTTTAGTATCTCTTTCCTCTAAGTGCTTCTACACATTGTCTTGCTTTGTAGTGTAGATTTATTTTCTCTAAGTGCTTTTGCACGCTCGCATGTTTCATTTGGAGCATGTATGATTTCAATTTTGTACATAGTCTTGGTGTTGTTTTGTTGCTCTTATGCAATTCATTCAGAAAAACAAATGAAGCCCTGGAGTTGAAACAATTTTCTACTCTCAAAAATCTTCATTTCAGGATTTTCTTATAAAATATGAGGATGCAAGTGGCCGGCTTATGAACTAGAGGAAAAACTAGTATCGATTATTATTCTTGACTCCATGGCCAATGATACAACAAGGTAATCGATCTCTTCATCTAGCGGTGATGTCCCCGTGAGTTGCCAAATTATTATCCATATTTCACCCCGGAAAAATATTGGATCAAATCATGACCCCGCTTGAAGGAACTCCGAGAAAAATCATCCGATCCTATAAATTGGTTGTAATGAGATTCAACAATGGAGTGGAAAAGTCCAAGAAAGATAAAAGGACCCTATACGAAAGAAAATGACTATATTGGGTCATTTCTACATCTTAAATCCATCCTCTAAGTTATAGGTAGGCATAACTATAAAATAACAGAGTTAGACAAGAAGGTAAGATGCTATAAAGGAGCTGGAAATAAGAAGAAGGGAGAATGGAAAAGATTCAAAGTCCTTGGGATTAAATTGGTTCAGAAAAGAGCAAAAATGACTAAGTATAGAGGTGCAAGTGGAGAGTGTCATGTGTCATCCCGGCGCATTTCCAAGAGTCGTCCCAGGAAGAAACCCAAATGAGTGCGAGGTCACCATGTAGCTCAAAGTCTAAAAAGTAAGAAGGACCGTTAGACAGTCCACAAAGTAGTGGAGGCAGAAAAGTGTCAACCTGACACTCCTCCAAAGGAAAACTTTGGGTTGGATTTACAAAAATATGTGGTGCCTCCACATGTCCTCAAAGGGGATAGAGTTAGTTGAAAAGTCAAAACATTAACAGTGTGCGAGAGGTTGCCAAGTGTCTCAATGGTGCTGATTCAAGGGTCAAAAGGAGAGAAGGTTCCCAAGAAAGCACCAGGGTGATGTGTGTCCTAGGGGAAAGAGGGAGTTGGGGAAAAGGTTAGTTTTTCACCCTTTGCCTCAAAAGGGGTAAAAGTTATAAAAAGACTCGTGACTCCACCCAAGAGGGAAAAAGTCAACATATAAACCTGAGTCAAAGCCAAGGTGGGGCGTCGGGAGAAAAGTGAAAATTTTCCTTTTTTCCAAAAGGCATAGAAGGTAAAAATGGAAACACATTTCCCAGCCAACCAAAAGGAGCCACGCATCTAGATGAAGTTTTGGGCCTTCGGAGGTTTTTGAGTTTTTGCATTTTTGTGCAAAAGACTAAAAGGTAAATTATGGGCCCATGGACCTGAATTTTTATCCCAATCTAGCTGCCACGTATCCCAATCAAAAGAGGGACCCATTTTCAAGTTGTTTTCCCACCTATTTGTACAAAATCGATGCAAAACTTCAAAAGGGCATATCTTTCGACTCAGGGCTCGAGAGATTGCAAATCTGATATCGCTAGAAATATCTCAACCTCGTCTATGCCATGAGATTTTGAAACTTTAATTTTTGAGAGGGTAGGTGGAAGAAAAATGGAAAAACTTATTTGATATTTCAATATAGGATTATCAGTCTCAACAACTAGATCGGATTCGATCTATTTCTGATGTTTCCTCTTCCTTCAAGGTACCAATCGAAGCTCGATGCGGTAAGGATGGATTCGAGGTCATATTTCAATAGAAAACATTAACAATGGTGGTTGAGCTTCGACCCACATTTTCCCACTTCTCTCTCCCTTTTTCTTCTCTCAAATCAATTCTATAAATACGGGGACAAGATTCATTGTAAAGGGTTGGATATTCTTAGTTTTATAGGCTCCCTTCTCCTTCTAGCAAAGGATTTTTGGGTTTCAGTCTTCTTTTAAAATTTTAATACGTTTCTACCTTTTGGCTATTCTCAGTAATGAACCATATCAATATATTAGAGCAATAAGATACATTTGTGATCGATCTTAGATACTTCTTGTTTCTTTTTCCTCTATCTGGTCTCTCATTATAGATCTGGTTGTCTATGTTTGTTTATTATATGCATTTTATTGGTTTGTGTCAAAGGCAAGCTAAGTATTCATCATTTCTTTGGTGCATCACCTAGTAGTTTAGTTATTTCTTATTTTTATACTCTTTTATCCCTTTCTCCTTGGTAAGTCTTACACTAGGTATAGATATAAATCCTCTGCAAATCCTTATGTATGCACCTGAACAGAGGAATAAGGAACTAACCTTTAAATCTGGAGAGCTTTTCCAATTTGTAAGGTCCCACACCTTAGGAAAAGTTCCATGTTATGCAATCACACCAGATGATTCTACCTTAGAAAAGTAGATCTTTAGAAATCATCTAGGGGTGTTGTGATTTCGCACTAACAGCTTCCTTCCCATGATAATATTTTATGATAAAAGGTGCATTACTTTAGACAAACCCAACAGAGAACACAATTCTCACCTCTCCTCACTCTAAAAGGTTATCATGATGGGTCCTCCACTAACATGTTGCGGTCCCAAGAAAGGTATAGCTGAGTATTATTCTCCTCTTGATCTCACATCTCCATTGGGTCTCTATTTCTCATAGGAAAACATCGAGTTCACTCCTCTATAGTAACTTGAAACTTATTTCCTCCCGTGCACGTGATTGAGTGCATATTTTCCACCCTCATCACAAAGCCCCTTAACTTCCTTCCCAAAACTCATATGTCTCATGCACCTAATTATCACATGCCATACTAGCTGTATCACTTATAGATTGAGTGTCTTCCCACTGAATAAAACCCTCCTTTGTTGGCTACATAACTTCATGGTCCTAGGCATTCCAAATGTAAATTTTGTCTAGGTCCTCTTCTCCTATAAGCTCAATATAGGGTGTTGAATTCCCATATGTCAATGAAATGATAACCCATTCCTCTTTGTTCTCAAATTTAATATACCCCTTATTAAAACGTAAGTCGTGTTATTCTTATAGCACTAGGGGTACCCAAGTAACATTGGGAAGTTTTACGCCTCATTAATCCCTAAAAATTTGAAGTCCCAAGTGAATTTTTCCCCTTGGATAGTAATAGCACCATCCTTTAAAACACAAATGGGCATTGTCTTTTCTTATTGACCATGTATGAAACATTTGAAGATTGTTGTAATAGGGGCATTCCCATTTGATTCCGGGAATTGGGGTGATAACATTGACATCTATTCCCATGTCAATCATAATTTTTGTAATAGCCATCCATTAATAACTACATTCAAGGTAATCTCCTTATCATAGTCGCGACTATGGGGAGGAAGGTTGGCATGCAAAACTTTCCTCTCACACTTTGCTCCAGCGTTTGGTATCTTATTCCTTAACCATTATCCTAATAGAGGAATGATATTTTATTGCCTCAACATTTTGCATACCTCCTTGACATCATCTAGATCCTTCTGTGGAGCCTCAACGCTCTTCTTCTACTCCAAATTTTAGGATTGCTCCTTCAGACATTGAATTTCCCCTTGAAGACTCTTGATTACGTCCATGGTCTCTTGATAGACTTCCTTCTAATGGGTAGGGTCTGAATACTTCCCATACACCACCTCTTCTCTTGTAATTAGTAGTATCTACTTTGGTATCTTCCTACCACATGCAACCTCAGCTCACGTAATTACTAGCAAAGGTTCTAACTCTGTCTCATGTGCCACTCTTGGCATCCACTGCAAGTTTGCTTTCCTAATGCTTACCATCCCAACACCTTTGTATTTTCATTGTTGTTGGTTCATATGTTCAAATATCTCTAAGCACTCCTCATACTTGTGCTTCTTTCCACACCAAAAGCATTATAACGATCAAGGAATTTGTGCTCATAGTGCTTTGTAGACCAATAGTTGTAACAAGTTCCATGTGAGAACTCACCTCTTCTACCTCCGCGGTTACCACAAGCTCCTCCATCTGTGCACCCTTCATAGTGACAACCATTTTCCCTTGAATTGTTTATAATGTGTGTCTAGACACACCAATATCAATGACATCATGTATCTGGTCAATCAATCTACAATCCTTAGTATCATGAGTATTAGAGGTGTAAATCTTACAGTAGAAAAACACATTCTTGTGGATCATGTGCTGCAAGATGCGGACACCTACTTTCATCATGATCTTTGTGGTAAATCTCATAGTCTCACTTGTCATGGCATGTACCACTCTTCGAAGAAAAATATCCTTTATGTGCCCCTATACTTTACAACTGTACACCATAGGCCAATGTGAGTCTCATGTGCCAAATTTACAAATAACTTCTCCAATTATTTTTCCATTACAACAATCTAAGCTTCAATAAAAGGGATAACATTGGTATCAACACTTCCTATAGCCTCAACATGCAAGGAAGCCTCCAAGGCCTCACACGGGTATGTGAAAGTATTTTGCGAGATCACTCTCCGAAAGGTGTTATTAGTCCTCCAACAAACCACTGAGCATGCTGAGAAGGAATAATATCATAAGACAATTTTGATAAGAGAGTATTAAAACATGCATCATACTCTTGCACACTCTCTACCATACCTTGTTGAATTTCCTTCAGCGTGCTAATGCTCTTCTGTTCAAACTCAAGAATATGAAATTCATCTAAGAAGGCATTACACAACATGGTGTAATCTACTAATTCATCTTTGGTGGTCATACTTCAGGTACCAACTATGTGCATGTCGCTGCAATGTTGTTGCAAACTAAATTTACTTCCATTCTTAGGTAGTGATCCCCTTCACATGCCATAGAAGCTCACATTTGTTTACATTCTCTGTAGAATCTTCAACCACTTTATAATCTAGTAGGTGTAAAAATTTCAAAAATATTTACTTGAGATGGTTGAGGCCCTTGTCCACCTGATCTAGAACCTTGATTCCCTCGATGTTTCCTATATTACTAGATCTACTAGATCCACTAGCACCTATCCATCTTGATCCACCGGATCCTCCGGATCCACCAGGTTCCACTAGTTCCTATTCCACTAGATCCACCTCCCATAGCTGGTAAATGTCCCAAGTGGTCACGCCTTGTGTCCCACTTTGTCGTAATAAACTATGTGCCAACAATCTATGATTTTCAATGTTACCAGATGTGTGTCCCACACTACTTCTAGATGTGATACCTAAGCTTTGTGTACCGAAAATTTACCTAAATGTTGTTCCAACCAATATACCTCAAAACACAGAAATGATTTTGTAGCCATAGATGTGCCAAATGAAAATTTATACCTCCTAGGTGTTGATCGGTCACTTCCACTAATACCAACTAGGTTAGTAATACTTATCTTTGGATTTGGAAAAATAAGCGCCAAGGGTTGGTCACCAGGTGGATTCAAATGTGCACCAATGGATCTCCTTTATCCAAGTGATGAGCTCTCATTAGAAGCTAAAGGGTTCTCTCTCCGTACTTTCTAAGATGGGGTAGCACAGACTACTCAAGCTCCACATCCTCTATGTGAACCTCAATTCCTTCCCGCAACATCTACCTCCATAAATCCATCACTCCTATAACTTTTCATTATCTATTTAACTCCCTCTCATGAGCTTCATTATACTTTAGTTGTCTCTCTTCCCTCTCCTTTTTCAGCCATAAGGTCTGCCATCTTCCTCCACCCTAGCTTCCTCACCCAGAACTCAAAAGAATCTTATCTAACCGTAGGAAATGCTTCCAAACTCAGTGTAATGATAAGGATATTTATAGCTAAAGGAATAACACACAAGAATGATCCCCTTGGATCCTTCAAGAACTCAAACTCAACAATCTCTAGACAAGAATACCTATAAATCATGTACTCAAAGGTGTAACTCATTAACACTCTACTCCACCAATGATGAACAACATGTGTCCAAGTCATATCAGCATCATGCAACCTTTGATACTCCTCTTCGGTTCATACATGAGGTCTATATTACCAGATTGATCTAGATGCATACGCCAAAATCCATTCATACAAATCCACTAGAAAGCAACAAAATAAGGTCTTATACAACTCATGATACAGATGTTCTTCTACCTATTTACATGCATCAAACTCAGGTCTAGTACTAAATCTCTAAGAAAACTCATCCTCCATGCTTTTAAGATATGCTTCGACACTTTCCAAGGTCAAGCACTCTGTCATCATGCACCATTCTCACAACTTTGAAAAGAGGTCCTAGAATGGAACCAAGATGTAGTCATTTATTTACCCTTAATAACTTTACCAACCCCAAGTGCATTGGCCTATCACCCAATGGGTGTTGGGTGCTCACCCAAGGCACGTGTGGGAACCAAGCCCCTCTTTTTATGTGAGATTTGTGAGAAGGTTCCGCCATTAATGGAGGATGATTTGTAAAAGCAAAAGTACATTTACTTATTTAAAGAGGTAGAAAATGCAACTAGCATATCTAACATTAGTGCATCACAAAAGCTAAAGAACATTGCAAGAAGCATAATAAACTAGATCTGAGCCATGATAAGTCAAATGACATGAGGGTTTACACCCTTAAGAAAAATATACATAATGAACCCAAAGATATATTGATTTAACATAGTTTAGGTAGCCACATTATAGTCAAAAGGGTCATCTCAGACCATATACAATAAATGATAGGGACTTAACTCCTGTAAATCTTCCCGATATGAGACCTTAACTATACCTTTCCCATTCTAACCCTTGTTATAGATCCTAGTGCCATACAGAGGCTTATGACATCCCTTACAACCCTTAGCACTAAGTGCTCTAAACCCTAGCATTACTGCAGCACTTTGTTACTCTACTTCTTATTCTTTATGTGTTCCCTCTGTCTCCCATCATCTCTTGCATTTTGTCTTTTTCTATCTCTTCGTCCCTCTTGTATATCTGTCTCTAGCCCGAGCATCTCTTTTTATAGGATCAACACCCACCACCATGCCTTCTCTCCTGAATAGATTACATGCCAAGTGTCAATGTGGTCCTCCATTGGTGAATGCTTATCCCTTTACAAACCCTTCACTCTCTGTAATGATGTCTTCTAGGAATATTCCTTGTATGGAATATCCTTTTCTTGACCTCCAAGGTTCCAGGTTGGCACCTTATCCACTCATCATGCCTAGTCGGGTCTTCACATTTTCCTCAAGTGCATCTAGAATGCCAAATATGGCTAAGTCCTTTAAACCCATGTTTTGTTTCCCGTGCATGCCTTGGTTTCACTTAAACCCTTCTTAAACCCATTTTTATGCATGCTTTCCCTTGAGTTCCTTTTCTTCTTTGGTCCTATGCATGCACGCCTTTAGTACTTATTCAATATTTCGAGGCCCAACAAGATTTCGAGGAGGTTTTAGATGCTAACAAGGACCCTATTCCCAATGATAATCTTGTCACCATGCCTTATTGTGATTATACTAAAATTTTTAAGGCAACACCTTTCATACAGGATCTTCCACCCACTAGGCATCATCATGCACATTCTACGGGTTCTAGACTTTCGTGTCGAGCCAGTTTAGAATCCACAGCTTTTTTCACCATCTCATGGGATACATGAGTGGTATGGTGTAATGTTAGATCAGTATTCTTCTTTGATAAAGAATAATACATGGGATTTAGTATCTCTTCCTAAAGGAAGAAATATGGTTAGGTGTAAGTGGGTATACCAAAACAAATATGTAGATGATGGATCTATTAACAAGTATAAGGCTTGTCTTGTTGTTAAGGGTTTTTCACAAGTTAAAGGTATTGATTACTCTAAGAATTTTGCACATGTTTCAAAGATTGATTATGTACACCTTGTACTTGCTATTATTACATCATAAGGGTGGCATGTATACCAAATGGATGTGAAGAGTGCCTTCTTACATGGAGATTTACAAGAGGAAATATACATGGAGCAACTTGCTAGATTTGTTCACAACTCTTCTCTTGTTTGTATACTTTGAAGGTCTCTCTACAGTCTCAAATAGGCCCCTCGAGCTTGGTATGAGAAGATGGATTCTTTTCTTCTATCTATTGGTTTTATTCATTTCCACTCCAATCATACAGTATGTCTCCAACATGTTGGTGAGGATATTATGATACTTGTCTTGTATGTTGATGAGTTGTTACTTACTACCATCTCTTCTTCCCATATTAAAACTATTTAGGGGGGTATTTCTATACATTTTGACATGACATATATTGGGTTATTGCATTATTTCCTTGGTTTACATATTTCTCGAGATAGATTCGAGGATTCCTTTTAATTAGCAAATTACACCCATGATCTTCTTCAAGGTTTTTATATGGATGATTGCAAGCCAAGTCTATCTCTTTCTCAATATGGGGTTACTCATACTTCAACATGAACCACTCCACTTTGTGATCCCACATTTTATAGGTAGTTGGCTAGAAGTCTCATGTACGGGGTTCGTTTTAAGAGGCCTCTCAGAAATTGGAGGTGGAATATCCCTAGAGAATATACCTAGAACCACGTTCACTACACGGAGTAAGTTTTCTAGGAATTTTTGAGCAAAATTTCCACTTGATAAAATCTAAAGAGTCATACGTAAAATAAGTTCAAGTGGCTAGTCATTGGTGCATGACACCAAATTTTGTTATCACGTGACAAAAAAATTCTATTGCTCGACAACAAAATTTCACTTTGTCACGATAACAAATCTTATTTTCAAATGACATCAAATCTTTTTGTCACACAACAGAAAATATATTTTTCACAAAACAACAAGTATTGTTCACGCACAATAGCAAAGGGTGGTTTCACACATCAACACAAATTGTTGTTGTATGATAACAAGATTTGTTGTCATGTGATAGCAAGTTTTTATGTCATGCAATAGTAATACTTTTTTGTGTGACAAGAATTTTGTCATGCAAAAACAAGATTTATTGTCATTTGTCTCTTATTATTTACTATCATGTCTTAGTCTTTCCTTGGTCACATGTCACGATACCAAAACCCTAATCCTACCCTATAAATACCCCCTCTAGACCTCATTTCTCACACATCTCACAAATTTTTTCTCCGTGCTCCCGATGCTCGAAAGTCTCATAACTCATTTTCAAATCGGTGCTCAACCTATAGATTTCCTATTCAACTATTAGTTCTCATCCTATAGATTTCCTTTGCAAAACATTTAAAATAAAATCCAAGCCTCGATTCAGGTCTCGTTCTCACATGGTCTTCTTAACTATGTCATGAAAACTCAAACTATCCGAGCGAATGCCTTACCAAAGATTCAATATAGGAACTTAATGTACTGACATATTAATGTAGTCTTGCAATTGAATAAAAATTACAAGGAATGGGTACAAGATTATGGGTTCGAAGTACTAGTTAACATGTTGCAGTTTGAGATAGATGCTAACGTTTTAAACTACCTCCTCTCGTCATTCATTCCAATAGATGTAAAATTCACTTTATCAAATGGATGTACATTATGATTCAATGTTGATCCTATAGATATTCATCGATTGACATGACTTCTTTTCAAATATTACAACATTGTTATAACCAAAGACACTTTGATAGAAGATGATAAGATTTTCCTCAAATCCTATTACAATTTCCATGTTGATGGTACGTGTTTTAATTTTTTGAATTTCAGTTTTATTTAACATTTTAATTTTGATATAAATTATGGTTAATTCTTATTTAATGAATTTTTGCAGCAAATGTCAACAAATCAAGATGAGGAGTTGATGTGTAAGGAGTTGCACATAGTTTTCTTGTTGCCATGATATCTTTTTTAAAGGGAGAATTATTTTGCAGGGTATACAAATAGATATTCCCCATTGGGCTATTGCCTACATTCTCGTAATGATGTGAAAGAAAAAAATTATTGGTGCACATACTTATCAAATAAGATAAAAGTTGATATTTCCAATATTGGAGTTGCTGAAAAACCAACTGTTTGTTCCACAAACTATATCCTTGCTCTTTATTTTGAGGCATATTATAATTTAAAAGGTGAACCCACTCCTACTTGCATGAATGACTAGATGAAACAATTATCCATTTCAATTGAAGAACAACAAGTTAATAAATTATATTTTGATGTTAGTAAGATTATTCACTTTTGTTACAAATTACATTTTGATCTACTAACATTATTCACTTTTGTTTTCCTTTTTACCTTATGCAAAAAAAAAAATTGGAGGCCATTCCACAAAAAACACACATCAAGAGGAAGAGGCCAAAAACATACCAAGGCGTCGGGAGATTCCCTATTCAACATGGATTCTCACTCATCCCCTCAGCCTCAAGTGTTTCAATTAGTAAAATGATTGAGACGTAATACCCCTAACATTCAATATTGTTTTTTTACATTTTACCATTTACCATTTTGATTTAACATGTTGCAGGGACTTTAGACTACCCTCCACATTTACCACTACAATCATCACCCACTCAATCAGTTCAGTCGTATGCATCTATTCAATCATAGCAAGTGCAACCTATTTCTCCACCACTCCAATCACCCATAGGTCCCACACAATCATTTCAAATTGAGACACGGATGGTATAGGTTCCTTTCAAAGAAGGTAGTAATGATTTTGTTCTTAACGGTGTGTTTTGGTTCATTTTCATCTATTCAAATGATGCCACCTCCTCCACTAGTACCACCATTCGATTCAAATTTCTAACAAGAGGAAGAAATACCACTGGTAAATGCATCACACTTCTAGCCCCCAGTGACACTAAACATTCCTTCCAAATTTCCCAATCTCTTTTGGTGGCATTTCCAAAGACAATAGGAAAACTAGTTTTAAATAAAATTAATTTGGATGAATATTATTTGGGAATTGATAGCAATGACCCAACATTTTTTTTTGATACACATGATATGATTCAGGGCCCACATGTATGTTTCCATTTTGATGTATTTATTTTAACATTGATATATATCAATTTCTTGTCAATTTTTAATTTTTAAATCACTTCCAATTTTAATATTTAAATTTATTTTAACACATAAATAGGATCAGGGAACACATCGAGACAATAGGAAACATGAATAACTCGGTGTTAAGCCCCTCGTCATCTTAGGATAGTGACCAGAGTTGACTAGTTTTTCTTCGTATAGCTTGATTGTTAATGACCTGAAGCCCATGTCAAGGAAAATTTTATGCCTAGTCTAAGTCAGCTCAAATAGTGGGAGCTAAGGGATAAAGTGATAATTAAGGAGATACATAATCAAATCGATAATCATAGCCATATATATTGTTTATATGTTGCAGTTTAAAATAATTTAATTAAGATATATGTCTTATTGAACTTAACACAAAGCGGGACTGTAACATATTCTAATAATTATTAAGGCAATGTTTTAGATAAAATATTGAATCAATTAGAGAATATTAATGTTGAATTCAAGGATATTATAAAAAATGGTCAAAGAAAAAAGATATATTGAAATTATCAATGCTAAAAGAGATAAATTTGTCGTAATTATTATGAATTACAAGTTCTGACATTCAATTTTAAATCATATTTTTATTACTTTAAATTTTAAATAATATGTTTTAATTGAGCTCAATTTTTTTTTATTGCGGTACAAATATGAAACTTTAAAAATCCAATCAAAGGTGCTCCAAGTTCACTTGGAAACAACTAACAAATTTTTATCCACAACAATTTAGCTTAAGAAAACTATTATTTTGGTTAACAAGTAAAACAATACTCTAAAGCTGATTATCAAACAAAATGACATGGATAAGAATATTGTGTTCAAGACAAAGGTAGTTATAGATCCCGTTAGTGTAAAATCACAACACCCTCAAAATGACCTGTGGATCTTGATTTTCTAAGGCAATGTCATTTGGTGTGAATGCACAACATTGAGCTTTCCCAAAGTATGGGACCTTTGCAAATGGGGAAATCTCTCCAGAGAAGGTTGGTTCCTCTTCCTAAACTACCCGCCATAAGATATTCCAAAGGTGCAGTGCAAGCTAATCTAATCCTAATCTAACTTTCAAGGAGACAGGGAGAGAGAGAAAAGAGAAAAAAACAAAATCCTACACTAAATGGTGATACACCAGAGAAGGAAAATGTTGAACATCTATCAAAACTACTATGGAACAAGAAGAGGTGAGCAATAGGAAGAATGGACAAGTGCATCACAGGCCCAAGGATAGATTTCACATATAAAATGTTCCGAACTCCATGAACACAGCTCCAAACCTGCAATGAACATTCAAACATGCACAAATACCTGCAATGAAGAGAGGCAAGAAGAAAACAAGCAAAAAGGAGCAAGGATGGATAGATGCATCACAAAACACATTTTTGTTGCTTTAGAAGTTTGGACAACATCATTTTAATGGTAAAAGGCAAAAAATTCCATTACAAAGTGTGGGAGGAGGTTCTAACTCCATTTTCAACCTTGGGGAAGAAAAGAATGGAGGAAAGAGCAGAAAAGATGAACCACTTTTACAAATGAGCCAAAACTAGCTTTTAACCATAAAAAAATGAAAGAAAAAAAATGTGGGAAAATCAATTTTTAACTTCAACCACCAACAAGATTGATCTAAATGGCCTACAAAATGATGGATTTCCGTAAAAAATCCCATATGCCATAGTACATTGCTTTACAGAGCAAAACAAAGGCCCATACTTCATTAATTTTGGTGGTTGGAGTCATTTTCCGTGTTTTTTGCATGCCAGATACGTTTTCCTATTTTTCTCACAAAAATATCCATCAAAATACGAAATTGGACCCTCCATCATGTAGATAATTTTACTAGCTTTCCAATGATATAAAGAAAATGAAAATCCGAGCTCTAGATCAAAAGATATGGCCCTCTGAAGATTTAGGGAAAAATTAGGGCAAAAATGGATTGGTGGTCCGAAACTTTAAAATTTTCTCTTCTTTGAATTTGGGAAAAATTCCCCAAAAAATCCCCACACCCCACCACTCTGTTACCATGTGGTGCTTCCCTATTCATTGATGGAAACACTGGCCCAAACCTCACTTCTATCTTTTGATTTTTCATTGGGAAAATTTTCCAACTTTACCCCGCGCTCCACTATTTTGGTGACACATGTCACGTCCTCATTGGTTGGAAGGGATGCGCTTCCAATTTTTCATTTTCCACCTTGGCAGCTTTCGTGGTCGAGTTTTACCTTGCACCATTTTGACCATTTTGGCAAATTTTTCCAAATTCTTCTTCGCCTCCAACCTCCACTAACACGTAGCACAATTTGATTTGGCGCAGGCCTTAATCAATTTTCTTTCTTCTGCGGGCCCGTGGGAAAATTTTTCCCTTTACACCCTTTGACTACTTTAGCAAAAATTCAAAATTTACCATGCACCTCCAAATTCCACCGACACATGGCACACTTTGATTTGGCGCGGGCCTTAATCAATTTTCTTTCTTTCACAGGCCCGCGGGCAAAATTTTCCCTTTGTGCCCTCCGACTACTTTGGCAAAAAGCCAAAATTTACTTCGCACCTCCGAATTCCACCGACACGTGGCACACTTTGATTTGGCATCAGCCTTAATCAATTTTCTTTCTTCCACGAGCTTATGGGAAAAAATTTCCCTTTGTGTCCTCAGACTACTTTGGAAAAAAGCCAAAATTTACTTCGTGCCTCTGACTCCCGCCTCACGGCTGACACGTGGCAACATCCTGTTGGTCTATGGGCCTTCGGGCAATAATTTCTCCTTCCACCCCCCACTGAGCCCTTTAGAAAAATTTTCAAATTACCCCCACTGACCCACCATTCCACCCTACCACGTGGCGCATTCCTATTGGTTGCGGGCCTTCCCAGGGAAAATTTCCCTCAAAACTCCATCGAGCCATAACTTGAGAAATACAAGGAGTTAGGAGGAAAATTTTACCTTTCTAGAAAGGTGAGGAAAAATCCTATCTGATGGGATCATTTCTAGAATCTTTTGAGTACCTAAAGCATGCCAAAAATTCATTTAAGTGCCAAAAAAGGAGAAGAAGGAGGAGTTAGCCAAAAATAAGCATGGGCTTATTTTGGATAACAATTTGGTGACTCAGAGGGGTCATCTGCCTGCTAGATGAATGATCAATAGCCTTTGAAGCATCCATTAGGCATGGAGTCATGAGTTGTAGCTTGTAAAATGATCTAAACTTTGAAAACTTCCTCTCTGAGCCACTTGGAAACCCACTAAACTAGAGTTGTTTTCACCAAAATGCCACTGAAATGGACTATGCAAGAGCAAAACCATAGCACCAAAAACTATGTACAAAACTGAAATCATTCATGCTCCAAATGGAACATGTATTGTGTGGACAAGCACTTCTTCGACTAAAAGCAAACCTACCTACTCTGCTCTAACTGGAAGTAAAGGTGGGCTAAACAAACCCTGGAATTGGTTGTGTAAAATAACTTCCTTTCTTCAAAATTGGCAGCCATACAAATGATTTGGAGCTGATTATGGCTACTTGGATGAGTGGAAAATCAACAAGAAGCTGGTATTCTACCCAAATTAGCAAGGTGTTAGCTGAAAGCAAATTGAATACCTCTTTTATTTGCTCTACATTTGGATTGAAGAGGTATGACAGTTGATCCTTGGTACTTTGTAGCTCATCCTCATGCTTAGAAGCAAGCATGATTGGTTGTGACTTCTCCTTTGGCTCTAATGAAGCCAAATACCTTATTGGGAAAGGTTTGATCCATTTGATATGCCCATAGCTCTGATTTTCAACTCCAAAAATGGAGTTTTTTTATAGACCTTCTTGAATGGATGGTGTGGAAGAAGTGATGAAGTTCTTCTGCTATTTTCCTTCCTTTTCCGTGAAGAACATGGAAGATTAATATCTTCCAACATTGGTTCCAAAGAGCTGTCACAAAATACAGGATACTGTTTTTCAATGTTCTCCTTTGTGGTAGTAGGCTCTTGATGTTGGAGAATGAATGGTGAAGAATAAAATATTGTAGTTTTAGTTGGCTCTTCATCCAAACATTCTTCTAAGTCTGATGGAAAATCAAACTCTTCAATGTCCTGTTTCTCCAAGGTCTCTCCCTCTTGTATGGTGACCTCCAAGTCTACATTTTCTTCACCATGTGTAATTTCATTTTCAAACATGAAACTTGTCAATTCAAACTCATCCAAAAATCAGATTTTTGGAGAGATGAAGTGGGAGAGAAACATAAATTTTTTGTGCCTCTTGCTCAAAATTTGGACTTGTTTTATTCACCTCCATAATGGCTTCATCAATCAAATCAGCCCCTTCAAATGAAAGAAAAAATGTATCAATAATGCTTCCTTCTTCTGCTATTGTAAAAACTGACTTGATCTCATCCATTTGCTCCTCTTCAATGGGATTTGGAGCTGGTTGTTCTTCCTCCTCTGCTTTTGAAGACCATCTTACTCTTGATTAAACTCTCCCTCTAGCATGAGGTTTGTCAAGTCAAACTCTTCAATCTACTACTCTAGAGGACAAGTTGGGACTGTAAGATCTTCTCCTTCCATGGCTGATTGTGCAACTCGAATTGGATCAGCATTTCCTTCAAATAAAGTGCCAACATGGACACTACATTCTGAGCAAACTGATTGCTGATCTGCTTCTTCTTTTTGCTCTTCTTCTACTGCAAAAAAATCAGTCCTAACCACCACTTGTTCAACTTTCACCTCCTCTGAAGGCTTAACCATCAAGGGGATCCTTGTTATCCCAAATTTGAGAGCCAAGCTTACCAAACTTTTGATCTTTTCATCCTTGTTTGGCTCTTCTTCTTGTTGCTATTTTCCTTGACTGGCATTCTGATTTTTATCTTCCCAACATGGATTTGGGAATGCAAGAGGAGGTGTGGGTTGTGACTCAATTGATTTTGCAATTTTTTGTGGTGTTGGAGGAGGTAGAAATTCTTGTTTCTTTGGAGGGAATGGCTGTTTGGAAGGGAAAAGGATAGAAGAATTGAGATGGGGTGGAAGACTACGGGATGGAGAAATGGAATTAACTCTTGGGGCAACATTGACTAGATTTAGAATTTGGCATTTCAAATGAGATGGTGTTGCTTGAGGAATGGAAAGAGAAAAACTGGATGATGGTGTAGAACTTACCCATTGACAAGGTTGTTCAGCACCAAGTTTATATGCCTCTATTTCTGTTGTCCATTCTGCAAGTTGGGGCAGCATCTCCATCATGAAGTCCATCTTCTTCGATGGCTAAAGTGTCTTGGAAAAGGGCCTCCCCATGGAAAAGGAGTTCTAAAACCAATTCCAAAGCCTTCATTTGAGATTTTTCTCTTAATTACACCATTTTTGCCTCCCATCTTTTGGATTTTCTCCACAAAATAAGCATATTCCATTTAATTTTCTTCATTTCATGCGTACCCTTGCTCTTGATATGATTCACAACCAAACTAATTTTGGTATTGCTTATATGGGTAAGCATGCAGATTTGAAGGAGTTGTATAACATGTTGGAGGTGAAATATATTGCTGTTGTTGTAAATGTGAATTCCATGATGGAAATTAAGTCATGATTGTACAACTTCATGGAATGAAAGAAGATGGAAGAGATGGAAAGAAGAATGGATGAAAATGGATGGAAAATAGGTCTACAACTCAGAGAATGAGTTATTTACCAGATGGAGTCGCTAGATGTGCTTTTGAATATGCCTCTAAAGGCTGAATCCTTAATATGAACACACCAACCTACAAAAGATGAAGTGGAAGACCTCTAAGGTCCCACTAGGCGTGCCGAAGCTATTAGTGTAAAATCACAAAGCACCCCCAAAATGACTTCGTGGATCTTGATTTTCTAAGGCAATTTCATTTGGTGTGAATGCACAACATTGAGCTTTCCCAAAGTGTGGGACCTTTGCAAATGGGGAAAGCTCTCTAGAGAAGGTTGGTTCCTCTTCCTAAACTACATGCCACAAGCTATTCCAGTGCAAGAAAGCTAATCTAATCCTAATCTAACTTCCAAGGAGATAGGGAGAGAGAGAAAAAAGAAAAAAATAGAATCCTACACTAAAATGGTGATACACCAGAGAAGGAAAATGTTGAACATCTATCAAAATTGCTATGGAACAAGAAGAGGTGAGCAATGGGAAGGATGGACAAGTGCATCATAGGCCCAAGGATAGATTTCACATAGAAAATGTTCCAAAACTCCATGAACATAGCTCCAAACCTGTAATGAACATTCAAACATGCACAAATACCTGTAATTAAGAGAGGCAAGAAGAAAACAAGCAAAAAGGAGCAAGGATGAACAGATGCATCACAAAACACATTTTTGTTTCTCCAGAAGTTTACACAAAACATCATTTTAATGGTAAAAGGAAAAAAATGCCATTACAGAGCATGGGAGGAGGTTCTAACTCCATTTTCAACCCTAGGGAAGAAAAGAAGGGAGGGCAAAGTAGAAAAGATGAACCACTTTTTACAAATGAGCCAAAACTGGCTTTTAACCATTGAGCCAAAAAATGAAAGAAAAAAAAAAAGTGGGCAAATCAATTTTTAACTTCAACCACCAACAAGATTGATCTAAATGGCCTGTAAAATGATTTGTTTCCATAAAAAATCCCATATGCCATAGTACATTGCTTTACAGAGCAAAACAAAGGCCCATACTTCATTAATTTTGGTGGTTGGAGTCATTTTCTATGTTTTTTACATGCCAAAGATGTTTTCCTATTTTTCTCCCAAAAATATCCATCAAAATACAAAATTGAACCCTCCATCATGTAGATAATTTTACCAGCTTTCCAATGATATAAAGAACATGAAAATCTGAGCTCTAGATCAAAAGATATGGCCCTCTGAAGATTTAGGGAAAAATTAGGGCAAAAATGGATTGGCGGGCCGAAACTTTAAAATTTTCCCTTTTTTGAATTTGGGAAAATTTCCCCAAAAATCCCCACACCCTGATGTTCCACTGCCACATGGCCCTTCCCTATTCGCTGATGGAAACACAGCCCAAACCTCGCTTCTATCTATTGATTTTTCATCGGGAAAATTTCCCAACTTTGCCCCACACTCCACTTTGTCCCCTGGTGACACGTGTCACTTCCTCATTGGTTGGTGGGGATGCACTTCTAATTTTTCTTTTCCACCTTGGTAGGATTTTAGGTCAGATTTTTCCCTTGCACCATTTTGACCACTTTGGCAAATTTCACCAAATTCTTCCACGCCTCCGACCTCTGCCGATGTGTGGCACACTTTGATTTGGCGTGGGCCTTAATCAATTTTCTTTCTTTTGCGGGCCTGCGGGAAAAATTTTCCCTTTGCGCCCTCTAACTACTTTACCGTAAAGCCAAAATTTACTTCATGCCTTTGAATTTTGTCGACACGTGGCACATTTTGATTTGGCGCGGGTCTTAATCAATTTTATTTCTTCCACGGGCCCACGAGTAAAATTTTCCTTTACGCCCTTTGACTACTTTGGAAAAAAGCCAAAATTCAATCCGTGCCTTCGAATTCTACCAACGTGTGGCACACTTTGATTTGGCATGGGCCTTAATCAATTTTCTTTCTTCCATGGGCCCGTGGGAAAAATTTTCCCTTTACGCCCTCCACTACTTTGGCAAAAAGCCAAAATTTACTCCGCACCTCCGACTCCCGCCTCTGGCTAGACACGTGGCGGCCTCCTATTGGTCCGTGGGCCTTCAAGAAAAATTTTGTCCTTTTTCCCCACTGACCCACCATTCCACCCTGCCACATGGTACATTCCTATTGGTTGCAGGCCTTCCCAGGGAAAATTTCCCTCAAAAACTCCGCCGAGCCATAACTTGAGAAATACAAGGAGTTAGGAGGAAAATTTTACCTTTCTGGAAAGGTGAGGAAAAATCCTATCTGATGGGATCATTTCTAGAATATTTTGAGTACTTGAAGCATGCCAAAAATTCATTTAAGTTCCAGCAAAGGAGAAGAAGGAGGAGTTAGCCAAAAATAAGCATGGGGCTTATTTTGGATAACAGATCCTTCTTTGTTATCCCCTGGAGATGATTTAAAGGAAGATGAAGCAATTTCTAAGAACTTAAATATTATTGTGGAGGATATTATAAATTTTGGAATTCTCGAACCAGGGAATAGAGTAGAGATTGGGAAAAGGGACAAGGAATTCGTGAAAGATACTTAAAAGGAAAGTGGATGTGGGAAAATGTTTGAGCATATACTACATGTGTAATTGTCTTTGTTGAAAAATGTATTAAGAACTTAAAACTTGAAAAATGTTGAAGTTTGAAAATTGAAAGTTCAATATTTGTTTAAATTGAAGAATATTGTTAGTCTACTTCTATTTTGTATAAGAATTTCATATAGTTTTTCAACAAGATATGTTTTAACGTTGCTGATGGTATTCATGGAATCTCATTTTTTACACATATTATGTTGCATCTAGAATTTATAGTTTATTATATATAGAAATTCTAGATTATGAATTGTAATGATATAAAAATATGTATGGAATGCATTTGCTTTAATGTTGAAATTTTAATTATTTACAATACTGAATGTTTTTATGGAATATCATTTTGTACACATAATTTAATTGAATACCACATTTTACATTACTTGAGTACCTTCAATATTTCATGTTTCGATAAATACACAAATATTGATATAAAATGTTAATGAAGTAGGATGCTATAATGATTATCTTACAGCTAATATAGCAAACTATTCTTCTCTCTACTTGTAAAATTTGAACTCGTGACAGGTTTCTTCACATTACCTCTCGAAACCCTTCTTAAAATCCTTAGGGAAAATCACATAACAATTTTTCCTTAAGAATAATCATCTCTGCTTTCACGTTGCAATGGCTTTAATCGAGTCTCATATTTTTGCATGTATTATCTTGCAATCTAGAATTTATATGTTATTACATATAGAAATTCTAGATTGTGAATTGTAATGATATCAAAATATGTATGGAATGAATTTTATTTAATGTTGAAAGTTTAATTATTTAAAATGAAAAATATGTAAGATGGATACCCTAAACTAGTGTTTAAGTATGTAAAATGCAAAATATGTAAGATGAATAACTCAAACTATGTTTTATTAGTTACACTTTATTTAGTATTGTCTTATGTCTAACTACGATATTTGAAAAAGAGTATTCCATAATCGTATGTAACAAACACTACATCAAAGAAGTTTGAAAATACCAAAATAAATAAAACAGGATTATTATAACTCCAATTATGAGAGGGTTTAATATACCTTTAGATGGTTTGACGATGTATATGGACACAAAATGAGAAATCCTACTTCGTAGTGAGTTCAAAGACCTACAAACCAAGAGAACTCAACATAAAAATGTATTAGAAGATAGATGGGTGGGTTGACGACAATGTCATTCCCAAGAAGTGAGAGCTTCCTAGGATGGATGTCAACCCAAATTTTGAATAAAGATAAAATTAAATATTGATATTGTATGTAGCAATACTTGAGATAAGATAGAAACTGAAATGCAATGAAGATAAAGTAAAAGGAATATCTGATCTAAGCAAATTAACTCAAAATTATGCATGTAAATGGCGACTGGGACCGTAATGCCTAGTTAATGGTGAATGGAGCAGATAAACTTGAATAGTGATTGAAAATGTAGATATGAAGGCCTTGGAAAATAGTGTTCCAAAAATACCAATTAAATAAAACAATATTAATATAAATAATTGTATTTGAATAAATGTAAGTTCATACCTGTAACATTTTAAATAATAACTAGAGTCTAAACAATCCATTTGCAATATCCTCCTCATAGTCAATATTTTCATCTCGCATAGTTAGAGGACACACCAAATCTAGACTCATGATTGAGATAATTTGTATTTGAAGTTGTATTTATTGATACAAAATTACAACATCCCCGAATGGCTTTGATTTTAAATGGGGCATCTGTCTAATCTGCATAACATGGGACCGTATCTCAAGTTGTGGGACTTGCAAACTTGAGATGGTCCTTCGGAGAAGGCTGAATTCCTCTACCTAATCCTAATGCTAAACTAATCCTAATGTAGAAAATATGCCTAACTACAACTATCCTAACAATGCTAAGGAGACAAGGAGAGAGAAAGTGCATGAAATGGGAAATCCTACACTAATGAGGTGATAGCACTAAAAAAAAGGGGGCGAGATACTCTACTGAGGAGGAAGAAGAGAAAAATTAGAGCTGGGAGAGGTCAGAATAATAGTGACACAGACCCAAACTCCATTTTCCATCTGTACTCCATGAAACACAACATCTTTCACCTACAAGTGTGAAATACATGCACAGAAAAACAAACACGAAATAGAGAGGCACAAATAAACAAAAAAACATGAGAAAGGGTTGAAAACACCAGAAAAACATGATTTTATTGCTCTATAAGGTGCACAAACCATTACATTGATTCTCAGAGGCATAAATATGCTTTCAGGCATGGGAGAAGGCTTACAACTCAAGTGGAGTCGAGGGAAAATTTTGCAAGAGTTTCCCCCCATACTTGTCTCCCTAAAAAATGAGGCATATTTTACAATATATAAGCAATGTCTCACCAAACATCATTAAATAGGTATGGGAACCCATAAAAATTCACTTCCTAAGGGTACTTCTATTAGATGAAGACATGGGTGCCATACTACATTAAAATCTAATTGTTGAGTTGTTGGGACTCGTGAGCTGCCCAACCATGTGACCCGTCTAACTCCGGGTGTTGTGTAAGTGTGATGGGCATAAAAATGATTATATGTATAAAAAAATATGACTTGAAAAACCCCACCGACCAACCCCTAGGCATCCAACCCCGAGAGGCCAACTTCCGAAGGTGATAATTTGAGCTCCCGATGAGTTTTCAAGTAAAAATTATATGATTTCACATGGAAAAAACCCATTGAATCCAATGGAGGTGGTATAAATATAAAATTTAGAATTTATCACCTCAAAAATTATCCTTAATTCTTGGGATTAGCGGTTGTGTGCCAGAAGAATGAACTACCTTGGGAAGTGTATGATGCTTCAAGATGTCATATTTTCCACCATGTAGGGAATAGAAAATGGATTCCATAGGCAATTTTTTGGACTTATAATTCCTTACATGACTATAAAAATATTCTATTGAATCTCAGGTCCTCTTTCACGCTGCAAACTCCTTAAGGCCCAAAAACCTACTTCTGATGGATGGCCCCAAGACCTCCGAAACTTCCCTGAATCATTTGAAATGCTTCCCAAACTTGAAAACCCAATCTGTATCATTCCATATTGATTCATGAATCACTATCCAGTTCTCAACCCATCCTCCCAAGTTGTCTATTTTACTAGGGGTAAAATAGATAACAATTAGTGACCTCTTGGGGACATCTGCCTGCTAGATGTGTGACCAGTGGCCTTGAATTGTCCATTGGGCATGGAGTCAGTATTGGTACACCTACAAACTAATCCTAAAATATGAATTCTTCCACTGAGCCATTAAAAATTGATGCTTGAACCTGGAACTTTCTACCACTGCTCATATTTTCCCTCTCATTTACAAAATTATCTGAATCAAGGTTTTGTGAGAGTAGAAAATTGTCTTGAACCTGGAATTCTCTTTCTTTTACAAACCTAATCTATAGGACAAAGGTTTGAATCCCCCTGAAACTTTCCTTGATCTGATTTCTTTTCAAGTATGAAATAAAACCAATTGATGATTCCTTGACAAGTATAAACATTGCAAAATTCATGGGAACACAAGCTGATTCGAGAGGTTGGGACTATTGTTGAAACCTAATTTTTCCCATGAAAACATGCCCCCTCCAAAGAATGAATCATGCAAGAGCAACAACACGTTGCAAAACATGTTATGTACAAAATTGAAAATCATACATACCCCAAGTGGAACATGCAGAGTGTGCACAAGCACTTATTTTGCTAAAAGAAAACCTACCTACTCTACACTAACCAAAGGAAAAGGGAACTCAAACAAATCCTGTAACTAGCAGGGAGAAGTAACTTCCCTTTCTCAAAATAGGAAGCCATGTATATGATTTGGCGTTGATCATGGTTGTTATAATGAGTGAAAAACCAACAGAGGTTGGTCCTCCACCCAAATAACCAAAGTATCAACATCAATAAAAATACCTCCTTAAGTTGATTGACCTTGTGTGATGCCCATTTAAAACAACCCACTTGAGACCTAAGAAACAACCTAGGATTAGCTAGAAAATTATGGGATAATTTTTTTATTAGAAGTGTCTACAACCAAGTTGCAATGCAACAGTTGCCTCAATAGGTTCTAGAACAAATCTAAAATTACAAGAACAAACTTTATAATTATTAATCAATTATCAAGTTCACATGGTTCAATTTTAGGGTTAGAAGTTTCAGTTAGGTTCAGGGAGTAATCTACCCCCATACCCACTCTCTAGTTGGATTAGAGTTTCAACCCATTTTTTCTCATACATAATGCTTCCAAAATTTTCCTAAATCATTTCCATTGGATAGGAAATTTTCTCACCTTTCCGGTGATATAAATAATTCCTCCTAACTCCTTTAGAAACTCAAGATATGATCAGGTGAAGTTTAGGGGTCAAATTTTCCCTAAGGGGACATGTGTCAAGAGGAGAGGAAAACCTCTTTGGCGGGTTGGTAGGTCACGGGGTGGCATTTGGAAATTTTCTTTGCATAGGAGAAATTTTCCATTTGCACCCATGCCTCCGCGGGTCCTCCAAGGACATGTGGCATCCGCTAAGACATCACTAGGGAAAAGGGGAAAGGCGAAAGGCGGAGCGATAGAAGAATTTAGGGCACTTTGCCCAAGGAGAAGAAAAGCCAAACAACACTGTGGGTCCATCCGGGGGACACGTGGCACTCTACAATCACCATAGGAAGAAGGGGGAGGGAGAGGCATGGAGCAAGTGAGGAGATCTGGAAAATTTTTCCAAAAGGGGAAAGAAGGTGGAAGGTGCACGCGGTATGCACATCCGCAGAGGAGAAAACTCAAAAGCGAGGGCGGGAATGCGGGGCTGCGGGGAAATTTTCCAAAAATTCCAAAGGAAAAAAATAAAATGAAATAAAGGGTCCAACCCCTCTGCTAGCACCCAAATATGCCATGTGGCATCCAATTATTGGCCACGGGCCGACGGGGCTAAAAGGAAAATTTTTCCAAAATTTTCAAAAGGCCAAAGGGCAAAAAGATGCCATACCTCCGCCATAACGCCCCATGAGGAAACATGGTAGTATTTGGTTGGCTACGGGCTAGTGGAGGAAAAGATGAAAATTTTCATTGAGCCAAATTTTTGAAAAAAATTCGTAAGGATTTTAAATGGGAATTTTTTTCGTGTAGTGGCCTGTGTGAAAAAATTTTCCCACCAAGCCCAAAAAACTTCAAAGTGTCATAACTTGAGCTAGGAAGCTCAGATTTGGGAAAACAAGGACTTTTTGAAATCTACTGATGCCCTCTTTGCACATGAACCATAAAATTTACATTTTGATAGTGTATAAGGGTTCAATTTTGTAAAAAAATTTACAGGATTTTAATTAGCAAACTGGTAATTTCTAACTTTCAATTTTGATTAAATTGGGTCTCCTCCTTCACTCAACATGCCAAAAAGACATGGAGGATTACTCTAGGAAGGATTTTGAAAGGTTTAGGAAGTTAAATTTGAATTTTCCAACAAATGACAGAAAACGGCTGAGGAAGGAATTGTGTTCAAATTTGCAATGGTTAAATTGTTTCCTTAAGTTTTCTTTGTCAATCTGAGTTCCATGCTAATGTATCATGTTAAATTTTAAGGTTTCCAAATTGATTTAAGTGTGCAGGTCTAAACTATGCATTTTTATTAAGTTTGATTGTCAGTTTTGAATATTTACAAGAGATCAATTTCTTTTAAATTTGTATAACAAATCTTATCATTCAAGTTTGGAATTTCATTTCTAAACTAATCCAATACAATCAGTTGTTTCTAAACAAATCATTTCCAAGTTAAATTGTAAAATCTGATTTCCAATTTAATGTATTTCAAAAGAGACAATGCAATATAATTCTTACACACGTATTTCTTTTTTTATTTTTTTCATTTTCTAAACAAAGATTCCAATCCCAATTTGATATTTCCAATTCAACACAACAATGCAAATGAGAGATGAACTTGCAATTATTTATTGATTTCAACAGAATATACATCTTTCACAGTTTGACTGTAACAAACAAAATTCCATTTCTTTCCTTCCAATAACAAGACAAAGTATAAATGTCTTTCACAATTCAATTATATAACTTCATAATCAAACTACATACATCTTTCTTCACAAAATACATATTACAATTTCATCCACAACAAGTGGGAAAGGATTACAAATAAATGTGTTTTCACAAGGGACTATCAAACTGCACTTTTCTTTTGCTCCAGGACAACAACATGCACATTTTCTCTTTTCTCCAGTTGATCACAACAAAAGAGGGGGAAAGGCAATGCTCTCCACCCAACCAAGACATCCAATGAAAGGAGAAGCCTTCCTTCATCATTGGCCCCCGAGCCCCAACCAAAATACAATCAAAGGTGTAATTCAACCATGGAAACAACTGGCTTCCACAACACAACATTCTTTCACATACACATTTCCTTTTTTAAAACACAATTCAACACAAAAACAATAGTTCACAACTGCATTTAAAATCATTTCAAAATAGAACTCAGGCTTGATCATGCAAGCCAAAGGAGCAAGGTCTATGGGGGAAGCTACTTATGCCTCCCAATTGGGAATTGGGCATCCACTAATAACAAACTACAAAAATAATTCATCACGCACATTTCCTTATGCCCCCCACAAATCCCTCCTTATGCCCCCACATATTTCCTTATGCCCCCACAAAGTAAGAAATGAAAGCTATTTCTTTTCCATGGTGGATCCCAAACCCAAACTCCCTCCACAAAATTTTGATGCCAATGGCATTCCTTATGCCCCCACATGGATTCCCCATAGCCTTCTCCTACACCATCCCTATGGCAGTCTACCCAACTAGCCAACAAATAAAACAAAGCATGCACTATCCACACAACACAACAAGAAAATGACAACATATAAAAAGAGAGTTAAATTCCTACCTCTCCATGGTTACTTTTGTCTCCAAACAAAAAGCTTCAAATGCCAAAACATAGTCCAAAATAGAAAACTCCAAGCATGCAAATCTTTCTCCAACTTCCTCCAAAAACAAGAGCTCCACACAAGAAAAATGCACCCCAAAGAAGTTACAAAATGATTCAACAACCCAAAACAAGAAGAGAGTTTGAATTAAATAGAAGAGGGAGAGAAGAGGATGATGTGGATCCATGTAGGATGCCACATCACACATCCTCCAATTCAAACACAAAAGAAAAACTCCATTCTCCCAAGCACAATAAAGAGGTGGGTGAAAATATGACAAGTTACTTGCACACTCTAAAAATCCCACACCTCAAGGGACAAAACAATAATTAAAATGTAAGGAAGTGTAACCCAAAACAAGCAACATGCTTAATAAAATTCATTATAAAACTCAAAAATCACATCTCCATCCATAAGTATGGTTGGTAGATTAAATTTAGAGGCATGGGACAAGTTTTACTTGTCCCACAAGCCTCCAACAACAGCCCCCAAGGAAAAATTCGAATTTCTATGGAGGTGGAGTATTTCTTACTCAAAAATCTGACTTACACAAGCTCTTACAAAAATTACACATCCCTTACAAATTAAAGGAAAACAACCAACAACTCTTATAATTACTTTCCCACATCCCAATTTAATTAATTAAAAGAAGGGAACACATTACTAGTAAAATACATACAACAATAATAAAAGAAACACACTAATTAAAATACACAACCCCATTGTCACATGTAAAGGAAATTCCCCCCATGTGAATCCCTAACAAAACAACACACACACAAAACAAGTTGCCATGGTGACCTCGTTGAATCCACCTAGAAGTATACTTTGGTTGGTCTCCAATCCCCCGATGTTTTGTTGTGATATTTTTAACCTACAAAATATAAATACCTCCTTTGGCCTTGTGGCCATATTAGAACATCCAATATGATAAAATAAAAATCACTAAACCAACTATATAAATGAATCACAACAATCATCAAAGTAACAACTACAACATTTGCATTTTTTTCTTTTAATAAACAACTATATCATTATCATAAAATATTCATTTTCTAGATATACTCATAGTATCCAAAAAAACATGTCTGAACAACATCCATACACATCCATGTCAAATAATATATCATCATCCACATATAAGGTGTCTCTAATAATCATCATGCATCATAATCAAATCTAGATCAATGATAATCCCACGATCAATGTCTATCAACATATTAAATCAAAACATAATAATGTCTATAATGTAATCATAGTATCAAAATAAGCATCAAAAGGTGTCAAAGGGAAGTGGGCACTACATCCCCCTCCCCTTAGACTTAACTTCCTCTTGGAAGTCACTGGAAAAAATGTGGAAACTAAACTCGTAATGAAGTAGCATCCTCCCATGTAGCTGCAGTCTCATCATATCTGTCCCACTACACCCAAACCTGATCAACCTCTCTACCTCGAAGGCCCAGGGTCCTGTGATCTAAGATGTGAATGGGCTCCACCATCACCTACCCCTGATCCTGCACTCCGTAATGATGTCCAATCTAACACATGAGATGGATCTGTAATATATATCTTGAGAATTGAAACATGAAAAACATCATGTATGCGAGACAAGATGGGTGGAAAAGATACATGGTAGGCCAAAGGGCTAATATGATCCAAGATATCAAAAGGTCCCATGAATATAGGAGCTAACTTAGAACCTTTTCCATAATAGATAGGGCTCTTGTGTGGCCTAACACGAAGGAACACCTTCATGCCCACATCAAAACTACGGTCAATCCTATGCTGATCCACATACTTATTTTTCCTATCCTATGCCTCCTATAATTTTTACTTCATCAACAACACCTATTACTCTATGTCCTATAGAAGATCTGGTCCAAGAGATACTCTGTCCTCTATCTGTCTCTATCTAAGAGGTGTCTTACACTCTTTACCATACAAGTCCCGAAAAGGAGCCATGCCTATAAGTCTCTGAAACTATTATTGTAGGAAAACTCCACTAAATACAGGTACTCCTCCCATTTAGACTGTTGATCCATCACATACATCCTGAGTATATCCTCTAAAATATGATTCACCCTCTCAGTCTATCCATCTATCTCTGGGTGATATTTTGTGCTGAAGTTGATCCTCATCCCAAGGACATACTACATGGTAGTCCAGAAATGTGAAGAGTATAAAGGATCGCGGTCACAAATGATCTTCCACAGAATCCCGTGTAACCTGACAATCTCATCCAAACATACTTGTGTCATTGTTCTTGCTGTATAAGTGGTCTTCACCAGAGAAAAGTGAGCCACTTTTTTCAATTTATCAACCGTGACCATAATGGCGTCGTGGTGATATCTCAACATCGGTAGCCCAACAATGAAATCCATGGAAATGGTGTCCCACTTCCATTCCAGTATAGCATGAGGATAAAGAAGGCCAACTAGATGCGATGGTTGGCTTTAACTCTCTGCACTCCAAACACCGTGATAAAAGCCGAGCCATGTCTTGAAGAAGTCCTCTCCAATGATACAACTATCACAAGGTGGTGTGCATCTTCTTCACCCCGGATGGGATGAATAGGGTACATGATGTGCCTCTACCAAGATGTCCTGCCTCAAGCCTCCATCTCTGGGAACATATATCTGGCCTCTACTCCTAAGAAGGCCATCTACCTCTAAGGAAAAATCATCGAATTCCCCTCAAGGGTTCTTTGTGAATCGATCTCTTCTCGTATTGCAATGTAGAAGGCATCAAGAGGAAGTTCTTTGAAGAATCCTACTCTATAAATCTGTGCTCACAGAAGTGGCCATAGCCACATGTCTCTGTCTACTGAGAGGGTCTACTACCACATTCTCCTTCCCTTTCACATGCTCAATCTCCATGTCATACTCACAAAGCAACTCCATCCAATGCCGCTGACGTTGAGATTGGGCTATGTGAAGAGGTGGTGAAGACTCAAATGATCTATCTTGAGTGTGAATATCCTGCCAAGAAGAAAATGCCTCCATCTAACCAAATCATGCACAACTGCCACAAGCTCAAGATCATGGATTGGATGATTAAACTTGTGATATTTGAGTTTGCGAGACTCAAAAGCTACTACTCTATCCTCCTGCATCAACACACCTCCAAGCCCTACTAAAGAAGCATCTGTGTAAACAAAGAAATCACCCTGTGGATCTGCACTACAAGAATAGGTGTTATGGTGAGGCATTCCTTCAATGTCCTGAAGGCCTGCTCACATCTTTCTGACCAAAAAAACTTCTTCCCTTTCCTCTAAAGGGAAGTGATAGGGTGCATAATCCAAGAGAAGTCCTGAACAAATCTCTGGTAGTAACCTATTAAACCCATGAAGCTACGCACCTTAGTCACTGTAGTGGGTGCTAGCTAATCCATGATGGCTCTAATCTTGGAAGGATCAATTGCGATACCTTCCTCCAAAAATAATATGACCCAAATACTACACCTCTCTGTCTTCAAATAAAGCACACTTCTCCAAGTTCCCATAAAGCAGCTACTCATGAAGACACTGAAGAACCTGTCAAAGGTGCCCCTCGTGCTCCTCACGTGTATGTTTATATATCAAAATTTCATCTAGGAAGATGAGCACAAAGTAATATAAGAAGGTCCTGAATACCCCATTCATCAAACTCATGAACACCTTTGTGGGGCATTCGTCAAACCAAAAGGCACCACTATGAACTCATAGCTCCCATATCTCACATGGAAGGCGATCTTATGAATTTCCACCTCTTAGATCCTTAACCGATGGTACCACGACTTGAGATCAATCTTATAGAAAACGTGGCTCCCTTCATCGATTAAACAAGTCATTGATATAAGGGAGAGGCTAATGATTCTTGATCATTACCTTGTTCAATTGGTGGTAATCAATACACAACTGTAAGGATTTATCCTTCTTCTTCACAAAGATCACCGGTGCACCCCAAGGGGATACACTAGGATGGAAAAGGCCTTTCTCTAGAAGGCCCTCAAGCTGCAACTTAAATCAAAACATAATAATGTCTATAATGTAATCATAGTATCAAATTAAGCATCCAAAAGGTGTTAAAGGGAAGTGGGAACTACACCTTAGACTCCTAGAGGAATTAATGGTGACCCTTAGTTCTTTGTATATAATTCTCATGCCCTGAAATGGACATGACTATTTTTGGCTTCTCCCTTAGCTCCAATGAAGCTAAGTACCTGATTGGGCATGGTTTGATCCCATGGATGTGCCCATTGCTCTAAAATTCAACTCCAAAAATGGAGTCTTCCTGCGGACCTTCCTAAAAAAATAGGTTGCCTACATGTTGATTTTTTCTTTACATTGCTTCTGCAAGTAGCTGATCCTCTACCTTGATGACTGACATGTAATGTGTGTCATATTTGTTCCCTTCCTCCTCCTATGGATAACATGAAATATTTGGATCCTCCAACCTTGGTTCTAAAGGGTTGTTATGAAGTACATTCTTCCATAATTGAATTCTCTCCCCCATGGCAGTGGGCCCTTGATGTTGGAGAATGAATGATGAGGCAATGAAGGTGGTAATCTCCACAAGCTCCTCTCCATCAAGGTATTCCTCCAAATTAGATAGATAATCTACCTCTTTATTTTCCTACTGCATGTGCTCGACCTCCTCCATGGTGTCCTCCTAATCTAAGTAAATTTCTTACCATGGTTCCCCTCATCTTCAAACATGAATTTCAAATTTTCAAACTCTTCTTTGATATTAGAGCTTGAAGGGGATGAAGTGGAAGGAAGAACTGAAATTTCTTCCATGGAATTCTTTGTGTTTGAAACCTTTAAAAATGTATAATTCTCTTCCACAACTAGAATGCACTCCTCCTCTTTTGGATTTGGAGTAGCTGTTTCTTCCCTTGCTTGTGTTGCAACTATAACTGAAGCTTCCACCACTGGTACTTCAACCCTAACCTCCTCCAAAGGCTTGACCATCAAGGGGATCTTCTTTATTCCAAACCTGACAGCCCAACTCTTTAGATTTTCTATCATTTCTTCTTTGTTGGGTTCCTCTTTTCTTTTTTTTCTCCTTGATTGGTCTTTTGGGTTGCTTCCCAACATGGGCTTGGGAATGCATGAGGAGGGGTGGTTTGGATCACAACTGGTGCTTTCATTGCTTGAGGTGGTGGGAGGGAAGGTATTTCCTTCTATTCTTGTGGAGGGGAATTGGGTTTGGAAGGGAGAAGGGAAAGAAATTAAGATGGGATGGGATACTAGAAGATGGAGAAAAGGATTCTATAATAGAAGTAGTGGATGGGATGCTTGGAAATTTTCAATGCTAAAAGAGATAAATTTGTTGTAATTATTATGAATTAAAATTTAAAACATTCAATTTTAAATCATATTTTTTATTACTTTAAATTTTTAATAATATGTTTTAATTGAGATCATTTTTTGTTGTTGTAGAAATATGAAACTTTAAAAATCCAATGAAAGGTGCTCCAAGTTCACTTGGAAATAGCTAAGAAATTTTATCTGCAGCAATTTATCTTAAGAAAACTTTGGTTAAGTAAAACAATACTCTGAAGTGGATTATCAAAGAGAATGACATGGATGAGAATATTGTGTTCAAGATAAAGGCAGTTGTAGATCCTTCTTTGTTATCCCATGGAGATGCTTTAAAGGAAGATGAAGCAATTTCTAAGAACTTAAATATTGTTGTGGAAGATATTATAAATTATGGAATTCTCAAACCAAGGAGTAGAGTAGCGATTGGGAAAAACGACACATAATTCGTGAAAGATACTTTGAAAAGGAAAGTGGATGTGGGGAAGTTGTTTGAGCATATACTACATGTGTAATTGTATTTGTTGAATTTTTTTTTAAGAACTTAAGACTTAAAAAATGTTGAAGTTTGAAAATTTAAAGTGCAATATTTTTTTAAATTGAAGAATATTTTTAGTCTACTTCTATTTTTATAAGAATTTCAGATAGTTTTTAAACAAGATATGTTTATGCGTTGCAATGGTTTTCATGGAATCTCATTTTTTTACACATATCTTCTTGTAATCTAGAATTTATATTTTTTATATATAGAAATTAGAGATTGTGAATTGTAATGATATCAAAATATGCGTGGAATGCATTTTCTTTAATGTTGAAAGTTTAATTATTTACAATGCAATGATTTTTTATAGAATATCATTTTTACACATAGTTTAATTGAATACCACATTTTACATGACACAGAACCTTCAATATTTCTTGTTTTGATAAATACACTGCTATTGATATAAAATGTTAATGAATAAGGTTGTTGTAATGATTCTCTTACAACTAATACAACAAAATATTCTTCTCTCTACTTGTAAAATTCAAACTCTGTAACATGTTTCTTCACATTACCTTTGTAACCCTTCTTAAAATCCTTAGGAAGAATCACATAACAATTTTTCCTTAGGAATAATCACCTCTGCTTGCACGTTGCAATGGATTTCATCGAGTCTCATATTTTTCCATGTATTATCTTGAAATCTAGAATTTATATGTTATTACATATAGAAATTCTAGATTGTGAATTGTAATGGTATCAAAATATGTATGGAATGAATTTTATTTAATGTTGAAAGTTTAATTATTTAAAATGAAAAATATGTAATATGGATACCCTAGTTTCGTGTTAAATTATGTAAAATGTAAAATATGTAAGATGAATAACTCAAACTATGTTTGATTCATTACACTTTATTTATTATTATCTTATGTCTAATTACGATATTTGAAAAAGAGTATTCCATAATCATATGTCACAAACACTACATCAAAAGAGTTTGAAAATACCAAAATAAATAAAACATGATTATTATAACTCCAATTATAAGAGGGTTTAAGTTACCTTTAGATGGTTTGATGATGTATACAGACACAACATGAGAAATCCTACTTCATAGTGAGCTAGAAGACCTGCAAATCAAGATAACTCAACACAAAAAATGTATTAGAAGATAGATGGGTGGGTTAGCTAACAATGTCAATCCCAAGAAGTGAGAGCTTCCTAGGATGGATGTCAACCAAAATTTTCAATAAAGATAAAATTAAATATTGATATTGTATGTAGCAAGACTTGAGATAAGATAGAAATTGAAATGCAATGAAGATAAAGTAAAATGCAGATATGATCTAAGCAAATTAACTCAAACTTATGCATATCAATGGTGACATGAGATCGCAATGCCTAGTTAATGGCGACTGAGCAGATCAACTTGAATAGTGATTGAAAATGTAGATATGAAGGCCTTAGAAAATAATGTTCCAAAATACCAATTAAATAAAAATATATTATTATAAATAATTATATTTGAATAAATGTAAGTTCATGCCTATAACATTTTAAATAATAACTAGATATGAAACAATCCATTTGCAATATCCTCCTCATAGTCAATATTTGCATCTACATAGTTAGAGGACGTGCCAAATCCAGACTCGTCATTGAGATAATTTGTATTTGAAGTTGTATTTATTGATACAAAATTACAAAACCCCAGAATTGCACGATTTTGAATGGGGCATCCTGTCTGTCTGCATAACATGGGACCATATCTCAAGTTGTGGGACTTGCAAACTTGAGATGGTCCTTCGGAGAAGGCCGAATTCCTCTACCTAATCCTAAATTCTAAACTAATCCTAATGTATAAAATATTCCTAACTATAACTATCCTAACAATGCTAAGGAGACAAGGAGAGAGGAAGTGCGTGAAATGGGAAATCCTACACTAACGAGGTGATAAGCACCAAGAAAAAGGGGGCGAGATACTCTATTGAGGGAGGAAGAAGAGAAAATTAGAGCTGGGAGAGGTCAGAACAATAGTGACATAGACCCAAACTCCATTTTCCATCTCTACTCCATAAAACACAACATCTTTCACCTACAAGTGTGTAATACATGCACATAAAACAAACACGAAATAGAGAGGCAAAAAGAAACAAAAAAACATGAGAAAGGGTTGAAAAAACCAGAAAAACATGATTTTATTGCTCTATAAGGTGCAAAAACCATTAAATTGATGCTCAGAGGCATAAATATGCTTTCCAGGCATAAGAGAAGGCATACAATAGTGGAGTCGAGGAAAATTTTTGCAAGAGTTTCCTTAGCTCCCAGAATGTCTCCCTCAAAATGAGGTAGATTTTACAATATATAAGAAATGTCTCACCAAACATCATTAAATAGGTATGGGAACCCATAAAAATTTTCTTCCCGAGGTTACTTTTGTCAGATGAAGACATGGGTCCATACTACATTAAAATCTAATTGTTGAGTTGTTGGGACTCGTGAGCCGCCCAACCATGTGACTCCGTCCAACATGGGTGTCATGTAAGTGTGACAGGTATCAAAACTAATCGTGCGTATCAAAAAATGTGACCCAACCAGCCCCCAGCATCCATCCCCTAGCCAACCAACCCCAAGGATCTAACCCCTAGCCGTCCAACCTGTCCGGCCCGACCCCAGGGAGGCCAACTTACGAAGGCGTTAATTTGAGCTTTCGGATGAGATTTTAGGTGAAAGTTTATATTATTTCACATGAAAAAAACCCATTGAATACAATGGAGGTTTTTTCAAGATCCAATTATGACTTTATCACCTTGAAAATTATTCTTTCTTCTCGGGATTACGGTTGTGCACGGAAGAATGAAGTGCGTTAGGAAGTGTATGATGCTTCAAGATGTCTTGTATTTTCCACCTCATAAGGCATGGAAAATGGATTCCATAGAACTTTCTTAGACTTATAATTCCTAACTTTGCTATCAGAATCTTTTGTTTAGTCTCGGTTCCTCTTTCACGCTACAAACTCCTTAAGGCCCAAAAACCTACTTCTGATGGATGGCCCCAAGACCTCCGAAACTTCCTAAATCATTTGCAATGTTTCACAAAATTGAAAACCCAACTACATCATTCCATATTGATTCATGAATCATTTTCTAGTTCTCAACCCATCCTCCGAGGTTTTCTATTTAACCAGGGGTAAAAATAGATAACAATATTATTAACACCTTAATGAAAAAATAGTGTTCCAAAATACATGTCACAAACACTACATCAAAGCAATTTCAAAATACCAAAATAAATAAATAAGGATTATTGTAAACAATTGTATTTGAATCTATTATTATGAAATTGAATGCATAACAAAATTTAAAATGTTAGGTGACAAACAATAAATGTAAGGTGATACCTATAACATTTGAAATGATAGTTAGAGCTGAAACAATCCATTTTCAATAGCTTCCTCATAGTCGATATTTGCATATGCAGAGTTAGAGGATGCACCAAATCTAGTCTCATCATTGAGAACATTTTTATTTTCAGTTTTAGTGAGGGAATTCTAATGTGAAATTTCTCTATCAAAAGGAAATGTGTCTAGGGAGTAGCGTGAAACATACAACCTCATACAACTTTCTAGATTTTTATCCAACTTGTTTCTTAGTTTTTATTTTACAAAATATAAAGCACTAAAAACCCTTTCTTCCTCCATAGATCCTAAAATCATTGTTTGGCACAAATCGTAGAATAGAAAATATTCATACAAAGAAATCCACCTTGTATCAGCATCCTTTAGAATATTTTTACCATATGTAATTCTAATTGTAAATTTTTTAAACTCAATAAATCACTTTGGACTGCTTGACATATAGGAATAAATTTCTCGATAAGGTCTTCTATTCTTGCAACATTTTCAAAGTTGCTAACTATTTTATATGTTAGATTCATTCTATGAGCCATACAATGAATTATAAACATATAAGGGCTACCATTGTTTTCAATTGAATACATAGTTGAGTTCTATGACCCTAAATAACTAATGCACCATCTCGCACCAACACATACCAAATTCGTGAGAAATTTTATATTCATTTATGTCAAAGCAATATCTTTCAAATTGGAAACAATTATTTTATATAAGTTTTTAACATTGCAATTTTCAACCATTTTTGTATAGCCAACAAATGTGGTGTGGTTGCCTTATATGATTTTCAATAGTATAAACATGAATGCATGCCCATGAGGTGTTGTCAACTGTTGTTACTTCATCAATTGATAGAGATATAAACTTTGCATTTTTTACACTCTTTCAAATCTTCCTTTTCAATCATTGCAAGGCATTTAGTCATTTCCATGCACTAATGTGTGGCCAATGAGATTGAGGAACATTGTAAATTCCATTATATTAAAACAAAATTTTGAAATCAGAAATAGGTATACCCTTCCTAAGGATGTGTAATATGGTAGAGAAATGTATGCTTTTACATTACAAATTTGATTCAATCACCTTACCAATTTGTGATGTGATTGTCTCATCCCTTTCCATGAGATGTCTACATTTTTGTGATCATCTTCATACTCTAGTGCATATTTAACATGAATACATTCTTTTTAATTTTCTGTCCATCCTTTTGTTGTATAGTCAAACATTGTTTTCCACAATGTTGTTTAATTGTGTCTAACTTCAGTTGTATTTTTGTTTGTTTTACCCATTTCCAGGTATATATTGTACATGTACATTTAGTTAGAATATCTTCATAATTAGATGGATTTACATATTCAAAAAAAGGAAAATTTTCATCCCAGTCAAACTTATATTTCCTACCAAGTGTCCACATATTCATGTTTTTTTTCAAAGTTTTACTTTTGTGACCAGAAATTTGTAGATCATCTTGTTTCCTCTTTCATGAACCAAAATTTTCATTTGATTTTGGTGTTACATTTTGTTGAGTATTTGAGATATCTTGATCCTCTCTTGGTTACATCTCAACATGAATATCTTCAAGCTCTAGCATCTCAATAGGAATATCTTCAAGCTCTGGCATATTTTCATCATAGGTATAATTTGGTTGATATTGTGTTGAAGCCATGTCCACTTTAATAATGCATGCAGACAGTCTATACTCGATTGATTCTATTTGTAGTTGTATGGGTGCTAGTGGTAGTTATATCAGTAGCTATAGAGTTTCCAAAATACTTGAACAATGTTGAATTTTGAGATATTTTGGTTACCTTTTGGGTCTTTTGAGCACTAGAAGCTTTTATTGAGTACTTGATTTGGGAAATTCACAATGCATAATTATAGTGCACATTCAAACCTTACTTATTGTGCATCTACAAACCTTAATTTTAACACATCAAAGCCTTTTCGTGTGTCTACAAATTTTTTCACGTGTCTACAAGCCTTTATGCGTGTCAACAATCCTTCTCGCACATCAACAATCTTTGTTGTGCATTAGCAAGCTTTGTCATGCATCAAAAATCCTTACCATGCGTTAGAAATCCTTATCACACATCAAGAAGTCTTGTCACATGTCTATAAAACCCTACTTATCATGTGTCTGCAAGCCTTCTTTATCGCACATCTACAAATCCTTAATTTTCACACATCTACAATATGATTTACACCTTTATTTTGTGTTTGCAATATGATTTACACTTCTTGTCATGTGTCTTATGGTAATTCAAAAAAATTCACAGTACTTGATTATTATTCGGATGGTACCTTACTAGTAAGTTACTAGTATACTACCCGATGAATTACCTATGCTTATATAGGAGTAGTTTTTAATAATAGGTGAAGCAAACCTGACCCCTAAAACATTTATACTAGAAAAATTTGGTGAATGGTACACTAACCTAATATGAAAAATTACTTTTCATATTTTCCAAATATGGAATATTCACAAAGTTATGAATATTCACCACTATAATTTTCCCTACATTCTCATATAATTGACCCATACTGTTTTAGTGATACTTCATTTTCATGATGACTTATATCTCGGTTTTCATATTATCCTCATTGTATTCAATATTTGTGTAAAAATGGGATTTTTGCTATTTGTGAGGTAACTTCCCACTTTGGACTACATAAACTGGGTTCTACTTAGTTGTTTGGATATGTGGATTCATATTGGTAGGTTCTATTGATGATAGGCATTCCACTTAAGTTTTTTGTCTCAATTCTTCTCCATTTACTTGGGTGTGTAAAAATCAACGGTTATTACACTTTCATATTAAAATGAAGGAAATATGTAGTAGTGTTGAATGAGTCATTAAATTCTTTGGCTTCCATATACAAGAGTTCTTTATAGAGTTTGGATTCCCACGGGATTCGCCGAAGTTTCATACTTTCGTTGAAACCAAGTGCACTTCACATTTCTCATAATCCTAGTGAAAACTTAGTGGAGAAAAATATTGAGATTCACATACACTTCATTTTTCAAAAGCACATTTAGAATGGATTTATTTTCTTGGTAGTAAATTTTAACTCTTTAGTATGTTACCCAAATATATCACAAATCCTTTTTCTCACCTTTCTACCTTGAGTTGAAAAAATGTGTGTATGCTTGGGTTTTGGAAGTTGTTCTTGGGGGTGTTCATGAGAAAAAAGTTTCCTTCTTATTATTTTTTCTCTTTCCTTCTATAGGATTCTTTCCTACTTTTGGTTCAATATTTCTTCATGGATATATTGTACATGAGTACATTTACCTTTGGCATTGTCACGAACTTTTATTAGGCCTAGTTATCGGAACTCATGTTTATCTGGATTTACCACTTTTATTTTTGGCCCTCAAAACTTCTTAAGCGGGCTGTTAGAGTTAGTATTTACCTTATCTCATGTTCACTAAGGTACTTATTTACCTTTTATTTTATTTATCCTCACCCACTTATGTGTGGATATTTATTTTATCTTTTTTAGATATTAGGAAGATCTTATCGAGTTGTTAGGTCTAGTTCTTTCCTTGATCTATGGTATTGATTGGTTATTTTATGACTAGTTCTTTCCTAAATCTAAAGTGTTTAATAGATCTTTGATGACTAGTTATTTCCTTGATTTATGGCTTGATCTATGAACTTGATTGGTTCTTAGATTGATCTTCCTTACCTATATAATCAATTCCCTTTCTCATTTTACTTCATAGTTCTATAATAATATATGATATTGATGCACATTTGTTTGCTAAGATTTTTGTAAAATTATTCTTGAAAATTGCTTTCATATTATTGATTATGGTGTTTGATTAGAATATGAGTTCTTTGTGGCTTAGTATGATATGTTTATTATTATTTTTACAAAACACATGTGTGGGTGAATAAAAAGATTGAACTTTCCTATCGAGCTAGGACTTTCCTTACATGAAGAAAAGCTTGAACAGAGCCAAAAGTGACTTTTCTTACTTCTTCCTTTGATTCTTGACCAAAACTTGACCCATAGCATAGTAAAACCTCCTTCATGAATTCCAATGCTAATATATGCTTGTGACACTAAATTCTCCATACACCATTGTCTTGTCTAGTTTTCATGAATGTTCTTCAAAGGAATTTGTACCTACATTATACCTATAATTTATGACTTGATACTCCTTCCACACCTCCTATATAATCTCAAAATTATCCAAAAGAGTTTCCCTGACTTACCTTGGTATTCTCTACTCCATTCTTCATGGTATGCATACACTAGGTCTTAGACTAGACCTAAAAAGTGGATTTTTCCATTACATGAATCTCAAGAACTAATCTTACCTTCATCATACATACCTACTAACATATTTGAAACATTTCACTAATCATGTTAAACCATATATCAACCTTTAATCACCTTTGGATCTCACACCATGGTACCTAATAACTTGATCATTTCTTGACCTACTTGCTAAGGACATCATGTGATTACAACACCTTATGACACCAAATCACTTCACTACCATCAGTTCACTCTTCTTGATGGATGACACCTCATACAAACTCCTATTCGACCTAGAAACCTTTTATACATCAATGTGACTTGATATGAATGACAAATACATAGACACATACCAAACATCTTTTTGTGCTTAAAATCAAGGATTTGATTGCTATGTCATTAGTATCAAGTGGGTTAAAATGTACGCCAATTTTGAGTTAGTGATCCAAAGTGGATTATCCTTTCTCTAATTACAATTCCAAGAATTTTTGGCCCTTAGCACTACCTCATTTATTTTGGAGTAGCTAGTGGGAATGTAACCTCAAAATATTTTATGGTAAAAATAGAATGTGTAAAGAACGCTTATTTCACTAAATCTGGACATATTTATAAATGTGGACTCTCAGTATTTCAAGTATTAGATGAAATCCATCTCATGGTTTTGCATATATTGAATTACATTATTACTATTATTAGATTCCATTATTAACAATATTAGATTCCAATATTGTCATTATTGGATTTATTCTAGTTCCAATTTCACTATTATTAGATTCCAATTTCACTATTATTGGATTCCAATATCGCTATTATTGGATTCCAATATTGTTATTATTGGATTCCAATTTGGATAATATTGTTCCATTATATCATGCTATTATTATTTCCAATTTCACCACTATTGTAATCCAATTTATAAATAGTGATTTTTGGATTTTAGTTTCACTATTTTAGGATTTCTTTTTTTTTATTATTTGAATCCCCCACATAAGTCCAAGAAACCACTATCTTCTTACACAAAAGCCTCAAATCCATCTATCTTAAATAACTAGTGGTTACTAACTTACATGATGAAAGTGCATGTTATGTCGAATTAACTGTAGGTCAAAGTTACATAAGCCTTGTGGCCTCTAAGTTACATAAAAGGATGATAAGCCTAGCGGCCACTATCTTACATAAGTATATAGGTTGTTAACTTACATAAGCCTAGCAACCACTATCTTACATAAGCATGTATAGGTTGTTAACTTACATAAGCCTAGTGGCCACTAATTTACACAAGAGTAGAATCGTCTAGGTGAAATAATCCTAGCAGGATGGAAAGTTACACCAGCCTACCGGTAGAAAGTTTCATAAGCCTACCCACCGCTAAGCTACATAAGCCTAGTGATTGCTAAGTTACATAAGCCTAGGTGCCACAAAGTTACATCATCCTAGGGGTTAAATTTGATGGCCACTTATGCATGTCAAACAATTTTTAGATGATGGTAATTTTACAATATTTCCCTTTAAAAATACAAAATAGTAGTTATTGAAATACTTCAAATTTATATTTATTTAATATTTTATGTATATTATATATTGATATAATTTTTATATAAATCTATATAAAAAATGACCATGATATTGTAAATATGCAAGTTACATGTGATAAATTCAACTACTTTTATGCTTTTCCATTTTGTAAATCATAAAGAACAACAAAGAGTTAAGAATTACATTAAACAAGTTGTTTTGAGGAAATGGATTTGAAAATGTATTTCCATAGGAATCAATCCTTTGAGAAAATTACATAAAAATTACATAAGCATTGATCCCTCATAAGGGTATTAATTATTGTTCTTGAATTTGTGCAAGGTATTGTTGGATAGCTTCATGACCCGATTTAGATATTTTAATTTGATTTCCTTTCCATATTTTTCTTGGACTCCATGCCCAGATGACATTATCTATATCAATATCTGATGTGTCCCTTGATTTTTTCCACCATTGATTTTTCTTTAAGCATTCTGGTATCTTTCTTTTTCTATATTTCCTTTCCTATATGGGTTCCCACCAGTGTACCCTTATCTTTTGAGTGTTTGTGTGAACATCTTGTATTAGTTTTAGTTCTACCTTGCCCATCCATATAGGTACATTATCATCAGTTGGTCTTACTAGTATCATCTTCCCAACATTCACATCCACTACTTGGGTTGAATTCCTCTTGAGGTCTATCACAAATAGGCCCAACATATATATCCTTATTTGAAAGGACATTTTGACTATAGTAGCTATCCATGTCAAGATGTGGTGCACCCACTATTTGATCATACATTATGCTATCTTGAATTGTTTTTGGCCAAAAAATCTCTCCTCATCATGCTACAATTGACAAATGGATTCTCTAGGGCACGTGTAGAACATTTTTCCAATATGCAATCTTTGGAACATAGTATGCTTCTCCACCATCTATTGAACTATTTTCCCAGTGTGTGATGTATGCCTAGAATGCCTCTCTACATGTCTACCATCTCTTTGGGTTCTTTGAAGGGTGTCAATGGAGGATCCCCTTCAGGAAAGAAATGTTTCCCATCCACTATTTTCCAGATCTCAATTGAGTGTGACCAATCGGACTCCATGATTGATGTTTTGAACTCCATGATGGGAATTTTCTTTGACATAGAATTTAAACATCTTTGGTTTGTCTAATACCCATGATCTTGTGGTTACCATCTAGTAGGTGTGGTTCCACAAAGGCCTTAAATTCATAGACTTCCTTGATAAGGTATGGAGTGAATGTGTTGGACTCCTCTTGGCATGTTCTATAAGTGTCCATTATTTATGGCAAAGAGAATGTATCCAATTTTCACAATGTTGTTGATAATCGGAGAATGTCCCATCTATGTCTTCATGTGTGTGACCCACTGAAGGAAACTCACATACACTATGTTGAAAACCCTTCTAGTTGTCAGCATGGATGCAAATGTAAAAACAATGTCTGATTTTTTTTGTCACTTGCAACATTATCTAGTTGCAAGTAGAGAGTTGGTGGTTGTTTTCTAAATGAACTTGAACATCTTCTTATAGTATTAGTTGTATGAGCACCCTCATTTTTCTACTTGTATTCCTTGCACTTGTCATATGCATCATTTTTCAACAGTGCATCATGTAATGGGTGTTTTGACATCCCACTACTATATAAAAAATCACCATATTGATCTGTAAAAGGTTCTTCTAGCTTTCGGATACATAGTGCCAATGATGTTATTGTGAAGTTTTCTCCTCACTCAACAAAAGGGAGACCAAAGTGCCCAAACCCCTCATTTTGTGCCCATGTGTTAGCATACTAGTCAAGGTGATGGGGAGATTAATAGCATTGCTTATTGATTTTTATTTTTTTCCCATCCTTGGTATTGTAGTTTTCATCTTGTCCATTTTTCATGCACAATGCTCAAATAACTATTAGGATTTTGTTGTGATTGCACTCTATGTGCATAGTAAGTTGCATGAAAAATTTGAATGTAATCATTGTGCCATTTTTGGCATTGATCTATTATGCCAATGTTTCTAGACATGAGGTTGTTGCACACATTTGTTATTAAGCTCTTGTGCACTCATCACATTTGGCGAAGAAGTTGTTCTTGGTGATTGAAACATGGGAGAAATGTTCTTGCCATATTTTTTTGAGATTTGAATGTGATGTTGGAGGAAGGTCCAACAGTGAAAGGGCCACATTACACTTTTGTAGTATGTAAGAAAAACTATAACATGCAGGAAGCAATCTCATTGTTACTTTAGTACCATCTTGTCCCACTAAACGAGACATGTGTGGGGATATATTAGAATTCTTCTCCACCATTTTGGATATCAATGCAATAGTTGCGATAGTGTTTGGAATTTGTTTGTTTTCCTATATTTCCATTTATTGCCCTCCTCTCGCCATTAATCCAATATTTTTTATATCCATAATAGGTTATTTTCAGGATTCCATGACATTTGTACCATGCATTCTGACATACATCCCTTCCACATAACTTCAATTTATCTATAGTATGTTCTAAAGTTTGACCTTGATCACAACTAATAGCATTTGTGGTGAATGTATTAAGTACAAATTTTTTTATGGTAGGTTCATTCATACCTAGAGTTAAATTCCAACTATGATTGAAAGCACTTAGAGATAGATTAGAGAGACATCCTTCCTTGCAGTAAGGTTTTTCTCAACTTCAAAAAAAAATTGTTCTCTTGATTTTTCATCATTTTCCCTTGCCTTTATTGTACTAGATGGAGTAGAATTTACCTTTTGGTATTTGCATGCATTGTAAGGTCTTTTTATCAAGTTTTTCATTACTACTACATATGGAGGATTCATATGAAGTTGGGTATACCAGTTGAGGCAATGGATCTTCAAATGCACTCCACATTTTTACCAAAAACTCTTCTAGAATTTATTTTAGCCTTACTTCCATAACAGAACCATCTTGATGGGCCAACTAGCTGACATGCCATTAGATGAGAGATCCTTCTATATGGAGCAAACCTTGTAAAAAGACATAATTAATTTATCAACATGCACCCCAAATGTATTTCCATCTAATTTTTATAAATTCACCATGTCTCCTTCACAAACATTTGTAATTTTTGCTTCTACGCAAAAATTTGTGTTCTTTTGAACAAAATGTATCAACTTGGCATTAAACCCCATTGAACTTCAAATTGAATTCATTGTTTGATGTGGTATTTGTTTCTTGGATTTTAGAATTTCCATTCACACAAAGTGCAGTTCTTGTTTCTAGATAAACTAATTTTTTGATTGGCCAAACAACTTTAATATTGCATTGTAGACTTGGATAACAATCATTTCATGTAGTTATAATATTCTCCACAAAAACACCAAAGTATGTGGGTCCCAACACCACTCCGAAATCACATGTTGTTCTTGTACCAGGATATAAACCCTTCAGCTATGTCACCTTCTTTAAGGGACACTTATGTTTTAACACCATGTAGGTTGTATAAAATTCATCCTTGTCTTTAGGAGTTGTGAAACAATGGCTATCACTTTGTAGAATTCAAACCCTCATCCTCATTAAATGTATCCTTCTAGAGTCACTTTGCTCATGATGTTTTGAATTCCATCACCCCCACATGTGAAACATTTGAAATCACATGCTTAATCATTTTCTTCCTTTCCCATGGGATAAAGTATCCCTTGTTTTCAATTTCTGTCAGGTTTCAATAATCATCAATTATGTATGGAAGTCTCACTCTACCATTGAATACAATACTTATTGTGAAAATGAATAAGCTAGACCCCATGTCTCTACAATGGAGTGTATCTTTGGATGGATAAACTAGTCCCTCTGCAACTTTCACACCTTTGGATAGTAAATCCACATGTGCTCCATCTTCAAAAACAGAGTTCATTTTCAATTGTATCCACAAATAAAAAGAGAAAATTAGTACTAAGGACACTTAAATATTTAACATTAGTATGGAGAATTGAAATCACAATGAGAAAATAAAAATATACATCTTATATGAACATCTTTAAAACCTCATTTAATCCAAATATTTAAACATATAACAAATTGTATTACACCCTTAGATCTCACTTGTTGTGTGTATAATTTTATCCATAAACCACATAGTGTAGGGGAAAGATTAAGATTTTTATAATGCACACATTTTATTTTGTGCATTTAAATTTTTTTGAAAAATTATTTCTAAGGGATTTAAAATAGGTACTTTTTAATACAAATAAAATTAATATTGGCCCTTTCTTGTGAATGAAATCACCTTTTTGGGATAGTTGATGTGTCACCTTTTTATTGGCTGATTTGTACATGTGACTTGATTTTACTCATGTTATTGGCTACCTTTTTCTAAATTCTTAGTATAAAATTTATAAATGTTGACTTCAATTTTTACAACTAGTGGTATTATACTACACATTACCACTCACACTCATTAGATTCTTTCCCCTATGGCTTTCAATAGTTGTATAGCCTAGCTTAAGAATCTTTGTGATGTAATTTTTTTTTACATGCTAAAATTTAAGTATTGACTAGAATGGGAGGAAAAAAATTGGTGATCGCACTTCAATGTGCAAGTGAGTGCAATTCCCTGTTTGAAATCTCACACTTGGATGTGACAATGATATCTCATCATAGAGTGAGAGAGTCAAGGCCTCGTACATATACCAAGTGTGATTCATCACACAATGAAGTGTGATCCCTCACACGATGAAGTGTAATCTCCCTCACATGTCTAACTATGATCCCTTGCACATCAGAGTGTGATCCCTCGCACATCATCGTGCAATACCTCACATGAAAAAGTATGATCATTTTCAAGAAAAAGTGTGAATTTTTACTTGGAATAGCGATCACTCACATATAAAAGGGCATATTTTCACTTGCCATTCTATCCAAAAAAATTATATAGCGTAGCATCCTCTTGGACTTAAATTTAAGGCCATTAATATTGTGTCAAAGTAAATCATTCATGTATTTAATTCTATAATCATATAGCTATGCTTATTTTATGGTATAGAGTTCAATTTTAGTCTTTATTTGATTAACGATCATGGTATATGCTTTGATTCAATTATGTGTATTGATTGTTTCTAAGATTTTTATATCTTATGTAATATTTTGACAATATCGGTTTATTTTTAATAATTGCATATAATATTGAGTAGAAGTAACACATGCTACCTAGTTTTTAATTCATAATTATTAATATTAAAAACTTAATTTCAATTAAATATATGTATGTCAAATTTAAGTTTCAAACAATTTCAAATTTTAGTTTTCATACATTAAAAATTATGTTATAAAAATGTTACCTTAATTTTAGATCGCGTTGATGTGTGTATAATTTTATCCATAAACCACATAGTGTAGGGGAAAGATTAAGATTTTTATAATACAATAAAAATTACACTTTTTTGTAAGGTCAAATGTTACATAATTAATATTGCACTTCCTAAACATTAAATGGCCATTAAACCGTATAATGTAAAATCCGCCACTTGAGAGTATGTTTTTTTTTTTTTTTACATTTAATATTAAGTGGTACAATATTAAATTTTAATCCACACAAAATCTATTAATGTTTATATTTAATGCAATAAAATGGAAAATTGTATACTCATTTCAAAGGTGACAACACCAAAACAAGGAGCACATACACAAATGGGGGAAGAACAGAGTTACAAAAATTAAAAGAGGTAAAGCATTGTTATTTTATTTTGAAGAATTTCAGTTTATACACCCATTTCATAGTGATTATAAATATTGCATTTGTTAGTAGGTAATTAACCAATTTTCAATGTTTCTCCACATGTTTTGATTATGTGATTTTACAAAGCATGGGACCCCTTGTATATTTATTTTTAGAAAATGGAAAATGAAATTAAGTTTAGATAAAAGATGGAGTATGTAAATTGTTTCATTTTTGACTATTTATAGTAACTAATAAATTTGCAAGACATGGAAATATCACCATTTTCCTTTTTTCACATTTCGAATCCCAAGTTTTCAAATCAACTCTAAGAAACTATGCAGACAATATGGTTTTTTCAACATAACTAAGCAACTTCCATGTAAAGGAATTATGTGTGCAAAACTTAGATGGAAATAGTGTCTTAAATTTTCAAGAGAATACAAGTGGCACACAGAAATTGGGTCCTTGCATTCCAAATTCACAAATCAATCTAAATTCTCCATATATTGTTGATGATTTTGATGATTCAAAATTAGAAAAAAATAATTTTCAATAACCCATGCATATGAAAGAGAGAAATAACGAGGAGCTGATGAAAGAATACAAAGAAGAGTTGTGGTCAAAATCTAATGTGAAATTTTTTATTTTAAAATACGAAGAGGTGTATGAACATTTAAACCATGGATATCTCGGCAAGAAACATTAGGATAATATAGAAGATGTTTTGAATCAAGTTTGTGGAAAAAATTCATTGGGAAGAAATACAAATACAAGATGAATGTGTTGAAGAAAACCCTCAAGAAGGAGAAACAATTGGAAAACACAACATTGGCAACACATTCAACATGGAATTTCTATGAAGATATAGATCACATTACACAAAAAACACACAAGGTTATTGGTTTTAATGGAAAAGAGAGGGTTAATACAACCACTTCTACTTTTGAAAAAGACATGAGAGGGCAATCAAAAATCCCTTCTATCAACATTGAAAATTTTGAAGGAGCAAAGATAGAAACCCCTTTGAATAAAAATGGAATTTAGAGAAAATGTGTGAAGAGAAAAATAAACTCATTATGGAGATTTGAAAGAGGTAATTGAAAATAGCATGCATATATTCAGTTAGACATTGAAATAAATTGAGTAGGGAAGGCTTCAACTTGAGCGTGAAAGAATGGAACAAGAGAGAAAGCTAATGGAGAAAATATTGGATGTACAACTTCAAGTTGCAAGTCTTTTTACCCAGGTAAATTATAGTTTTTTTAACCATAGTAATATAATATTACATCATTCATTCCATCTTAAAAGATGGTATACATTGTGTAAAAAATATCATAAATTGGATTTATCTAATACTTCGTATTTTTATTCTTCCTTTTTGTTTCAGAATAGTGCCAATGATCAACATCATGGGTGCCACCAAGATCATTGACACACACATCTGAAGATATTGTTTGTGTAACAAAACAATTTAAAAACAATGTTGGTAAACATGTATATTTTTGTTGAGGACAATATGATAATTCAATATGTGAGACATCAATTGAACCACATATCACTGGTAGTATATTCAAAGTATGGAATACTTATATACTCTCTATGCAATTTATACACTATACTATTGCCAATGAGGACGATGTTATTTTTTTGATAATTTTGATAATTTTGATAATTTTTTGTGTGGCATATATGGTTAATATTTGTGAGTGCCATTAAACCAAATAATGTAAAGTTTGTACAATATTCAAAATATAATAATTCAATATGTGAGACATCAATTGAACCACATATCATTGGTAGTATAGTCAAATTATGGAATACTTATATACTCACTATGTAATTTAAAGATGATAAAATTGACAATGAGCATGTTGTTCTTTTGATGATATTATTGTTAATATTGATAATTTTTGCGTGTGGCATATATGATTAATATTTTGGTTCCCCTAAAATTAATTGGCCATTAACCGAACAAAGTAAATTTCATGTGATATTCAAAATATGTGTACCATTTGATAGCCATTAATTTTCCATTAAATATAAATAAAATTAATGGCACTCGTGTGTCTTTTTTTTATTTGTGCAATCAAGAAAGTGGTGGTTAGAAGTGTTGGTTCCATATAATTATAGATTTTCATTTATTAGTATATTTCAAGGACACTTAAATTTTGAAGCTTCATGTGAGAATATTGGCGTAAGATCAAAATTGCATAAGCGTAATAATTCATTATAAAAGATGATCACTATTTGATTGCCAAAATTCTGAGCATGGTTTTTTTGTGAAGGCGTCAAAATCAGTATGCATTCTCACCTTTATTCCTTCCAAAATTTTAAATTCTATGAATGTAGAATATTTTGTATCCTTTTCAACAAAACCATATTTTCTCTACTTCTAGTAGTCAAATCTATCTATTCTTTAATGCTCTTTAACAAACACTTCTCAACTGATAGGGTTTGACATTGTTTTGTCATTATTTTTGCCGATCCCTAAATGATTTGCTAAATATGTGTGTACCCCGCTTGCGAGTAATGTAAAACATGTTATGGGTATTTTCGCAAGAGGACTAAGAAATGATTTGTAAAATACCTGAGATGGACATCAATGATTACTGGAAGTGAACAAAATGGGTGTTGCTAAAAGGATGAGGAAAATAGATTAGGGTTGTTAATCATTTAGGGATTTTGGACCGTTAGTGGCCAATTTCTATAGACATTTCATTTTAAATTAAATTTTAGTAATGAAATAATGATAGTAACTTCCAGTAGATGAAATAGTAATAGTAACACAAATAATTGTTTTCTTGTTTACAGTAATTGTTTGATTACATAAGGAAATTGTTGGATTTTTTTAAACATATATGTGACTGCCAAAGCAAAAATACAAAGAGTTATGTTTGTGTAGGTTCCTCTTTGAAAAAAAATGAATCAGGGAATTATAAAACCTATTATTTGATAAGTTAGGCTAAACAAGATTTTGAATAATGTTTCACTTAATTGATAGTTTTGGAAAGACATATACAACATTTAGAGATTAAAATTATAGGATCTAGTTGTTTTAGTTAAATTAGCTAATGATATATCAACACTAAAAATTATAATATGTCATGGATTTTCTTTCTTAATGTGACAATAAGCATATGGAAATAGGGAGATGTGATATCATGAAAAATTATGAGGTTTAATAACAAGGGAGATTATACATAGGGTTTGGAGTCTGTATTTTCATACTAACACTTCAAAGAGTGTGTTCATTATATTTATTAGAATTATACCATGGCCTTTAAGACTTCATTTACTAACTAATTATAGATCACCATCTCTTTTGAGATTTCATTTATAATTAAAATGTGGAATTTTTATCTTCCTTTCAATAACTTATAGTAAATAGTATGAGAACTAGTTAAGGCTTGATCCCTCATGAGGGTATCTAGTGCAACACTTGGCTAAAAAAAAATCATGGAACAAACTAATGAGAGCTAAGCAATACGTGACCCCTGAAGAAAACATGTAATGCAATTATTTTCTCATTTCATACAATTATAATTAATTAAAGAGATGTCCATTGAGTGGTGTTTTTATAACACTAAGTTCAAACTATTTTATCCAGGCGGATGTTATTGATGACTAAGATTTATATATTTTCTTGTTAATGCATATTTATTTTTCCCGTTAATGATACCTAGTGATCGCTAAGCTATAGGTATACCCTTGTGGTTGATCATAGTAACAGGAAGGATAAGAAGCAAGTTTTTCTTTTTAATGATTCTTATACATAGTTAATCTCCAAAAATTTGTTGTGGCTGACCCTAGCGACCACCGGGATAAGAAATACTTATGTATGTACCCCTCGAATGATCAAATTAGCGTTCTTTTGGTCATTGCAATAATTGTTGTTCTTTGAAATAAGCCTAAATATGGAGAAGGTTTTAATAGTTCATTGTAGCTAAACTTAATGACCACTAATATCAACATTACGTATATCTTGACCCCCACCAATTTAAATTTCTTATTCTAATAATAGTTGTCTTGTGAATAAAATCCTAGATACATCTAATCTCTAAATTTTTCATTTTTGATCAACTTAGCAACCGTTAGGATCTAAACTACGTAAGACTTGAAGCCTCAAGAGTTCTTGTATTGACATAATTTTCTCATTGCATTAATATTTTTACTAGAGTGATGCCTAAAGAATGCCATGGTTAAAAAAATGTATAGCTTGACCCTCAGTGGTGCTTGTACAACAATGCCTCATTCCTTCCATTCATAGTAATTTTGTGAATGATGCCTAGCAACAAGACATATTCATGATCGTGCTGACAATGAAATAATCGAGACATAAATAAATGTTGAAATACATGTATTAAAACAATTTTATTAAGTCAATGATAGATGTCCATTGAATGGTGTTTAGCTAACACTAAGTTCAAAATATTTTGTCAAGGCGGATGTTATTGACCATAATATTTATATATTTTCTTGTTAATACATTAGTAGTTTTCCTGTTAATGATGCCTAGTGACCACTAAGCTATAGGTATATCATTATGGTTGATCATAGTAACAACTACGATAAGAAGTACATATTTATTTTTTAATGATTCTTATAAACCGTTAAGCTCTAAAAAATATGTTATAGATGACCCTAGTGATCACTAGGATCATAAATACTTGTATCTATACCCCTTAGTAGTGCAAGGATTGACATTCTATTACTCATCACAATAATAGTTGGGCTTTGAAATAAGCCTAGATACGACGAATCTCTAAATAATTTGTTGTGGCTGAACATAATGACCGCTAAGATCAACACTACGTATATCTTGACACCCCACCAATTCAAATATTGGAAAAAAATTTCTCATTCTAATAATAGTTGTCCAGTGGATAATACATAGATACTGACCAATCTCTAAATATTTTGTTGTGGCTGAATGTAGCCATTGCTAGGATCTGAACTATGTAAGTCCTGAAGCCTCAAGATTGCTTGTATTGATAGACTTAGATCTATGCAATGTGGATGGTTGTCATACAATGGATAATCCTTCCAAAATATGTTGTGTGTGAATTTTAAAGAATAATTTTACATATTTTCTAACTTAGTGATCAACAATTGAATAAATAGTGATTATAATGGAAAATGGTAATGATAAGAGCCCAACGACCACTAAGCTAGATTAGTAATGGAGGTTAGTGGTCACTAAGAATTTTCTTTTATACGAAGATAAATTATTGATCCCTCTCGATGGAAAGTAGTGCAAAAATTGGCTCCACTAGGTAATGTGCAACTAATTTGATACAATTATAGTCATTAAAAATTACAATCATTCTAAAGTTGTACAACCATTGATTCTATGATAAGAGGTAATGAAAGTATCATAGCAACCACTAAGCTAGACCATGATTTTTTATTCAATATTTATTTTGAAATTAAGAAATTTTAGCGTTTGCTAGGATTTTTCTTCAATTCAAAAGTGTAGAGATAGTGGTTAAAACCACAAGAGGTAATGTCGGGAACCTAGAGGCCGATAGGATAGATAATGATTTTCTAATTTATCTCTCTTTTTAAATTAAGAACCAAAAATCCTAGCAGTCTTTATGTCATTCCTTTCAATTAGTAATGGAGCTTCATGGTGGAGAAGCATTTTCTTTGATACAAATATATGTGAATTACAACATACTCCAATGCTTGATTTCAAATAAAACTCGTTAGGTCTTTGGGGGCCTACGTTATTCTTTACAAAATGTGTTATGGGAAAACTAAAAAAATTTGTTTAACAAATTCTGCTTAGCAATTGCTAGACCCATTATTGTGTTTTATTTCTCACACACTCTGCTCAAAATTCAAAAATTAAATCTTAATGGCCTTTACGCTAGTCCATTCAATTGGGGTTAATTACCAATAAGTAATGTTAAAAATTATCCATTCATATGTTGACTTAAATCCTCTCTCTCACTAACATCTATGTTTTCAAACTTTCCTTTCATGTTATCTACGCAATGTGGATGGTTTTCAAACAACAGATAATCCTTCCAAAATATGTTACGTGTTAATTGTCATGAATTTTTTTGCATAGTTTCTGAACTTAGCAATCACTAGGATCTAAACTACGTAAGTCTTGAAGCCTCAAGAGTGTTTGTATTGACAAACTTAGATCATTGCATTAATATTTTTACTAGAGTGATGCCTAGCAAATTCCATGGTTAAAAATACATATACCTTGACCCCTCAGTGGTGCATGTACAGCCACGCTTTTCTCATTCCATTAATAGTAAGTCTGTGAATAATCCTAGTGACTCGCCAAGCTCTAAATATTTAGTAATTGCTGACCCTAGTGACCACTAGGATCAACACTTATATCTTTTATGTGGAAATTATTTTCTAAGCTTACCTAATATTCATAGTAAGGGACATATGAATGTTGCCATAAAATCAATTACGTCATTTGTCTCAGTAATTATTTTTGTTGATGATGTATGCAACATTTGTGGCCCTTTAATTTTTCAACATGGTGAGAGATCGGAAATATCGATGGTAGATAATTATTTATATTCCAATGAGGATGAAAATGTAATAAGAGATACTATGTTCGATCTAGCTATCTTACATGAAAAATTTCAACATTACTCAACTCAATATTATGTGGTTCAGAATGAAAGTGTTGATGTTAGGATTGTGGAGTTGAATTTCTTCACAGATAGCATGATTTACACCTTGTTGGTTTACACAGTAATCATTGCCAGTCAAGCTAATCATCTCCGGTCAAAATCGGGGTAATTATAACCATTTTTGGTCATCATCGTGGTAATGCTCACCGATTACTTGTGCGTGAAAGTTTATATTTAATTCATGGGAATTAGATATAACTTTGTAATAAAGTTGATCTAAAGGTTGTAAATGCATAGCTAAGGTTCCCTAAGTTTGCATATGCTTATATAAGAATGAAATTTGGGGTTAAATGGTATGATGGAATGTAATTGATTATTATTGTATGTTGAATCCTTGATTGAGAGGATGGAGAAGAAGAGAAATAAATAATAGATTACATGAAGACAAAGCTTCCATGGAGAGGAGCTGGATAGAATGAAATAACATGTACATTTGAATGGTGAGAAAAGGGTAACATCTTCTATTGTATTTTCTTTGTATAGTTATTGTCTCATTATAATGGCTTGCATAGTATGTAAAGCACATAGATTTTCTTCTTGTAGATCCACATGTTGGTGAGATCTTGTATTATAGATCCATGTAGATCTAGTCCTATATTGTTAGATGCACAAGTTGTTTCGAGATATTGTATTCGTAGATTCATGAGATCATGTTGTATTGTTGATCCATGTAGATCTATATATTGTAGAGGAGGTTGTCTTCATGTTTCCACAGGTTATGTGGTGATGAAGAGACAGACTTACTTCTTAGTGCAAAATTATGGTTGCACATTGGTAGACCCATGCGAGAGGTCTTGATGGAGATCCACAGAGAACTTGGTAGTAGTTAAGATATGCAGTAGTTCCTGGTTATATGAGATCTACTAGTGGTGGTTTGGAGGCATGGCTGTAGTGCACTCATGGAGATCTATTTAGAGATCTAGAGGAGAGGAGATACTCTTGAAGAGATGCATTGTACTCTTGTATTGAAGAGTTGGTTTGTACTCTTGTTATATTATATATATGAGATCTCTATCTTTGGTGGACGTAGCCCATATTGGGTGAACCACGGTACATGTTGTGTTATGTGTGTGTACTTTGTTTTGATTTGGATTATTCTATTTTATACTTCCACTGTTGTATATTTTGGGGAATTTTTTAGTTCATGTGTGCATGATTTTGTTTGTTATTAAATCATAGTACTATTACGCGATCTGAATTTCCAAAAATGGTATCCGAGCTTGGTTATTTCAGAAAAATTTTTACTTCAATATATTTTTAGTGTTTTATTGATAGGTGTATGAGAGTAGGGTTGGTTTTTATAATGAGAATATCACAGAAGAGATTCAATCTCAAGTGGAAGATGGAAGAGTAATGTTGATAGAGAATATAGTAACCGAGTGTTGGCGGGGGTAACCATGGTTGGTTACGGGTAACCGTGGTCTAGCCATTGGGTAATATGGTTTTAAATAGAAAATTACATATCTAAAGAATTGAAAAGATGCATGGAATGTGTCTTGTTTGTTGAGGTGTCCCTGGTTCTTGGAGGCATAAGCATGTTGGTCAAATTGTAGATCTAGGTTATAGAGGTATGGTTTTTTTACCTTGGTATTGCAGTGCTTTTATATTTTGGATGCACATGCATGTTTGGGATTGTAGATCTAGATTTGAGAATGAGATAGAGGAGTAGTTATGCATCCTTGGTGTACTTAGATGCACAAGATTCTTATAGAGGAAGAATATGATAGCAAAAATGAAGACAGGGCTTCCATCAAAGAGGTAACTACTTGATTGAAGATGCGGTTGAGTATGTTGGTCTTTGGTAAGGTGATGTGTTTCATCTTGGTGCAATTTTTTATTGCATGTATGATTGTTGTTAAGTTTTTGTGCAAGGTTGGGTGCTTCTTTAAATGAATGGCTCAACACAACTATTAGCTTTATTCGAGTAGGCACCTAGTTTGGTGACCTATTCTATTATTGTGGCATTGTATTTTCTCCAAAAACATTGACGTCGAGTTAGGGAACTGACATCAGTCACATAGGGTAACCGGTACCGATCAATGAACTATGGTCAGTCTTTGTGACAACGAGTTTGCATAGGGTTTCTTATAGTATAAGAGGGCATGGTTGGTTCAGTGTCTTTTTTAAAGGATATAGTTTCTTGCACAAGTGTATGTACGTGTAAAGCAGTCCGAGATCACTTTAATTCTTGGATCGAAAAGAGGACGAGTTAGCTCGGTTATTCTAGTGAGAATTTGATTTAGTTATCTCTATATGATTCATGTTTTATTTATTTTGTTTGAGCAACTGATATTATGATTGGATACTACACACGAGAATTACACCATGGTTTTTTGGTATTGTTTGACTTTTATTTCCCAGGTTGTGTGGAATCTTAAGCACAAGGGTATTCAGTCTAAGGAAGATATCCTCAATGAAAAGTCATGTTTAGACATAGTTACATAATTTAAAGATGTTGATTACATATGATGAAAAGAGGTTGATTCAATTACTTCACAAGAAGTCCAAACTTCTATGTTGTAGAAGTATTCTTTGATAAGAAGGGAATCAATTTATATTTTATTTCATCTATTTATTTCTCATTAACATATATATATATATATATATATATATATATATATATATATATATATATATTGGTGATTAGAAGCAATGTAGGGGAGTTCGGGTTCAATGGGAGCAAGTCATGGTTGTTGGCATTATAGGTTGGACACAGTTGCACGTTCAAAGTGACATGAGGCACAAGTTGTTTTGGAGGATTCATAGGATTACAGGTATTTTGATTTTATCATATGGTGATGTCACTTCTTGTTTTATTTTTTGGTGCTTGGATATCCCTATGGGATTACAGTTAATGGTTAGATTCAGCTGTGTGAAGATGATAGAGTAATTTTTCAGAGTTTTAAGGGTTAAAGAAGGAAATTTGACTATTACAGACCGATGTTGGTTAGAAGCTAACGTGGTTGGTCATCATCTGTAACCGTGGTCGTTTGGGAAACTGTGTTTGGTTTGGTCATAGGTTTAACAATGGTATTTATTTACCATTTTTATGGTGCCCTTTGTTTGCTTTCATCTTGGATGGTTTGTGCAATATGTTGATGACATGTTTGTTGGTATTTGCACTATTTATTAGTAACATGGTTTAACATGGTTGTTGTTATTGACATTGATGAGCACATGATTCATATATGGCTTTGGAGTTAGTCGGTGAGAGACTTGGAGCTTCTAGAGAGCCTGATGATATGGATGGATGTATATGGTAAGTTTATACATGTGGATAGATTCTATTTTGTGAGTTTATGATGATGCAAATATTTTTTTTGCACATGGATGCCTATGAGCATGGTTTAGATGCCTTGAGCATGAGTAGGGGATGTTTGTATTTCCTCTTGTTACTATGTTACTCCTTGATAGATATGTTATCTATGGATGGTTGTCTTAGACATGCTAGTTGTTTATGTAGGTTTGGATTTGCATATTGTAGTGTTTGGATTTCTTTGAGTTATGTAGGTGTTTGTGGATTGATCACCCACTATTGCATGTAGAACTCATTTAGGGTTATTTTTACCCAGGATCTTGTTTTTCTTTTGCATATTCTAGTATTGACTTGTCTTTGGATAGTTACATTGTTGGTTGCATGGAGACATGGATAGATGGTTGGAGAACATGGTTAGTTTTATAGGTATGGCTACGATGTGATTGAGGCTCAGTACTTTAGTTTGAGTGGGAGCTCTTGCAGGTGTGTTAGTCATGATGGCTTGTTGCATGAGGAGCTAGGTTGGCTTGTTTTCCTAATACCAACAATTGGTATGGTGTTACGATTCAGTGGGAGCTTGAGGCTTGGTGTCACGAGATCAGTTGTAGCTTCGTGCAGGTTTGGTAAGTCATGGTTTTATCTTCTTGGTTTTAGAAGATGGTTTTATCTTCATGGTTTATTTTTTGAGGGAATTGTTGAAGGAAAAATAAATGGTATTCATGATGTGTTTAGTACGGTGATGTACGGTATAGAGGTTCAGAAATTTATATCCAAGTGGGAGATTGTTAGGATTTTGGAGTTGAATTGCTTCACGATAGAATGATTTACAACTTATTGGTTTACATAGTAATCTGTTGCCGGTCAAAGCAACCACTAGTCAAAATCGGGTAATTGTAACCATCGCCAATAAACTTTAGGGTAATTGTAGCTGTCATCGATCAACATCAAGGTAGCTATAACCATCGTCAATCAAGGTAACTGTCTCCAATTACGGTGCATGAAATTTAATATTTAACTCATGACAATTAGATATAAATTTTTAATAAAGTTGATCTAAAGGTTGTAAATGCATAGCTAAGGTTCCCTAAGTTTATAGATGTTTATATAAGCATGAAAGCTAGGGTTAGATGTTATGATGGCATGTAATTGATTATTATTGCATGTGGAATCCTTGATTGAGAGGATGAAGAAGAAGAGAAAGAAATAATAGGTTACACAAAGACAGAGCTTCCACAGAGAGGATATGGACAGAAGGAAATAACATGTACATTTACATGGTGAGAAGAGGGTAACATCTTCTATTATATTTCCTTTGTATAGTTATTGTCTCATTATAATGGCTTGCATAGTATGCAAAGCACATAAAGTTTCTTCTTGTAGATCCACATGTTGGTGAGATCTTGTATTATAGATCCATGTATATCTAGTCTTATATTGTTAGATCCACAAGTTTTTGTGAGATATTGTATTCATAGATTCAAGAGATCATGTTGTATTGTTGATCCATGTAGATCTAGATATTGTAGAGGAGGTTGTATTCTTTTTTGCACAGGTTATGCAAGGTGATGAAGAGACAGAATTACTTCTTGGTGCACAAATATGGTTGCAAATTGGTAGACCCATGCAAGAGGTCTTGATGCGAGATCCACAAAGAACTTCGTAGCAATTCATAGATGTATAGTTACTGGTTATGTGAGATTTGCTAGTGGTGTTTTGGAGGCACAGTTGTAGTGCACTCATGGAGATCCATTTAGAGATATGGAGGAGAGGATATACTCTTGGAGAGATCCATTGTACTCTTGTATTAAAGAGTTTATTTGTACTATTGTTCTATTATATATATGAGATCTCTATCTTTGGTGGACGTAGCCCATATTGGGTGAACCACGATACATGTTGCATTATGTTTGTGTAGTTTTTTTATTTGAATTATTTTAGTTTATACTTCCACTTTGTAGATTTTGGGGAATTGTTTAGATCTTGTGTGCATGATTTTTTTATTATTAAATCATAGCACTATTCCACACAGATCCTAAATTCCCAAAAATTTATATTCTAACAAGGATGACAGAGTAATAAGAGATACCTTGTTCAATCCATCTTCCTTATATGAAAAATTTCAAAATTACTCATCTCTATATTTTGTACTTTAGAATAAAAGTGTTGATGTTGATATCATAGACATAAAGGGTATATCGGAAGAGCAAGTGCTATGGTTCTGAGACATAAGGGTGATTAAAAGTGCTTATGTCCATTTAATTACTGCTAAACTAGAGGTTCTTCCATTTTTGGGAGTGATAGGTTTCTATCTACTTCATGCCAAGTCTAAGGATTTTTCATATTTTTCTAAATCAGGGAAAAAGAGAAGAGGTTTGTTTTTGGGAATGCATACAAAAGTTATTAAAAACTTCCAGTCGATCGCTTATACAAATCAAACACAATCGAGTCCTGGATGGCCCAAAGGAGAGTAAGAGATGTTTTATAGAGTTTGGCATTCGACCCATTAGATAATATGGATGATTCTAATATGTCCAATATCCTTATTAAAAGGTTTAGACCAGGAGTCCGTATTGGCATGGCACTCATGAATAGGCTATATGGAAATTCGTCAATCTCTAAGGTGGATGTTTCCTAGATCCCATTACTTTCTTTTATTATTGATGATGGAAAGATTCCCTCCTTAGGTCAGGTGCTCTGTCTTAATTTAGTGAGACAGAGAAATAATTTCATCAAAAAATAGAAATCATTTTACATGGATTCCTATCTTCTTGATGTTGTCTTTGGTGTTCTCGAATGTCTGGATTTCTATCAAATCTAGTATCCTTTAAGCCCTTTGAAGGTAAATGAGCAATATTCAGACTTGTATGCCCATCATTTCAGATCACATATTCAAGATATATGCACTTATTTATATCCTACTCTCTACCAACAATTACATGAAACGATGACACCGAGAATATCTAATGCCATCCTCACTTCCAAAATAATAATGGGTGATGTATTCTTCTATCTAGAATATATAGTTATCATGATCGAGGGGCTACCTACACCTCATTTTCAGTTACCATATTATGTGTCAAACAAATTGGTAGAACAAGAGGTTGCATATCAGATTTACAATGGTATTGCTTTAAAGTGTAAGGAGAAGAAGCTTAAAACACATCCCTCCTTCCTAGTCTTTGTGGGATGTAGAATGTTTAAAAGGTGGCCTGATTTGAAGGCTACCTTGGCCCATAGAAATTCATTTCATCTCCTGAACACCCTTTAAGGAAATATGACAAAAGGAAAAGGGTTTCCTAGCACCTTAATTCACTTAAAGGACAATTAAATATATTGTATGCTCATGTGCATGATGATAATGACTGGGTATGGATTACCCAAACACAAGATAGCCTTGTTCAGAAGAATATGAAGGAGACAAGGGTGGTTCCACCTCCGAGAGAAATTATTAAAAAGGAGGCTACGAAGAGAAATAAATATTTGTATTCAAAACATTCACAACCCTGTGCTCCCTTATCTCCACCAAATGAATCTTGATCTGAGTTTCGAGAAGTCTTGTCTGAACCAAATAAATCTCCAAATTTGGTCGCATATGCCTTAACTTCATCAAGTGAAGAAGAGGAGACTATGCAAACTGAAATTCTTTTCAGCAAAGCCCCAATGATAACCATCTCAATCTTCTCCCTCCACTTCACAACAAGCGAGAAATGATTGGGTAGAAAAATTCGTAATTGCCTACAAAGAACATCCATATTGGGAGGCATAAGAGGATCCCTTAGTGAACATTGAATTCAATCCAAGGATGAGAACCTAGAAAAGGGTAACCAAAAATAAGATGTCAATACAACAAGCCATTGTTTGGCACAAAACTTCAGAAGACCTCTTCACTCTTATAAAGAAAAGGAAATCCAAAAGATCCCAAGTGGTGCAATATGAGGAATATTTGGAATCATTGATAAGGGATACAACAGTAGATGTAGAAGTAGCGAGGGGATTACATACTAGAAATAAAGAGATTAAAACTCAATTAAAGGCCACAGTTCCTCCCGACATAGTTTTTAATGTAGAAGAGGCATTTCATGGCTTGTACAATAATATAAATAATTGCATCTGTGCAAAGGAGTAGGAAGAACAGTTCTTGGAAAAAATGAAAGACTCATTACAAGAATGGAAATGATGTAGAAAACATTAACACATATGGGCTAGGTCATTGAAAAAGGAATTGTTAAAGACCCTACAATTATGACCATGGATGATATTGGTGTATACCAAACATATTATAATTATACAAATAAAATACTAAGGGAATGGAATGAATAGGTAAGAAAAATTTCTTTGCATTTTGATGACATTATTTCTAGAGGAAAAATAATGTTTTCATAGAAGCTTCAGTCATGGAAATATTTAAAGGAAACCATGCATTTGTTTCTATTGAGATTTCATGACATCCCTTCAGCAATTCATGGTTAATTTTCAAAGAAAAGTAGCTGATGAAGATGAAGTAGAAACTTCACATGTCATTGAGATTGTTTCTAAAACAAGGGAAAAACATACAAAAATAGAGAATCTGAAGGAAATTTCCAAAAACGCATGTGGTATTCAAAAGTATTTTCTTGACAAGTTTGTTGTGCTATATAGAAGAAAGATTCTAGATATGGAAAATATAAAAGAGATTCTCATATTTGCAAAAATATTTTGAGGAGGCATGACAACGAGATGATAAAATAGGTCCCGAACGAGAGAAAAAAACCTAGAAGCAACTATATATGTTGTCTCGGATCAACATCACCCTCGTAGTTAAGGAAGAACCACAATGAATCATAAATTGTAGTATCTAAGATAGGTAGGAAAACACTATGATATGTATGACATGTTAATAGATGAATATTTATAATTGATACAATGATCATGTATATATTCCAAATTCTATACTTATCTAAACATGCATTTGTTGTTTTGATACGCTAAGCTCCAAATTTGTTGTTGTGGCATAAACTACAAATAATATGTTGCAGAAATACCTAGCACACGGTAGACTCGAAATATATTTCTCTATTTTGTTAAATCCTGATAGTCATTATGTTCCAACTATTATGATGTGGTAGTGTCTTAACAACCTAAGAGTTCATAATATCCTAGCGAAAACATATCTTCAAATAATATGTTGCAAAATAATCTTGCAGACACCAAGCTTAAAATTTCAATATTTATCTTTTTAAATTTTTGAAATGAAATATTATATTGTAGAAACACCCGGAGGTCATGTAGCTCAAAATTCCAGCCTCCTAGAATCTTAATGTAATGTGTTTAATCCTTTCGACCACTATGCTCCAAATTATGCGTTAAATCCTAATGAATGTTAAGCGTAACTTATTACGTTGAGGTAGTACATAGAGGACACTAATTTCATACTACCTTAATTAAATGTGTGAAATCATAGCAACCGCTAAGATCTAAATAATATTTTATGACAATACCTAGTGGACCCTAATTTTGAAATATCTTACTATATTTTGTTAAATCCTACCATCCATTATGTTCCAAATATTATGATGCAATTGTTTCTTAAAGAACGTATCACTTCAAGATATTTGTTATTGAGAACCAAATGCTAAGCTCAAAAAATAATTTGAGGCATAACCTACCGGCCGCTAACCTCGTAATATCCTACTTATTTTTAGTTGAATCCTAGCGACAACATATCTTCAAATAATATGTTGCAACATAAGATAGTGGATGCTAAGATAAAAACATGTAGCTCAAAATTTGTTAATTTGATTTGTTAAATCATATCGCCGAAAACTTGCAAACATTATGAGTACACATATTCTAGCAAATGTTAGCCTCCTGGAATCTTAATTTAATGTGTTAAATTCTGAAACCGCTATGCCCCAAATATTATGTGTTAAATCCTAACGAACGCTAAGCTTAAATTATTACATCATTGTAAAGGCTAGCGACCACTCAACTCAAATCAATTTCATCTAAAATGTTAAATCCTGTAGAAATATTTTTAAAAATATTATGTTTTTGCAATACGTAGAGGCCACTAATTTCATACTACCTTAATTTAATTTGTGAAATCCTAGCGACCGCTAAGGTATAAATAAAATGTTGCAGCAATACCTAGTGGACACTAGACTCACAATATCTTTCTTTATTTTTTTAAATCCTAGCAACTTCTATGTTCCAAATAATATGTTACGGTAGTGTCTTAGTGACGTATAACTTCATGATATCCGTTGTTGAGTACCGATCTCTAATCTCATAAAATGTTTTTGAGGCATAACCTAGTGGCCGTTAAGCTTGCAATATCTGACATGTTTTTAGTTGAATCCTAGTGACAAAATATATTCAAATAATATGTTGCAACATAAGATAGTGGACACCAAGCTAAAAATTTCATAATTTATCTTCTTAACTGCTTGATACATCCAAAGCTCAAAATATTAAATTGTGGAAGCAACTAAATGCCATGTAGCTCAAATTTTTTTAATTTGATTTGTTAAAGCATACCGACAACTTGCAAACATTATGAGTATGCATATTCTAGTGGATGCTAGCCTCCTAGAATCTTAATTTAATGTGTTAAATTCTTGCGACCGCTATGCCCCAAATATTATGTGTTAAATCCTAATGAACACTAAGCTTAAATTATTACATTGTTGTAAAGGCTAACATCGTTCAACTCAAATCAATTTCATCTAAAATGTTAAATCCTATAGAAATATGTTTTAAATATTATATTGTTGTAGTACATAGAGGCATCTAATTTCATAATACCTTAGTTTAATTTGTGAAATCCTAAATGATAGCTAAGGTACAAATAAAATGTTGTTTCAATACCTAAATGGACACTAGAATCACAATATCTTTATTTATTTTTTTAAATCTTAGTGACCGCTATAATCCAAATAATATGTTGCGGAAGTGTCTTAGCGGCATATAACTACATGATATCCATTGTTGAGTACTGATCTCTAAGCTTGCAATATCTGACATGTTTTTAGTTTAATCTTAGTGATAACATATCTTCAAATAATATGTTATAACATAAGATAACGGACGCCAAGCTAAAATTTTCATAATTCATCTTTTTAAATACTTGAGACATCCAAAGCTTGAAATATTCTATTGTGAAAACAACTAGATGCCATGTAGCTCAAAATTTGTTAATTTGAATTGTTAAAGCATACTGCCAATAACTTACAAACATTATGAGTATGCATATTCTAGCGAGATGCTAGCCTCCTAGAATCTTAATTTAATATGTTAAATTATTGTGACCATTATGCCCCAAATATTATGTGTTAAATCATAATGAACACTAAGCTTAAATTATTACGTCATTGTAAATTATAGCGGCCGCTAAGCTCAAATCAATTTCATTTAAAAAGTTAAATCTTGTTGAAATATTTGTTTTAAATATTATGTTGTGGAAGTACGTAGTGGCCACTAATTTCATACTAAGTTAATATAATTTAATATAATTTGTGAAATCCTAGCGACCGCTAGCCTCAAAATATCTTTCTTTATTTTGTTAAATCCTAGCGACATTTATGTTCCAAATATTATGATGTGGCAGTGTCTTAATGACATATAACATCATGAAATCTGTTATTGAGTACCGATCACTAAACTCAAAAATATTTTTGAGGTATAACCTAGTGGCATCTAAGCTCGCAATACATTACTTGTTTTCTTTGAATCCTAGTGACAACATATATTCAAATAAAATGTTGCAACATAAGCTAGTGGATGATAAGCTAAAAATTTAATTCTTCATCTTGTTAAATGCTCGAGACATCAAAACTCATAATATTCTATTATGGAAGCACCTAGATGTCATGTTGCTCAATTTTTTTAATTTGATTTGTTAAAGTATACCGCCAACAACTTGCAAAAATTGTGAGTATGCATATTATAGTGGACGCTATCCTCCCAAAGTATTAATTTAATGTGTTAAATTCTTGTAAATTCTATGCCCCTAATATTATGTGTTAAATCCTAACGAGAGCTAAGCTTAAATTATTACATTGTTATAAAGTCTAGCATCTCTAAGCTCAAATTGATTTAATTAAAAAAATGTAATCCTGTCAAAATCTTTGTTTTAAATATTATGTTGTGGAAGTACGTAGCAGCCACTAATTTCATAATACATTAATTTAATTTGTGAAATCCTAACCATTAAGCTCCAAATACTATGTTGCGGCAATACACGGCGAGCTATTTGAATCAAAATATCTTTCTTTATTTTGCTAAATCCTAGCGACAACTATGTTCCAAATATTATAATGTGGCAATGTCTTAATGGTGTATAACATCATGATATTTGTTATTGAGTACCGATCGCTAAGCTCAGAAAATGTTTTTGAGGCATAACCTAGTGGCCGCTAATTTCATACTATCTTAATTTAATTTGTGAAATCCTAGCAACCGCTAAGGTACAAATAATATGTTGTGGCAATACCCAACGAACATTAGACTTACAATATATTTCTTTATTTTGTGAAACCCTAGCAACACTAAGTTCCAAATAATATGTTACGGAAATACCTAGCAGATGCTAGACTCGCAATATCTTTCTTTATTTTGTTAAATCCTAGCGACCACTATGTTCCAAATATTATGATGTGGCAGTGTCTTAGTGCGTATGACTTCATGATATGCATTATTGAGTACCGATCACTAAGCTACAAATATGGTATTGTGTTATACCCTAGCGATCGCTAAGCTTGCAATACTTTCTTATTTTTGTTAAATCCTAGTGATAGCTAATATCCAAATAATATTAGTTTGTGACCTTCCAGAGAAACTAATAATATTGGGTCAAATCACATAAGTGTGTTTGACTTGGTGGCCAAAAATATTTTAAAATTTGAATGGTAAAAAATATTTAAAAAATATTATATACACTTTAAAAAATAGGTAAATTTTGGATGTCCTACACCTTGGAATTTATAAGCTTTTAAAATATACATGTTTTGTCATTTTATATGTGTTTGGTCATGTTTTGGTTGTTAGACATATTTTGTTGAATGTACGTAAACTGCAAAAAGTGGGACATAGTTATATACTTTGACTTTATTGTGGCCTTTCACAACACCCCTAATGAATTAATATATATGCCAACACTTTATCTTCCACCAATAATATGTGGCCTACTAATAATATTGTTTTAAAATAATTATATCATCCTGACTAACATACATAGATACATAGTGATTGAAATATTTAATATATAAATTTAAATACATAGTGATTATAATATTATATATATATATATATAATTTTGGTGTATATATAATATATTTAACCTTCCATTGCACAAAAAATTATCTCACAATTGAAAACCTAATATGATTTTATAGTTTTAAACCATTTTGTTAACCTCGAATATCTTCTCACAAAGTCAACGTGGCAACCATATAAATAATGTACAATGAAATATTTACCTCAGGTTGTTTCTATCATCATATTAAAAGGAAAAAAAGGTAGACGTAATGAATACCAAAACAATATTTTGAGTCTCGTTAAACATTACAATTTTAAAAACTAGTGATTATGCGGGCCGCCATCATTATTAGGAAAAACAATCCAGAGGGGGACATAGATTGGTGGAAACTTGAAAGTGTTCAAATGAAATAAAAACCAGAGCTGAAAAGGGATTAAATTTTCTTTGGTTGGGGCCCAACAGATTCCTTGTTTTCTTTAAGAATAATTCAAAGGTGACAAAATGATCAGAAGGAACCAAAAGTAAGCGAGTTGGGAAGAGGATCATGTTTTTATAGGGCAAAGCAGAGCTATAATAATGTGAAAAATATGGGAACTAGTAAGCACATGGTGGTTTTACAAAATGATCATAAGGAACCGGTAAGTATAGTTGTGTCGTGAAGCACATTTTTGTAGGGAAAATCAGTAATGGACTAAGGTTCTAGAGACATAATCTTGTTGAAGACATAATGACCGAATAATCCCACAATCAAAGAGGTGTACATATAGTATAGTATACATTTTTATAAATACATTATTTAGATATGAGATTATTCCATGCTTAGTGATGCAGTTCAAACCATTGACTACTGCATCGAACTAACTATCTGCACTATTTTTCTGTAACCCCTTTTGTTTCCCCAATGTGTGAGCACCATTTTTATTACTGCTTGATTGTTCCCTTTTTGTTAATCCATGAATGAGATTATAATTACTTCCTGATTGTTCCTTGGCCAAAACGACTGGGATTCTTACATTTTTCCCTGCAATATTCATCTTTCTTGTATTATTCTATGATTTCACGAGTTGTTCTCTAAGATCTAAAAACAAAACCCTAAAAACTAGTTCTCTCGAGATTTTAATATTTTTTTGCACATTCCACGTTAGAAATTTGAAAATATAAAATGTGCTAGATATGGAAATTTGAAAATTAGATCGGGGAAATTTTGTTAATTGAAATTTCAAATTCTCAAAAATGCGGGGGAATTCACAATTCAAATTTTGAATTTACCACTCATTAAAAAAAGGTGTGGGATATCAAAAATAAACAATATTGAAAACTACACCTTTTTATTGGTTATAGCTTAAAATAGTTGAAATGTAATAAAACTTATAATATTATAATAAAACAATAGAAATAAATTATATCAATTTATAAGCACATTTATTTTTATTTTTAATTTATCAAAAATAAACCTAGATAATGTTAGATGTAGTGCAATCGATGAAATATAATTCTCCAATTCTTGTATGCTATGTGGTAAGTTTGAACATGATAGTTAGAAAACATTATAATTGACACATTTATTATGAAATTAAAATGTAAAGAAACTAGTATAATATGAAACCATGATATTATAATATAAATAACAACTAGTAAAATGGTGACACGTGGCTATAGCTTAAAATAGTTGAAACACAATAAAAAAATATAATATTATAATAAAAAAATGAAATAAAGTGTACAAATGTATAGGAACATTTTTTTTATCAAAATCGACCTATACAATGTTAGATGTAGTGTACAAATGAAAAATAATTATCCAATTATACTATGCCACGTGGCATGTTTTGAACCTAATAGTTAGAAAACATTATAATTGACACATTTATTATGAAATTGAATTGTAAAGAAACAAATATAAAATATTTCTAAACTATATGAAACCGTGATATTATAATATAAATATCTACCAGTAAAACGACGACATGTGGCATGAAAATTTTGAAATCCCAGAAGGTGTTTTTTGCATTAAAACAACATACGTAACTAGCACCTCAAAGTCAGTAAATATAGTGTTTACAATGACAAGAGGTATTGGTATATAGCTCGAGGTTGCTAGGCTATATCATTATTTGTTATTCTATCACTATTTCCAAATTAAGTAATTATTGTGTAGAGCTAACCATATGTCATTTCAATCAATAAATAAAGTAGCTTAGTAGTCGCTTATGCATTTTCTTTGATAAGAACCAATGTGAATTATATGTTGCAATGATTTATCTTATCAAAACTACAAAAAAATATCACTTACTATCAAGGGTATATATGGATTCCATTTTAAACCCATTCTTTGTTATAATATAGCTATTCACAAATTAGAAATTGTTGAGCCTAGCGACCGCTATGTTATTCCTTTCAACTAGTAATCGAGATTAGTAGTCGCTAAACCTTTTCTTTGATACGAAACAGAATTCTCAATGCCTCTCAATGGAATGTAGTGTAGGAAATGGCTCCACTAGGTAACATGCAACCAATTTGAAATAGTTATAATAATTGAAAATTACAATCGATCTAAAGATGTAAAGATAGTGATTACTACGACAAGAGGTAATGAAAGGATCCTTACATGACCTCTAAGCTATATCATGATTTTTTTATAGAGATAGGTTTTGGAAAGGCTCCAAGGAAATAATATACTTCATAATGTTAAAACAAACCTCAGGCCACTACCAAGGTAGAGAATTATGAGTAATCCCATCCTCCATGTGTATAATATTTTCATCCACACTGAGGAAGTTAAAAACCTTCCCTCTTCCTATCTTTAAAAACCTTACAACAGTACACTCCATATCAGTCACTTTTCCTATAAAATCTTCCGAGACCAAAAAACTAACACCATGCATAACAACAACCCCATTCTTCTAGGCCTGTGAAATTCCTTGGAAATATTTTCATCGAATCCTTGAAGTATCTGAAAGAAATGTGCCACACCTCCATTTCGAAAGATATCCCATATCATTGAATCCCTTTCTAGAGAAGTGCAAGAAGATGGTTCCACCCTAACATGATTTCCACCCATAATGGTAAAACCAGAAAAAACCCAACAATAACCAACCAGAGTAAAAAATTGACTATAAAATTCCCAACTCGGGAAATAAAGAAAAATAAGCCCACACAATTGGAAATGATGAAAAGGATTACATGAATCCACCTCTCACACTTAACATTAAAATCCCTCATCTTTCTATACAAAGGAAAACTTAGTATCCGATGGTAAATCCATCTCATTAAGCCATACATGCTCATGATGGGCTCGAACTCCCACACTTTCTAATGAGTCAGCACCAACATTAGCTTCCCAAAAACATGTGCAACACCAATCTCCTCAAATTTTGATACTAAAGTCCTAACTTCTTCCATGATGGGTTTATATTAATATGATGCTTTAATTTCCCTTGTATAGCTTTGATAATATACAAAGAATCCCCTTCCATGTAGAGATTTTTAACTTGATGTCTATTAGCCCATCTTAGACCATAAAGAGTTGTAAATGCCTCAACATAATTATTAGTTTTATTACCAATAGGCACAACATAAGCCATAACTAAGGAACCCCTATCATTTCTAATAATACCTCCCACACCAACCAACCCCAAACTACTCTTAGCTACTCCATCAAAATTCACTTCAACCAACCACTCCTTGGTTTTCCCACTTCACATTATGCTGTCATTATTATTTATCACCAAATCCTCTTGTGACACAATTACCAGACCCCAAAGCTTTAATAATCTCCCTTTCCACACTTGAGACCTCCTTTGACTTAAATCTAATAATAGATAGGTTACTACTCAAAGCTCCCAATATCAAATTCCCCACCCTTTTGAGGATTTTTGAGTTTCCCTAAAAATTCTATGATTTCTTTCAAGCCAAATACCCCACAAGAAATGAGGTAACACCAATTTCTAGGATTTTTCAAACACTTAGAGGTAAAAGGGCCCTTCCATTGATCATACCATTCAACAAGATTTTCGAAACACCCACGAAACCTTAAAAAACCAAGGATTTTAGAGCACACTTTTTGAGCATAGGGGCATTGAAGAAACAAATGTTGAATAGTTTCATTATTAGATTTACATAAAATGCACCTATTAGGAATCATCATACCTTTTACCTATAGATTATCAATTGTAAGAATTTATTTTGTATGACATGCCATAAAAATAAATTCACCTTAGGAATGAGATTCTTATCCCATAAAGAACTCCACCATGAATTTGGTTGTGGACCATTACGACAATTTCATAACCAGATTTCACTTGAGTACTCCCCATGCTTAGTTCTTGCCCATATACAACATCGGTTTATGCCTTGAAGGAATAAAAACACCTCCCAGATTAATATTAAGATTTTGGAGAGCCTCCTTAATATCTTCTTCCTCTCCCTCCCATTGAAGAGATCTCTAGGTCCAACCTCCATCCAACCTAATCCAATAGTCCCTCAAAAGGCTGCCAATGGTAGATATAAAGTAGTTTGCAACATTTCTCCATATCATTTGATTTATCAAAGGTTCCTCATTAATCCACCAATCCTACCAAAAATTTATCCTATTACCATCCCCTATTTCCCATTTACTTCCTTTTATCAACAATCCCCTACATTTAGTCAACCCATTCCAGAAAGGAACCTTGTGGAAGGATATCATCTGACATAAAATCAGCTTTCTCACCAAACAAATATTTGGCTTTAAGAATCTTATCCCACAAACCATCCTCATGTTGAAGCCTCCAACCCACTTTAGCCATTAAAGCCCTATTCATACATTTTAAATCCTTCAAACCAAACCACCTGCCTTTTTTGCCAAAGTGACCCTATCCCAAGGCCACAGGGGAATTCTATCCTTTGATTTAGTACCTGACCAAATAAATCTCCTCTGGATCTGAGTAATCACCATTCTTATCTTAGTAGGCATTTTAAATATAGACATAAGATAGACATGTAGACTTTGTAAGGAGCTCTAAAGAAGCTAAATTTTTCCTTCCTGTGAAAGTAAGGTCCCCTTCCAAGTAACAAGTTTCTTTTGAAATATACTAACAAGAGCATTCCAACTCTCTAGACCCATCCTTCCCTTAAACAAAGGCATACCCAAGTAAGAACTAGGCAAAGAGGTGATTGGACATTCCATCACAACAACAATTCTATTATGAAACTTCAACATCCACATTCAAGAAAATTATAGAGCTTTTCCAAAGTTGACTAACTGGCCAATAACTTCCTCAAAGTCTTGAAGAATACTCTTAAAGGCCATTTCCTCAGAAATAGTAGCTTTTCCCAATAAAAAGTATCATCAACAAATTGTTGCAACGTTATAGGATCTATCCTATTTGATATAACAAGACCATGGAGACTCCTTTTTCTCTATGGGTAGCACAAAGTCTGCTCAAAGTCTCCCCATAATGATATAGAGAAAGGGGACAAAGGATCCCCTTGCCTCAGACCCCTTCCTGAAGAAAAATAACCTTTAGACTTACCATTAACAAGGATAGAATACTTAGGAGTAGTAATACATTCCATGATCAACTTTATAAAGTGTTCATGAATTCCCAACCGATGCAAAATGATACTCAGAAATCTCCATGAAATCCTATCATAGGATTTATTCATGTCCAATTTTAATAACATAGCTTCCCTCTTAGAAACATCCACTGAATGAATAGTTTCATGAATTGTAATAACATTGTCAAAATTTATCTACCTTCAACAAAAGCTCCTGGTTTGGGGAAATAAAAGCATTCAAAAATCCTTAATCCTGAAGGAGATTATCTTTGTTATTATTTTGTAAATAGTATTGCAAAGGCTAATAGGTCTAAAGTCAGTTACCTTACTAGCACTGGAATCTTTGGCACAAGGGTTATAAAAGTACTATTAACTTCTTTCAGTAGTTTTCCATTTCTAAAAAATTCTTGGACAACTTCCTCCACATCCTTATGCACAATATCCCAAAACTCCTGAAAGAAAAAGGATGAGAACCCATCTGGTCCCGAGACTTATCTCCTTCAATATCAAAAACAACCTCCTTAACCTCTTGAGCAGAGGGAATTTTCACTAACTCCACATTCTCCTGATGAGAAATAATAGGTTGAAAAAGATCAAATTTTACTTTCTTTAAGAAGATCCAGCTGTCCTCCCTCCGATAAAAATCCCTAAAAAAACTTATGAATTCATTTGATATCTCAGCCTAATTTTTCAATTTTACTCCTCTTCTATCCTCTATCTCCAAAATAGAATTCCTCTGTTTATGGATAGAGGCAGACAAATGATTTTTTTATTCCTATCCCCCTCCTTTAACCACAAAGATCTTGAGTTCTATTTCCAATAGGATTCTTCTTTGGCTTCCAAGTTATGAAAATCCACCAGTAACCCTCTTTCTTTATTCTTGATTTCTTGATCATAGTGCCCACTCTCAATAACTTCCTCAATATTTTTAAATCCTCAACAACTTTCTCTTTTTGGGAAAAAATATTCCCAAAAACTTCCTTATTCCAGATTTTCATTCTAGCCTTAACATTCTTTAGCTTAAACATAAGTTTGAACATAGCTTTACCTCTAACTTGAATTTTCCAGCATGAATGAATCTCCTCCCTCAACAATGATGATGTAACCACATTCTAAAGAACCTAAAAGGTCTCCCAATAACAGCTAAACCACTATTAGATTGAAAACAAATGGGACTATGATCAGACCCTATTCTAGGCAGAATAGAGAGAGAGCCATCAAGGATAGAGAACCAACTTGTATTAATAAGCAACCTATCCAATTTAATTTGGATAAGCTCCTCTCCCATCCTTCTATTAGACCAAGTAAAGTGCCCACCTCTTAACTCCATATCCATCAAATTGCAATTGGAAATGAAATTGCCGAGATCTGCCATGCTATCACTAAACATATTTGACCCACCTTTCTTTTCACCAGGACTAAGAGGAGTATTAAAATCCCCTCCAATCATCCAGTCAACTCCTTATAATTTGAATGGAACTGCATAATTTCTACCCATAACTTCCATCTATCACACACTGAATTAGGAGCATATATATTAGAACATATCCAAACCAAACCATTTTCCTTTTCTAAAAACAAAACAACAAGGTGATGAGCTGAATTACAAATAACCAAACCTTCCTTATCTTTTGAAATCTAGAAAGTAGCAATCCCTCCCAAAGCTCCCACAGAAGACACACATTGCATTTCCGCATCAAACCACAACTTATGCTTTATATCATTCATCTTTCCAATTTTATTTTTGTTTCTTGTATCAACAAAATGTCCTGGCATATGTGTTTTTCTAAAATGTGACATTATACTCTGCTTATTGGGATTATTTAAACCCCTAATATTCCAAGAAATGAGCTTCATTTAAATTTATTTGGAGATATTCTCTATTCAATAGAGTGTTGCCTACTTGAATCAATTTCTTTTGCCACCACTTTCTCCCTTTTTCCCTATTTGAAACATTTCCTCTTTTAGTCCAGGGCCTTCCACAATCAGCTTTAAGTTTCTCTTGCTTCTGAGCACTCCTAGTATTAATCTTTTTATCTTCCAAATTCTTTTCAAGATTTAAAGAACATAGACAACCTCTCGAATCCAAGGGATCTTATTTTTCATTTGTTAACACAACATCTCTTTTTACCTTATCCTTCTCTAGATATTCTGTACCAATATCTCCTCTTTTCCTTCCTCCTTACTAAACTGACCTTCCTCTTCAAATATTTTTTCAAAATATTCTATCCTAAATTTTGCACATAAAAATTGGTCTACAACTGGGTTTGGAGAGGGCTACTCATTCTTATCCCGATCTTCACTTAGATCTAGTTTTGGAAGTATTTCCTCCAAAGGGTTGTTGATGTTCTATTTCAATCTATTGAAGAATAGGTTCTTCCACTTCAAGAACACTAAAATTAAATTTTGTTGAGGATGAACCTAGTTTCTTTTCCACTTCCTTCTCTTTTTTCTCCCAAACAGTCTGTAGTTGTTTCTTTCCTTTCTTGACCTCTTTACATTGCCTCTGTTCATGCCCCATCTTCCAACATTTCTATGACAAAAAATGGAGATGCCTCATATTCAATTTTTTGATTCCACACCCCAAACTTCAATTCCAATTCAATTTCCTTTCATAGAATAGTCCCAATTTGACATTGACACAAAACCATGCATACATTAACCTTGTTTGTGCCCTAGTAACCAGATCAAAAATTACCAACGATCCAATCACATTGGAAATAGCCTTTAGAATTTCCTCCTCCCAAAACTCCATAGGAAGCCCAAGAAGTTTGACCCAAACATGCAGCTCATCCGGAGTTTCATTATAAGGATCAAAGCCAGGGCTCCACTTCTAAACCAACAAACTAGATCTCCCCAAAAACCAAGGGCCTCCTAAGAGGATGTTTTTACAATCTTCACCATTGGAAAGATTTATTATGAAAAACCCATTAACATAAGAAGTTATTTCCATAGATCCTTTTGGTCTCCACTTCCTTCGTGCCCATTCCCTGAACCATTCTACATTTGGTTGAGACCCATAAAACTTTCCAACCAGGGAGTACTCCATCCTAGATCTAGCTTTCTCAGCCAAAACATCCGAATAGCCAAACTCAAAATACCATTCTTATCAATATCCTAAATAGTCATACCTACCGATTGAGGCCCAATACCTCTAGGATGACCCAAAATATTATCATCCCAAGAAGGAGAACATAATACATTACCATTATCAAGCCGAGGAAGTGGGTCCCTTGTCTACGTCTTCTCGATCTGGGGGTCGCCAGTGTCCTGTACAGTTCCCACCCATTAGGTTTTTGAAATCCTCCTCCTTGCTCCCGCTCCATTAGTGAAACATGTTATGATGACCCCCTATATCATGATTTGTTAATTAATAACTACTTGGAAATTGAGAAATTGTTAAGCCTAGCGGTTGCTAGGATTTTTCTTTGATACAAACAAATATGGATTATAATTTACAAAGATATATCTTAGGAGAAATAAATAAGTCTTGAATCCTCTCAAAATTAAAATTGTTGAGCCTAGCAGCCACTACATTATTCCTTTCAATGAGTAATGAAGGTTGGCGGTTGCTAAGCATTTTCTTTGATAAGAATAGAAATTCTTGATCCCTCTCGATGGAAAGCATTGCAAGAATTGGATCCACAAGGTAACATATGGACAATTTGTTAACATTTTAATCATTTACAATTACAATCGATCTAAATTTATACAGATAGTGATTGTTATGACAAGAGGTAATGATATGATCATAGCGACCGCTAAGCTATTCCATGATTTGTTATTCAATGGCTATTTTGAAATTAAGAAATTCTTAAGCATAGCGGTTGATACCTTTTTCACTAATACTAACAAATATGGATTAAAATTTTCAAAGATATATCTTAGGAGAAATAAATAAGACTAGATGCTGTCACAATGGAATGTAGTGCAATAATTGGGTCTGCTATGTGAAGTCTACACAATATGTGACACTTACAATCAATGAAAAGCTCTAACCATCCAAATTTGAGCAGATAGTGATTACAATGGAAAATGGTAATGATAGGAGCCCAGTGGCCACTAAGCTAGACCATTATTTTTTATTATATATCTATTTTCAAATTTAGAAATTGTTGTCCTATCGGATACAACATTATAAATTTGATACAAAGAGAAATTATTGATCCCTCTCGATGAAAAATAGTTCAACAATTGGCTCCACTGGTCATGTGCAACGAATTTGATACAATTATATTCATTGACAATAACAATCGTTCTAAATGTGTACGTCTAGTGATCGATGCGACTAGAGGTAATGAATGTATCATATCATCCACTAAGCTAGACCATGATTTGTTATTCAATAGTTATTTTGAAATTAAGAAATTGTAGCACTCGCTAGGATTTTTCTTTGATACAAATGAATATGGCTTATAATTTACAAAGATATATTTTAGGTGAAATATATAAGTCTTTATCCATCTTGTTGAAATGTAGTGTTGTAATTGGGTCCGACATGCAAAGTCCATCCAATACAATATAATTACTATCATTGAAAAACAATATCGGTCCATAATTGAACATATATTGCTTATAATGACAATCGGTAATCAGAAGATCTTAGTGGCCACTAATCTTGACCATTGTTTTTTATTATATAGCTATTTTCAAATAAATAAATTCTTGAGCCTAGTGATTGTTATGTTATTCTTTTCTACTAGTTACGGAGATTTAATCTTAATGGCCTTTAACCTAGTCCATTCAATTGGTGTAAATTACTAACAAGTAATATTAAAAATTGTCCATTCATATGTCGACTTAAATCCTCTCTCTCACTAACATCTATGTTTTCAAACGTTCCTTTCATGCAAACTACATAATGTGGATGATTGTTAGACAACGGATACTATTTCCAAAATATGTTGTGTGTTAATTATCAAGAACAATTTTACATAGTTTTTGGTATTAATGATGTGATCCAAAAATACAATTTACAGTGACCAATTGAAGGTTAGATATCAAGTTTGGTCAAAGCCTAACAGTAGCTAACATTTACATTGATTTCTCACCAATGATAAAAGTAATGTATTATAGAGATTGGTGATTGTAAAGGCTAATACTTACATTCATTAGCATATGATGGAAACAAAAATTGATCCATATGTGAAGTAATTTTTAATATATTCTACTCCAATTGTAGGTACAATGTCTTCCATTGGTTGCAATCCATTCTTGGAAATTCCATTCATTGAAGGTGCTTTGAGTGCTGGAAGAAAAGAGATGAGGAATGGTTTTTTGAAATCCATGGCCCTGACAACTACTACAATGACATGTGGTTGTTTTTTTATAGATGATGAACATGAGGAATTCAGAATGGTTATATCCTCTACAATCGTTGATTTGAGTACACTGCATGTTCAATTCAAACACATTGACTATGAAAATAATAAGTGTCTTATTCTAGATATGGAGTTGGATGTTTCTTTATTCAGGAAATGGGAGATGAAAGCCTCAGAAGACAAAACAAAATGTTCATGTTCAACATATGGTTGGGATTTGGGGTTTTTAGTAGATAAATAAAAAATTGGTTGTTCAAATGTAGAAGACATTCATAGTGGCATGCTTGTAGTACTTAGAAAATTGTATAGAGGTGATACAACCTCTTCTTTTTTTCATTTTTTGAATAGAAAAGGTTTGCTTTCACCACCTAAACATGAAAAATTGTTTACTACACTAAGGATAACATATTTGGATAAACTGGAGCTCGATCCATCTAGATCAAAGTTGCATGGGTTGAAAAAGAGTACTAAATTAATTGAATTGCTAAAGAATGCAACCATTATATTCATGAAAACAAAACCCTCAACTAAGTAGTAGTTTGATTACTTTTTTTTAATGGTGAAGTATTTTCAATTGATGTTTCTAGGTGCCATGTAGCACCTCCAGATTATCAGTATCATCCTATAGATGATGAGAATGTTGACCTTCTTACGCACTTCATGTTGATAAATGTTATTCCTACGCAGAGGATGTAATTCTTCTTCCTTCTTGGAGTCTAAAAATAAGGTTTTGGTGCTCCAAGAAATGAAAGACTTGGAAAGGGATGACATTAAATTTTATATACTTGATGACCAACATACAATATGTGCATAAAAAAATTTGGGCTTAGATACTTACAAGTGTTTACATAAGAGGATACGGTTTCAAGTGCTTGCATTCTTTTTGCAAATACAAATAACGAAGCCATTACTAATATTTGCAAACAAAAATGAAGTCATCAAAATTTGGATAGAAACCAAGTTTATTGATTTGTTGTAAAAATCTAGATTGGTTTGGAAAGCACTTTGATGTCCTCAACGTCCCAGGTTGGCAAAAACAAAACAAAGGAATGAAGGGTAATGTATTTTAATTTTATTGCATTTGTTATTAAATTTTTCTTCCTTATATAAAAATATAAAAATATAATTATCCTTTGAATGCATAACTTTGATAATCAATGCATTTTGATTTTCAAAATGGACACAACCAACAATCTATACGAAAAATGGACTTTTCTATTATTTTTAGATGATATATGGACTAAATGGACTATAAAATTTGAGTTGTTTAGATCTAGTGGCCTTGTTTGTTCACCTATTAAAGATAATCAGGATAAATTTCATCCTAATTCATTGGAAATATTCACAACCAATTCATTCAGGGGTTGCTAGAGGAATGAACGATGAAAAACTATCAATACTAGTAGATAAAGTACACTTAGGGGATGTCTAGTTAACTAGCCATGTTCAGCCAAGTGTAATAGTAGAGACAATTTCTTCTTCTTTAGGAGAATAAAAGGAGACATAAAAAAGAGAACAAAAGTTCTACAATATTTTAAAGACAAACATCCATATATTGATCTATTGACATCATGCAGTGAATCGAATGTAATTGAAAAATTTAAATTACATGAATCACACTACTACCAGTTGTGTGTACTATTGGGTGAAGAGAGGAAAGGAAAGAAAATGTGATTCCCACATAGGGAAAAAAAATCTAAATGAGAAAAGGACCAAGTGGTGAAGAAGTTCTTCCTATCAAGTCTAGGACAATATTAGACAACTATGTGGTTTTAATGGAAGACAATATAACAATAAGGATGGTGGACACAGAATAATTTACTTGTCAGTTTGCATACTCATTACATCTTTCATTAACTCTAGCAGTTATTCCTACCACTAATCCTTTCAATGTAGAATGTGTTATTGCTGATTTTTGTAATTTGTCTAGCGATATTTCTTTTGAAGAAATAATGGAGATGCTAATAGTTATTGGAACCAGTGTGCTAGAATGTATTATTATTGTTCTCATACCAATTGAATATTCAAAAATGTTGAGAGAAACATAAAAAAACATGGAAAAGGTTAAAAACAGTGAAGTATCAATTCTGGATGGATGTTAAAGACTCTATGATAGCAACGAGAAATTTAAAAGTTTGTGTCTCATGTACACAATAACTGGAGTACACAAATGTGACGATAACAAGATGAAATAGAAGAAATCACTAGGTATTAGATGGAAAAATTACCATAACAATGGATAACTGCAAGCAAAATTGGCCTAAAAAGAAACAAACATCCTTTTCCTTGTGAGTGATCATATGAGTTCTGGTCTAAGATGTTTTCTCGATGTTTTTCCCAGGATTATATAGTATTATTGTTATACGGTGATAGTTTCATACTACATGCATTATTTGAATCTAATAAATCTATTGTTTTTATTATTGAGACATATAGTCAAGAAATGTTTTGAAACATTACTATTCTCATATGAAGAAAGGTTTGTACTGGAATACAACTCGAACATGTGATTATGTTAAAATTATTTCAACAAAAAAAAGCTACTTACACATTTCTTATTTATGCGTAAAAACCAAAGACCAATAGGAATTGATGTACAAACCTATCAACTTGATGTTAAACAACCAACTCATCATGGTGATTAACCTTCAATCACTTTATAAATATGTTTAATGAGCTCTATTTTCAATACTCTATGCTCATCAACTCTGACCATAGATGAGGAGAACTTAGCCACATCATCCACGAATATGTAAGAAAATCCTGGTATGTTAGTCATGTGCATTTATAAATAAGAACCACTACTAAGCCCCACAAATTTATAAAAAAATTAATGGTTTATGTAGACGACCAACACCTAGAGAAAGTAATAGTGGAGTGCATGGTGGTAGCCAACACAAATATGCAAACAGAACCAAGTATGTTAGCCATGCATATTTTTAAACATAACCATTTCTAAGGCTCACAAAGTTATAGAAAATGATATCAGCTAATTCTAGAAGTAGAACCATTTTCAAAGAAGGAATTACCAAATAACCTATTTCAAAAGTTCATGGTGGCATCTAATGCTACATAGTTTGTAGTTTCCAAGTGTTTTCTACATAAACCATTAATATCGACATAATGATATAGACATTAGAATCTATGATTATTCCATCCAATGATGGCATAGCCTAGCGGTTGCTAATCCACATCAATATCTCAAAAGTGTTGTCCGCCAATGGGTGGTTCAATGGATATAAATGAACCCTAGCAGGTGATACAATTCATTTAGAAGACATAGAACATTTTGATTTGTACTTACCATATTACCATGGAGACCAATATGCTTTTCAATTATGCTTTCATTTGCGATAGCATGAAATCAATTTTTAATTGATTATTGTTGTTTGTAATACATCTTACATAAAAACCAATAGCTAGTAAGGTCTATGCAAGCCAATCCGAATCTTAGTTAGTAAGTGGTAGCTACCTAAAGTGCTAATATTGAATTTACCATTTTACCACGTAGTTCAATATGTTTTTTTCAAATATGCTTTCATTTTCCATAGCAATATCTATATTAATATTGTTTGAAATAGATCTTGCATCAAAGGATCCAACTTTCAAGGGTAAAGAAGATGTAATCCTACACGCAAGGCCCACTGGTAAGTGGTAGTTGCAAGCTAAAATGTTGATTTTTTCCATTGGTTAGAATTGATATGAGACTGATTAAAAATATATATTTACTTCCCTGTAATTAACCACAAGAATTACTTTATTATTTTAGATTTAGAGGGCTTATTGTATGAGAAAAACCAATCACCATCTAGGGACATCACATTCAAGTTCCGCAAGAAGACTATCAACGTGCGAGGTGGCTTGAAATAGTTTATAAATTCATTATAAAAAAAATTTAAAATGGGATTCTCGGTCGACAAAAATCACCTCACCGATGTTGAAAAGCTGAAAAATGCCTTTAATAAAAGATTATCGACCAACTTGAATCCATGAATCGCTGGGAAAAGAACATTGCAAAATACTCTTTGATGGAATTGTAATAAAAGATATAGAAAATGTTTGGAGTAGAAATGATATCCCCTACAATTTTGAATACACAATGTGTATTACATTAGGTGTAAAGGGATACCCTCCAAAGAAATTTTATGGTTGGGATTGTTAGGGTACTATTGTCCAATGGGATTAGCCATTGCAGTACACCCCAACATTAAATTTAAAAGTTTGTTAAGAAAACTTTATTGTGAAGGTATTTCACATTAAAGAGTGAAACAGATCAAATGATTCACCCACCCACATTTATTTGGTTGATCCTCTCAGTGATTTTTTTCTACAATGTATACATGTTGTAAACCGAATTAAATACTAGGATCTTATTACAAGATATAATCGATGATCAATGAATGAACCGAAAAATAAAATAGCTTAGCGTACATTTTGTATGACTACAAATTGGAAGTGGAAGTGTTGGGTTGAACTCATGTAATTCTTAATAAAGACAGTGCTTTACCAGTGGATTTTTTTCCTTCATGTTTCTCCACTTAAATATGGTGTTATTTGTCTTTGCTCTTGTTTTTATTTTCTTTCAATCTCTATCTCATTAAGCTCATTATTCACTATCTATTTCAAGCTATTTTTCTGTCTAAATCTACTGAATATCATAATCTATAATATTCGACTTTAATGATGTATTTGTGATCTATGGATCACATTTCCCTATTAAATATAATATGGTATCATAGCTTGGTGATTGTACATGTGCAGGATTGATCTAGAAGTGTTTAAATTGAAGAGGTGAAGAATCTTGAAGTGTATTTATGGATCTAGTGAGACCCTTAAAATTTCTGCAGTCATCTTCAAGAAAACCAGGTTTAAAATTCTAATTCCCACCCAAATACGGTTTGAAATATTGGTGAAATATGGGCTAAATGGTTATTTAGATCATGTTTAAAGCCTTTGTATTCTTAGATCTTTGCTTTTGCATCTAGTTTCAGTTGTTTGCGGTTTAAATCCGTCATTTGCAATCTTGTTTTATGTTTTTCACGTCATTTATAGCCATTAGAGTCATTTTTGAATTTGGATCCAAAAGATTTATTTAAATTCAATTTTTTGGGGGCTTTTAAGTTTGTTCTAGCAGTAAACATCTTTATTTTTGCTAGTTTTGTTTTTTTGAAGCTTGATCCAATAATTTTGTGCCATTTATCTTTGCATTTTTAGTCTGTCTATTGTTCTTTTTAGTTTTGTGAATTTTGGACCAATAATATTATTCCACGTAGCTTTTTTGTTGTTATTTTGTGATTTTGAATCTATACCCACTCGTAGAGTGCTAAGTGGCTTGAATCTGACATCTTTCTTTCTTTGTGAAGCCTGATCCAATCCTATTGTACCATCTAGCTTCACTTTTTCAATCTTATTTGAATTTTCACATTTTTGTGAAATTATTGACTGTGAAGCTTGAGCCAATCATATTTCTCCAGCTAGCTTCACATTGTCAGTTTTGTGAATCCCAAGCCAATCATAAGGCTCCATATTTCTTTATTGTGTCAATAATATTGTTTATCTGATTGTCATCACAAAATGTAAGCCAATAAGGGCTTTACGTATGTCTTCACATCATTTATCATACATGAATTGGATATCATGTGGCATTTGTGAAATACAAACCAATAGAATTGTTCCATATTTCACATTATCTGTCCCTTGTTATCTATTTCTGACATTTGTGAAATTTGAGCCAATAAGATTGCTCCATATTTCACCTTTTTAGTTTCTTTGGTTTTCTATCCTTTTGTGAAATTAGAGCCAATAATATTGCTCCAAGTGGCTCCGTATTTCACTTTGTCAATCTTCTTTTAACTTGCCTCTGACATATGCAAAGGAAAACCAATAAAATTGCTCCAAGTATCTTTTATTTCACACTTGTCAAATTTGTGAAATTTGAGCCAATAAAATTGCTCCACATTTCACATTTGTCATTCTTTCATTTGTGGCAGTTGTTATCTAATTAAAATTTTCCACCTTTTTACATTTGTCATTCTTTGTCAAACTTGTGAAAAGCGAGCCATTTAAAAGGCTCCATATGTCCTCAATTTTCTTTAGCCATTTTGGTTACACTACAAAGTGCGAACCAATAGTATTTGGACACGTACATCTCTTTTTCACATTTTTTAATCTCTGTCATTTTAAAGTGTGAGCCATTTAAAAGGCTCCACATATCTTCTTTTTTGACTTGTCTTTGTCAAATTTGTGAAGCATAAATCAATTTATTTTTGACACATATTTTAATTGTGTTATCCTTCACAAGTTTCGGGTGTTAGTATTTGCTTTGGCTTAGCCACTCAAATTGTGACACCTGTCTTATACCTTTTTTGGACCCAAACTTTATTTCAAGTTTGGTTTATTTCGGGGACTTTAAGCCCGCTCAAAGCTATCTATTTAAAGTTTGGCAAAAATCTGCCAAGTGTCTTTTATTTAGCCATTAAAATTTTGACAAGTGGCCTTGTTTGACTAAGACTTTGATTTCGCATTGTGTCAGAGTGTGAAAAGTGATCCAATTAATTTAAGACACGTGTATACGGTTTTTTTTAATTAATTGTCTTTTATCTTATTAGCTACATTATGAAATGCAAGCTAATTAAAAAGTGACATGTATTTTTATTTTTTCACTTGTTGTCGTAAACCCAAAAGGCATTAAATTTAATCTTTAAATATTTCACATCCACCTGAGGATCTTTTTTAAAGCCAACACGTGTCCTTTCTTAGTATTGTTGATTTGTGTCATGTGTCGCCCCCACCTTGGTTGTTTATTAACTTATTTTTATTTATTAAGTAGTTCATTTTTAGCTCACCCCACCAAGTTGCTAAATAACTCGTCGAGCTACTCTAGCTTCGACTCAATCCAAGCTTGGTTAGATTGCCATGAACTCAACCCCGATCACGATTTTTCAAATTGATCTTAAATTCGACCAATTCAAGCTATTTGTTTATTAATTTTGAGTTGTTTGCATTCATATAAAAAATTAAAAGATTTGTAGTTTGTTGTTTGTCTCTATTTGGCCTCCTTGATTAGTCTCTATTTTTGTCTCCATTGCCATCTAAACATTAAAAATGGCTAGTTCTGCCAATTTTTTGATGGATAAGTCTCAGCTGCTAAATGGAACAAATTATAGCATTTGGAAAGTGCATTTAAAATCATGTTTTATGGCTAGAAAGCTCTGGGATCTTGTGAATGGTATAGAAAAACATCCCATAGGGAGACAAGCTACCCCTAAAAACTCAGTTCATTTTCTTAGAGATCCCAAGAATCTTTTTCCATCCTATTGCAAAGCATTAGAGATGAATTCTTGATGCATATAGGCCATATGGACTCACCTGCATATGCATGGAAGCAATTAGAAGCCATGCATGAAGGAAGTAGGTTGTCTAAGATAATTAAACTAGTTTTAGAGTTGTTCACAACTCCCATGAAGGGGGATGAGAAAATTGTGAATTATTTAGCTAAAATTAAGAACATTAAAGCTCAATTAGATGGTTGTAACTATGAATTATTTCAAGATAAGCTGCTTTATTTCATTATACAGATTAATATTCATGAAAAATTCAGACATTACATCTCAATTCTTAATTCCAAATATCAAAATGAGAATGATCTTCCTGATCTAGACACTTTGTCTTCTTTGTTGATTCAAGAAGAAAGATTCATGGAGAACTTTGATTCAAAAGAGACTACTTCTCAAGCATTGTTCTCTCAAAATCATAATTCTTCTCATAATAGGATTAATGTCAATCCAAATCAGAAATCCAATATTAGATCTAGATTTAAATCAAATCCTAAGACTAATTTTGCTAAGAACAATCGAACTTTAAAGTCAAATTTAATGGAACTTGTAATAAGTGTGGAAAATTTGGGCATAAAGAGTTTGATTATAGAGTAAAGATTAAAAAATCAGTCAAGAATGCTAAGAAAGCAAGCCTGATAATCTTTTAAAAATTAGAAGTAAAATCATGCAAATATGGCTAAAAAGTCCATTGCCTTGTATACTACCCTTTCAGCTTCAAATGACAATGAATGGATTCTTGATAGTGGTGCCTCTAGGCACATGACTTGTACTCCTGGCATCCTCTCATATGTAGTTAAATGTGAAGAGAACATCTATCTAGGAGATAACTCTATCATTATATTTGAAGGTTTTGGAAACATCAGGCTCTCAAATGGTGTAATTAGGAATGTCTTATATGTTCCTTAATTGAAAAATAATCTTTTTCTTTCTCTCATAACCAAAGAAAACTACAAAGTTATTTTGTTGCAAGATAAGTGGTATGTAAAATATAAATTCAGTAATGTTATTGCTTCTGGCATTCAGAAAAATGGATTGTATATCTTTGATGGTTTTATGTATGAGTCTTAATTTTCTTCCTCTTCTAAGAATGATATTCAAAGTTGGCATGACTAACTTGGTCTTATTTCATTAAGAAGAATTCTGATGTCTTATCTAAATTTTAGGAATTTAAAGCTCTAGTTGAAAATTCTTCTAATCTAAAAATTAAGAGAATTAGGACTGATAATGGAGGTGAATATGTCAAAAAAAATTTAATGAATTTTTTGTTTCATGTGGGATTCAAAGAGAATTGACCACTCCCTATTCCCCTCAACAAAATGGAATTACTAAAAGAAAGAATAGGACTATCTTAGAAATGGCTAGGACTATGATTCATGCATCTAATGTGCCTAAGTTCTTATGGGTTGAATCTATGAACATTGTTTTTCATATCCTTAATAGAGTACCTAATAAATATCTTAGCCAAAATACTCCTTATAAGGTATGGATTAAACAAAAAATAGATATTTCTCACTTAGAATATTTGGTAGTCTTGCTTCGTCTATGTAAGAGATACTAATTATTTATTATGTGTCTTCCACTCACACATGGTGGGTCATCTCACTTAGGTGAGGTCATAGGTCATTAGGGTTAGGGCTTATGTGTCATGCACTAGGGTTACTTAGCACCCTATATGTACCCTTTCATTCTGATTTATGAGTATGTCAAGACACTCTATTGTCTTTCTCTACATGAGCAGATATATTTTATGTTGCATGATTTTCCATTTCTATTTGAATCTTTTTGATTACGATGGAGATATTATGTTTCCATTGGATTAGAAATTCATCTTGGTGCACCATTTTCACATCTATTCTCACAGAAACTCTTTCATGATATCACATCTTTGAGATCTCGTTAAATGTGGATTCATTATTTTTGTGAGTTGTTGATTACTCTTGGATTTGTTTTTAGGTTCTCGAGCAAGTTTTTCAAATATTTGATTATAGAATCTTGTTAATGTTCTTAACAATTGTTCTTGGAAATGTGTGTCGGTTTACATGTGTTCTTTGTGCATGTGCAGGTATCCTTTTAGAGTTTTTCAGGGGTTTTGCAGCAAAATTTAGCTAACTACGGGTAGATCTCGCGATCAGCTAAAATAGATGTTCTTTTTTATCTCTGGTTTTAATCTAATTTTTAACGAGAAGTAAATTTTTTTTGGATCTCTTTGTTCTTGGCTATGTTGTAATTTCCCTTGCATTGGTTCTTACGTGGTCTCGAGTTACATTGGGTGGTTTTTGGTTCATTGGCTCCTTGTTGCATGCATTGGGTTGTTTTGTGCTTTATCAAACGGGTTCACCATGTTACATTTTATCATTTCATTTTTGGATCTTTGATTGTACCTACATTACCTTATCTTCATTTAACTCATTACATGTTATTTTTTTACCCTCCTTGCATGTGGGTTTGTTGTCTTAACCTTTCTCTACATTTCCATAAACCATTCTAGTTTGATTTAACTTGTTCCCTCGTGGGTTGTGTGGATGTGTTAAAATTCTACATCATTGAATTCAAGTTGTGTTTTTATGTGTGCAAAGTGTTCCTAACTCTCCCCGTGTGCTCGATGTTTTGGTTTTGATCACCCCGCCTCCATTTCCATGAGCTTTATGGGTGTGGGATTTACTACCCTACCTTTTTTTTTTACTTCCGTGGATTCCTTTTTTTTACGTTTTGCATGGATTTTATTCCCTCTTTCCCAAAGACATACCACCACCAACTTCTCATGAACCCACTGCTACCTCGGGCCTTGCTCCTATGCATTAAAATGGTCATTTGATTTAATAGTGTGTGGGTGTTTAATTTTTATTAAAAGTGTGGGTCAATTTTTAAATTTAAGTGGCCATGTTAGAGGGGATAGAAGTGGTACACCATAAACTAAGGGGTCCACAAAATCAATTGTTTATTATATGGGATTGTGATTTTTTCACTAATATGTAGTTTAGATTTGTGTTAGCTTTTTTTTTTTTTGAATGTGATGAAACCTAGAATTTACCGAAATAACCTGTGCACTCTGCATGTCACTCACCTAGACCGAGAACTCACCTAAATTGCACAAAGGTACCAGGCCCCTCTTTAGGGTTGCTTTTTACGATGTTAATAAGATGAAGAGTTGAGGCATTCATATCCATAAACAGTATAAACATTCTACATAGCATATTATAGATCTAGATCTAAAGAGTAATGGTTTCAAACAATATCCATAATGAATTCTACCATGTAAGATCTAGTTACAATCATGTTTAACACCTTGAATCAGTCAATACACTCCATTATATTAAACATAGTAAATACACAGAAGCTTCTTACAATAAGTAGTACCATAAGTTCATACGCGCATCGATCTCGACAAGATAACTTCACAATAGCTCATATACGGTCCTCCTAAACTATGTAGATCACTACATACTTATAAGGGTGGGAAATTTCCCTTCACCACTTACATAATTCCCAAAATAGGTCGCATGCTAAAAATAGTCATGCACCTTTACTGTAATATACACACATCCAAGTGCACTAATATTAGATCTCTTCTTGTTAACTAACAACAATAATTCTATTATTAAATCGAACCCATGCAAAGCCCTTAGTAGATGCTCTTCCAAAAATATCCCTTGTGTGTCATGCAAGTATTTATCCGGTTTGTGTTCTCTTCATGCTATCTCCAAAATAGCATGTATTCCTAAAAATGGAAAAGTCTCAAATCTATCCTTGTCTTGCATGCACGTTTCCTTTCATAACCTTCCACACCTTTGAATGCACCCTATTCCCATGCGTGAACCTTCTATGTGACTTCTAATAAGTATCATACTTTGTCTGCTCAACATTACCCCACACAAAACAACATTGCCACCCCGGCAATGGTTGCCTCTTGATATATAAAGAATACAGTATAAGGAATGGAATGAATGTAAATTAAATAATTACTTATAAAAATAATGAATTTTCACCTTGTAATATCCTCTATTTCAACTGGAAGAATTAACTCTAGATATTCCGCTTTGATTTCAGCATCTAAGGTTTGTCAGTCACTTAGTGCAGATTCTACATTTTCTGGAATATTTGATGCAATAGAGTCTAACTGCTCTTGTAAAATTTCTTCCCTCTCATTCTGCAATACTATAACAATGTTGGACATAGTAGTCACCCTTCCTTCCAAAATGTCCATCTTCTGTGCTATAAGTTTTCCAAGTTCATCCATCCTATCCTTATGGGGCTCTTAGGCTACTACAAGGGCCTCACACTTTTGTTTTACTAGCGCCAATATCTCTGTGTGTCCTAAAGTCTCATCCTTCATGGCCTTCAGACTTCATTGTCTTCTACCATGGTCTTGATTCTTATTATTGCCTCTGGAGCTGCACATATATTCAATGTCTAGTCTTCTTTCTTCAACTCCTCCTACAAGGTTTGGAGTAATGCTTCATAAGATGAAATATTTCTAACCACTAAATCCCTTTCTCTCTCTACTTCCTTCTCAGGGTCCTTTGGCATTGGCATTAGCATTCAAACCGGTCCATCCTCAAGCACCAAATTAACTAAGGTATGCACATAATGCATAGCTGAAGGGAACGTTTTGGGTACCTTGGGCTCTAAGTGTGGTCTTTCTTATAGGACATGATCACCGATATCCTCTGCCATGTTGATGAGAACCCCATTCTTCTTTTGCTTTAGGTCCTTCTCTCCTTTTAGATGTGTTATTTCTGCATCATTAGCTTTGATATCTTTTCTTAGCACTTTAATAGTGATAGCTTTATCCACATTCCTACGTGCCACCTCTGTAGATACTTTTACTAAGGCCCTCTATAGATACCTTCACTAAGGAATTACTCACCTGTTCATCAAACATAACCATGGGTTTGATGGTTATGTTCCTATTCTGTGGTGCCATTCTCATTCTTCTTGACACATAAAACTCTTCATATACATCAAAATTAGGCTTGTCCATGTGTTTTTGTATGGATCACGACAATTGTTTCCTTTTGCATATGGTTTCCATGTCAGGGTCCATCAACTCCCATCCATACAAGTCCTTGAGGCTCACTATATTCTAGAATCAAGCGTGGGAATTTTTACCTATGTCCTCTTCATAGCCCATGATCGGTGTAGCATATTCCCCACTTTCCGTCTTTGTTCTTGGCCCCTTAGGAACTTGAGTGCCAAGGTTTGGAGTTGGATAATTTATGTTATGAGAAGTATCTTGTTTTGTTTTTCTTTCCTCCTTTACTCCTTCATCCTTCATTTCTTCTTCCTTAGGTTCCTCCAAATTCTTTGGTGGTACAGAAGTTCCAGCACACGCTCGCATAATCCTCCACCTCCTCATTCATCTTTAGCTTTCTCCTTCTTTTCATAGTTGTCTCTTTCTATGGAGAGAGTCATGATTATCTCCTGATAGACTGAGGAGTTCCCATGCCTTGTGTCCTTGTTCTTCTAAAGACCCTTTTGAAATGATGCTCTCCTTGGACTGCTTCTAAGTCCTCTTCTTCTTCTTGTTCCTGTGGTGGGGTACTTGCGTGCTTAGTCTCCATTTTGTCTGTAGGCTGCCTTTGGCCTCTATGTACCAAGCCACCACTATCTTCATGCCCTTCTTCCTCTTCATCCACCACTATGGTTTCTATAGGTTGTGGGGTTGACACGTTCTCCATCGTATGCTTACCTTTTGGTGGCCCTAGGAGTGCAAACTCATTTTCTACATACTTGTTACCCTCCAACTTAGGCTTAAGTTGAAGGTATACAAGTGTGGCTCCACTATCCCTAATAGCCAAGCTTACAAGCTTCATGTTTATAACATTTGATATGAGCCTTTCAATATATGTTTTCTAGCCTAGATGTATATATATGTTTTTCTTAAAGTGTGGTAGTCGCAATCTACCTTATCTCGCATTGAAATTCAGTCGATTCACGCAGTGAAATAGTATACTAATGCCTAGAAGTAGCATGCTGTGAAGGCATATGATAGTTTTCACCATGGGCTCCAAGTCCCATTCCTCATATCAAATTGTGCAATGCAGAAGTGTTGGTACACCGTTAATTGTAGTGCCTTAACCACCACTAATGTTGGTACATTATGAATTATAATGTGCAAATCCTCTTCAAATGCCATACGGAGCCTATCATACCACATCTCCACCCTTTGTTTGAATGGCCCACTCATTGACCCTTCACATAAATACTTCGCGAAACTCTCTCGCGAGGGACTTCTTCTCTAAGGGGTACTCCTAAATCTTGTCTTTTGGCCCATCGGGCACTCCAATCTCCACAAATACTAGTGACAACAAGATAGTGCCAAAAATTATTCTTTCATAGGTACGAACTTCCTTAGAGATGGTCTCTCGTAATGTAGCATGTTATGTTATAGACTACCCCCTGTGACATCTTCCTTGTGACATGGAGCCACATTGTATTCACTTGCAACCATCTCTCCTGATCATTCAACTTGGTCACTGTGATGCACAACTGCTTGTACCACTAGGTACTTCTTTATTATTTTATCGATGTCCATTCCATGTGGACCTTTTGTATACCCCAGTTCCTTTCATGTTTCCATGATTGATGCCTTATTAGTTAGGTACTATCAAGGTCTGTCCCATGTCCCCTTTAACCCTCAAGTTAGTGTTGAGATCGGTCTAATGTAATCCATATTATTCTTCTAGCAAAATATAAGTCCTCATAGACTCTTCTCATTATCCACTAGTAAAGAGGTTCATATTTTCCAAAGTATGGGAGCTCATACAATTGGTACACTCCTACTTGTTTTAAAAGTTTCTCCTTGGTGTCATCATATACTGGCATATCCTCCGTCGTGCACTTGTTGGTCTTTATACTCAATAACGCGTCTAATTCTTTCTTATTATCAGAGGTGCGGTGGTTGTAATCACTCACCTTACAGCTACATATGTGGGAATCCCAATCTTTCCCAATTATCATGTCTTCCAGATATTGCATCTCTGAGAAACTAATCTCGAGAGAAATTTCAACTTCTACCTCCACTTTCTTCTTTCCTTTGGCTCCTGCAGCAGGTGCTTTCTTTGGTGTCATCATCAAATCTCAAGTTTTTATCTTCTGTAGTGAAAAAATCCAAACCCTAGCTTGATTCTGCATGCCCTAGTTCAAAACCACGTGCCCTATCTCTTTCACAACACATCTACTTTGCTCAAACCCTTCACCAATGGGGATGCAAGCTTCTTTTGCACACAAATCTGCTCTCCACATCTAGTTTCATACTCTCCACACCTCAATACTCTTTTCTCATCCCGGTCACACTTAGCTCGTTCAAATTCTTGCAATAAAAATGGTAAAAATGAACTTGTATCACATCCTTATATATATTTTCAAAAAGTTGGTGCATTTATTGCTCCTTCACCCACGAACAATCCTCTCATTAATTGGCCATTTTCATAATTTCCGTGTGGTACATCTTCGCGCCTCAGATATAACCTTCTAGCATGCCTTCCTACCTTCTGGATATAGACTTATCTTCATCATGATTCCATGTGCCTCGAGTACCTTGCCATTGCACCTTCTCTTGGTAGTCTCTACGACTGTTGCTTACCTCGTGTTATATTGTTCCTTCGTTTATCTCCATCTATGGTCCTTATTTGGAAGAAATCGTATTTCCACCAACTCTCCAAACTTGAATAGCACCTGTAGAAGTTTGTTCCTTTATTTGTACCCATTTTTCAATAGCCACCCCAAACAAATGGTATGTGCAGTCCTCTACACATAAAAATTCTTCAAACGGTAATTAGCATCTAGCATGCAAACACACTTATTACACAAAAAGCCAACTAAATTGATAAAGCATAGCAACGAATAAGGAAATACATTAAATGAATACATAATTGAAACCCTAATCTAAATGGAAACACCGGCTTACTAAAAACACCAAGAAGATTTGTTTATAGTAGGGCTTCACCTCTTCTTGTTGAAGTAATCGGAATCTGTATTCCATCAAATGCCTCTAATTGATAAGCTCTTGTTTCAAGTATGTAAGTGATAACATATGGTCCTAACCAATGTACTTTAAGTTTTCCTGGATGGCATAGAAACTTAGAATCATAAAGAAGCACCATCTGTCCTATCTCAAGATTTTTGTACCTAATGTACCTGGCATGCCATACTTTCTACCCGCCTTTTTTACTTCTGACTCCAACATGTTATTACTCATCACTCAAATAGCTAAATAATATTTTTAATTCTTTCTTATAATTCTTGTTCATCATCTAGACTCTAATATGTGCAATGCACAAAGAAGGTAACATGAATTCCATAGGAAGAACTAGTTCTACGCCAAACACCAATTGAAAGGGTGTGGCCTTGTTTAATCGCTTGTATGTTGTTCTATATGCCCAAATCATGGTAGAAAATTTATCATCCCAATATTTTTTTCCAACATCACAAATTTTTGTCAATGTCTAGCTCAATCTTGTTGAAAGCCTTAGCAATCCCATTCACCTAAGGATGATATGGTGTATTCTTATGGTGTGCAATCATGAACTCATCTAATAGAATTCTGATTGTCTCATTCAAAAATATGTTCCCCTATCACTGGTCAAACTCAAGGGGCATCCATACCTTGTAATAATATTTTTCCATAGAAACCTTGCTTGACGTAGCTACTATACAATTCTTTATAGGTGTTGCTTTTGCCCACCTTGTCCGATAATCTATGTAAGTGATGATATAGCACAATCCAGTACTATGCATGGCTAGTTAAATAGGACCCACAAAATCTATAGCCCATTTCTCAAATGGTTCTACACTAGGAATAGGTCTTAAAGGCATTTCATCTCTTTGTCTTGGTTTGCTAAGGCACCGACAATGATCAAAGGCCTTACAATATGACTTACAATCCATATACAGGGTCTCCTACCGTAATCTAATGAGTATAATCTTGTGCACAGTGGCGTCACATGCATAGTTCCCACCTGCAATACCACCATGAGCCTATTCCATGATATCTGTGCACTCATGTTCCAATACACATCGACATAATACTTCATCTCGGCCTAACTTGTATAGGTCATCGTTAATCAACATAAATGGTTCCGCGTGAATGGCAAGTTGTTTCTTCTCTAAGTATTTCATTCCTTCTGGAACCCTACTTGTACATAGAAATACAAATATTTCCTCTAATTCTGATAGCATGCGTTGTAACTAGTATACCAATGCATCGGGCATGGTATCTTCAATTTCCTGCACGTCTTCTCTCGACTATATTTTGGATAAATGGTCTGGTTTAGAATTACTTTTCCCTAGTTTTACCACAACTGTAAAATAAAATTATTGGAATAAGAGTACCCATCGGCATATGCACCCCTATAAAATGGGATTGTTTACCAAATACTTCAATGCCATGTGATCGGTATAGAATAAAAATGGTGTTGCTAGCAGGTACTTGTTTGAATTTATGTAGTGCATAGATCATTGACAAAGCTTCATGCTTTGTAGTTGTATAATTCTGCTCTACATGAGTCAAATTTCTACTAGAAAAATAAATAGGATGATCTATAATACCTTCTCTAGGTTGATCTAACATTGTGCCAATGGTCATGCTAGAAGCGTCCACATGTACATGAAATGGTTGGTCCCATGAGAGAAAGTGCATAATATGCATTGTACTAAATTTCTCATTTAATTTCTTGAATGTGCGCTATTACGGTCCCCCCAATAGAATGTCCCTTTTCCTTTTAGTAACTCCTCCAAGGGTGTGGAAACCTTAGCATACCCTTTAATAAATTTTCTATAATACCCAATGTGACCTAAGAATCTGCACACCTCACTTTGACTAGTAGGCTCTTCTAGGTCAATAATGACTGCAACCTTAGCTGGATCAACAAAAACCTTCCTTGCAGATGATGTGCCCTAACAATGTGCCAAATGGTGTAGCAAATACACATTTCTTGATGTTCAAAGAGATGCTTAACTATCGACATCTTTCAAACATTAAGCATAAATTGTCATAATGATCCTTACCAAGTTCATACACCATCCAGTCATATAAATAAACCTGTAAGAAGTTGTGAATAAAATCCTTAAATTCTTGGATAACTATGCGCAAGAATACATCAGGTGCATTTTTCAAATATAAAGGCATCATAGTATAGGAAAAACTTCTCCATTCAGTGGTAAAAGTAGTCTTTTCCTGATACTCTTGTGCAATCCTAACCTAATGATACCTAAAGAATCCATCTGTAAGGGAATAGATATCGTGCCCTGCAACACCTTCTAATATTTCCTCTATGAATGGCATAGGAAAAGGATCAGTCACACATGTAGCATTTAGCTCCCTGTAGTCCACACAGATCCTAATCCAACCATCTTTCTTTATACTGATCACCATTGGGCTAACCCATTTTGATTCATCTAGGGGCTTGATGATTCCAGAGTTCAACATTTTGTCAATTTCTTCCTTGACCTTTTCACGCAAGTTGGGGTTCATCCTATAGGGTCAATTTATACTAATGATTCATGCACACCCTTTCTTTTATGGTATCCCCTAGGAATATAGGTTCGATAATATCATAGTAACTCAATGATTTTTTCCACTTCGAGTCGAACAATAATCTTCAATTATGGCCTCCTTAGGATCATCATCCGATCCAATATTCACTTTTTTTCATAGGTTCATGATAGGAGCATGTGGTCTTATCTACACTATCCAAAACTTCATGCCTACCCATTGAATGATCTACATCCATATTTTCTACTTCTTCATCATCCACTAAGTAGACCATCTTTACTTTTTCTTTCTTAAGGTAAGCACACTTAATTAGTGTGGCATTTGTCTATGTTTCTTCAAAGCAGAACGAGATCTTCAATCATTTCCATCAAATAACTCCCGAATGAGTTCTTCCGCCTTGGCACTATCTCCCATAGTTAACCAATATACAACCCTTAATGGATCTTCTACTAGATTTTTAGTAGAGAAGTAGTCAAAATACAATCATTATTGTAATCAAATCTTGCCAATTTCTAATCTCTTTATGGAGTTCTCGCATATACATACCAAACACACACGTAACCTTGTAAAGTGGAATAAAATTTTTGCACCCAGAGAAGGTGGTAAAGCTTCCTTTCCCTCTATCCAAAGTCTCTCCCACAACTCGAATGTGGTGCTAAACATGTTGATTACCATGCTAAGTGTATATTTGAGTAGGTGCATTGCTCCTGAAAACCGAGTAGAAAGAGCAATCCTAATTTCAGTCCATCCCGTATTGGTTAGGAGATCCGCATGTATAACATGTTCCATGAGGAAACTTACCTCATCCAGCAAAATAGCCTTGTCCTTCAAATCCACAATGGTATCCTTGACCTCTTCCATGACCTCCTTCAAAATTTCCTTCATTGCAATCAACATGCACTTGATTATGATCCCAATCTTGATGCTCACCCTTACCCTTAGAGTTATCTGAGACTCTTGTCTATCATACACTAATATCTATAGCATCATGGATCTGACCAATTAGTTGGTAGTCTTCTGTATCATGAGTCGTGGACCTGTAAATTTTACAATAGTAAGATATGTTCTTCCTTATTGCATGTTGCAATAGTGGGCAGTGGCTAGCATCATGGTTCAAATGACATATCTCACAGTCTAACAACAATGAACGTACTAATATGTGGGGACAAATATCCTTGGTGTGACCCTCCACTTCATAATCTATACACCAAATCCTCGTGCACATCTCATGTGTTGAGTTCACCAATAGTTTCTCCAACTACTTTGCCATAGCTATAATTTGTGCTTCCAATAATGGGACGACTCCAATGTCTACATTTTCGACTGTCTCAAAGGTGTGTAAAGATGCTTCAAGTGCTTCGTGTGGATCAATGTATGTCTTATGTGATAGTTCCATTCTAAAAGGTGTAATTAGACCTCTAATGAACCATTGTGCATGTTGGCTTGCGTGAATATCATAAGAAATCTTAGATAAAAGATTTTTGAAACATAAATCATACTCCCTAACACTCGAGTAGTTCCTTTCTTAATATCCTTGAGGACGCTTATACTCTTATGCTCGAACTTAGGGATGTGAAATTCTTTAAAGAAAGAATCTTTTAATGTTGCATATTCTACACAAGTTTATCATGGTTAAACTTTTTGTACCAGCCATATGTGCACGCCCTTATAACGTAGTGTAAAATTGACTTACTCTGCACTCGTAAGTCATGATTCCTTTTGCATGCCATAATATTTCACACATGTGTACGTGTTAAATAACATCTTTTATGCCCCTATATTCTAGAAAATGAAGAGACATATCCATATAAATATTATGGGGTTGGTGCTTTGACCTTGCCCACACTGATCCAAACATCATGTGTTTCCTATGCCTCTAAAACCACCAAATCCACTGAACTAGAACCACCTATACCTCTTGATCCTCCACCTATAGCCGAAGTGGACCAGAAGATGTACTTCCTTGTGTCCCAATAGTAGTACTGAACTAAACCCCTACAGTCTGTGAAGTGTTAACACTCCCGTAAGTGAGTCCAAAATTTTGAGTGCTTGAATTTTGCATAGATGATGCACCCGAAAGGGTACCTCTAAACAAAAATAGAGACGTTTTCCCTACCATTGATGTACTTTCTATGTGACTTACTCCCGATTTCCTACTACCCAAGTTAGCTTGCGACTACTTGTTGTACTAAATCTGGAAAACCAAGCGCAAGGGATAGGTTGCTAGGTAGATTCAAATGTGCACCCACACCCAGGGTTGTCTCTACTGGTGCACTTTCATGTGAGGATGAGGGGGGTTCCTTGTCATGCTTTCCCAAATGGGGGATTTCTTGATGCTCTAACTCCATGCCTTCAACATGAGCTCCAAATCCTTTGCAATCCATCTCTCTCCTCAATGCTATTCACTCTGCAACATCCCGTAGCTTCTCCATCTCCCTCTCGCACGCCTCATTATACTTAAGCCACCTTTCTTCTCTTTATCTTTCTCGCTGCTAGTTCTTCCATCTTACACAAAACTCTGCTCTTGCCCCCACGCATGGTGGGGTTTATTTAGCCATCAGTTTACTTTCCAAGTTCAGGGTCACCATCAAGATTTTGATCACTAGTGGAATGCCTTGCAAGTAAGCTCCCCTGGGATACTGTAAAAAATGGAATTTTGTTACCTCTGGGAAAGAATAAGTGGAAATTGAGTACTCCAGAATATAGTTGTTCATGACACCATGAAATCAAGTATCCACAGCACATTTCCAAATCATATTAGCATCATAAAGGGCCTAAAATTCTTCCTGCATCCAGACAAGTGTGTGATACCTCCAATCCCTTTTAGACGCATAAGCAACCAACCACCTGTATAGTTCTATCAGAAAAATAGTAAAGAACCTCTCATATAAAATGTGATACAAATTCTATTCCACCCATGTGTGTGTGTTAAACTTAAATCCGGTGCTGAACCTCCATGTGTATTCTTCTTATACATCTTATATCCACTACTCAACACTTGCTAGGGTCAACCGGTATGTCTTGAACCATCCTGAAAATGACTTAAAAAGAGGTCCTAGAATTTACCAAAAATAACCTAGGCACACTGACACATCACTCATCCTAGACTGAGTGCTCACCCAAAGTATACAAAGGTACTGGCCCCTCTTTAGGGTTGCTTGTGTAGGATGTTAGCAAGATGAAGAGTTGATGCATTCAAATCCATAAATAGTATAAACATTCTACATAACATATTCCAGATCTAGATCTAAAGAGTAATGGATTCAAACAATAGCCATAATGAATTCTACCATGCAAGATCTATTTATAATGATGTTTAACATCATGAATCAGTCAATACACTCCATTATATTAAACATAGTAAATACATAGAAGCTTCTTACAATAAGTAGTACCATAAGTTCATGCGCACATCAGATCTGGCAGCATAACTTCACAATAACTCATATACAGTCCTCCTATACTATGCAGATCACTACATATTTATAAGGGTGGGGACTTTCCCTTCACCGCTTACATAATTCCTAAAATAGGTCACATGCTAAAAATAGCCATGTGCCTTTACAATAATAGACACACATGCAAGTGCGCTAATAATAGATCTCTTTTGGTTAACTAGAAATAATAATTCTATTATTAACTTGAACCCATGTAAAGTGCTTAGTAGATACTCTTCCAAAAATAGCCCTTGCATGTCATGTAAGTCTTTATCCGGTTTGTGTGCTCTGCATGTTATCTCCAAAAATAGCCCATAATCCTGAAAATGGCTAAGTTTTGAATCTGCATTGTCTTTCATGTGCGTTTGCTTTCCTAACCTTCCGCACCTTTGAACACACCCTATTACCATGCGCAAACCTTCGTATGCCTTTCTCGCTAAGTATCATACTTTGTCTGCTCAACAATGAATCTTCAATTGGAGGTAAAACTATATTTTGAATTGATTTAAAATACTAATTTTGAGTTACACTACAACCATGGTAGAAACCAATACTTGAATATGGGTGAAATTGCTTGAACATTGACTTTTTTGTACTTGTACATGGGTGAGAGGTCTTACATGTCATGATGTGATTGGCTACTCTACATAATTATTATGTCAAAATAAATAATTATTACATAGTAGTATGAAAACTATTGGGTATGGTGTGATCGGTAGTCGTATCAACTATTGGACCTTGTTCACCTATTGGCCCCTCTCCCCTAGCATGACATTTTAAAATATTAAAGGTATTTTTTATGGTCGTTTGTCCTTAAAAGATGGGCCTTCTATTTTTAAAACTAAAGTTAAATAAGTTTTTAAACATACGTAGTGGGCTTAAAACAAAAGGTGCTTCTATTATAAACTAAGGCCTTTTAAAACTATGTGGTTTTTAAAACTAAAGTGGCTTTATGTTTATAAAAGGTAAAGTACTTTTATAAGGGATGTGTTTAGTATATTTAAGTTTTTTTAAAATTAGTTAGATTTATTTAATCTTAGATCTAATCAATTTTTTTAAATGTATCATTAGCAAAAATGTGCCCCTGCTCATTTTGCTGGCTAACTCCTTGTGTTCTTACCTCTCTTATGCCTCGGTCTTCATTTTTTGATTTTCAGGCACTCAAACCTTGCTGGAAATGGTACCATCAGATAGAGCTCTCTCGCAGCTTTCTAGAAAGGTAAAGTTTGCCTCCTAACTCCTCGTATTTTTCAAGTTATGGCTCGATGGAGTTTTTGTGGGAAATTTCCCCTTTGGAAGCCCAGCCAATAGGAAGCTGCCACGTGGCAGAGGAGTTCGGAGGTCGGAGGCGAGTTTAAAAAAATTTCCAAGTGTTTGGCGTAGGTTCAAATGAAATTTTTTTCCCGTGGGGCCCATGGACCAATCATGGTGTGACACGTGTCATAAGGGGAGGCGAGGTAAAAAATTGGCTAAGTATATGGTGCAAGGAAATTTCTTGAGGTTTTGGCCCACAGTGAATAGGAGCTCGCCACGTGTCCAGAGGAAGGTCGCGGATGGCGGAGGAGAAATGTGAAATTTGGCTAAGTCTTGCCAAAAGTTTCAAGTGCAAATTTTGGTCCGCATGGCCCGCGGGCCAATGAAACATCGACACGTGTCTCCACCATCGACCCGGCGGAGGAGAGAGTAGAATTTTTACTAAGTGTTTTTGCCGAGTTTTTCAAGGGCAAATTTTGGAGTATTGGCCCGAGCCAATAGAAACATGACAGGTGGCAGAGGTGGTAGGGGAGTTTGCAGCGCGCAGAGGGACTTGGGAGTTTTTCCCAAAAAAAAAAAAAAAGGAAAATTCACGGAGGAAAGCCCGCCCCCTTTTCACAAATAATAGGAAGCCGCCACTTGCCACTTGTCCAAATGGCCTCAGTGGAGGTTTTTGGAAAAAAATTTCCAAAGTCAAAAATGAAGGGAAAGTGGCCAGGAGGTGCCTGCACCCAATCAAATCATGCCACATGGCACCTGGGTGGTGGGGCGTGGGGGTTTTCTAAAAAAATTTCCAAAGACTAAAAAGAGGTAAAATTTTAAAATTTTTGCCTGCCGATCCGTTTTTTTGGGCCGTTTTTGCCCTAAAACTTCAGACCTCCAAAACTTTCGATCCAGAGCTCGATTTGCACGTTCTTTATATAAATGGAAAGCTTATGAAATTCTCTACATGATTCCATGGTCAATTTTGAATTTTGGTTCAGTTTGGAGAGAAAAATCAAAAACACTTCTGGTACGTGTCCATGGCCAGAAATGACATTTCAACAACCAATTTTAATGCAAAATGGGTCGCTTTTCTCTCTAGCATGGTCAAAAATGTCAGAGCATGGGTTTGTAAGGACCTCCATGTTGTTTTAATGCATTTTCATTCAATGAGGGATGGCTCCCATGTGTTTTGCATGTTTTCTCTCTCCTGGGCTCGACCCATGTACTGTAAAAGCCAGATTTGGCTCATTTCTTCATGGTTGAACACTTTTTTGAACATTAGACTTCTTCTTTCACCTGAAAACAAGTGAATTTTGTAAGTATCAGGCCTTTTTCAAGGATTGTAACAGGTTTATACCTCTTTGATGGTGTAATGCAAGGGATTTTTACATGGAAATGACAGTGCAAACTCTGTGAATGCTTTCAGTCCTCTATTTGTATTGTTTTTACTTCATTTTCAGATCTCTTATTGCATCTTATCAGCTTGTGTATGTTTTTCATGTTGCATTTCATGGATTTGTGCCTATTTTTATGAGAAAAATGTTCACCACTCCTTTGGTGCATCACCATCATTAGGTTAGTTTCATTTTCTGCATTTCTTATCCCTGTCTACTTGTAAATTAGGGTAAAATTAGGATCTAAACCTCTGCAGTTGTGCAAATACTAGATCTAATCAGAGGAGTTTGAGGAACCAGCCTCTAATCTAGAGATTCCTCTCTCATTTTCACAAGTCCCACACTTGGAGAGAGGTTTCCATGTTGTGCAATCACACTGGATGCCCTAAACATCAACTTAGAACCTTGATTTGCATCTAGGGGTGCTGCTGATTTGCAACAATAGTTTTGGCATGCCCGGTGGGACCTTAGAGGTCTCATTTTTATTGCAGAAAAGTTGATGTGCATCTGCTACAATTTTCTTGCTTGAAAAGAGCCATAAATTGCACATCTGGTGACTCCAAAGGGAAGAATCAACTGGTTTCAGCAGTGCAGGCCTGAAAACTCATGAGAAGAGTCACCACAAGGTCAAGAGCTGGAGAGAAGAAGAAGTGTTGTTTGAATACCTACAGTTATCTCCAAGAAGAAGGCAAAGAGGAAGAAGGATTCAAAGGTCTCCATCTCCACCAAACAGAACTCTCTCAACTCCTCCACCTGGTAGGCCTTTCATTCAGTCAACAAGGGTTTTAAGACCAATTAGAATGGCACAAAACAACCCCTGTGTCAACTTCACAGGCAGCAGGCCACTTGCCCTCAATGCACAACATCCAATTCCAATTGTAGCCTTTAAGAACATTCCATACTTCACTGGAGAGAATAAGACTACTCCAGGTGATCATGTTAAATATATTGCCAACCTTTGTGCAATTCATGAAATCAATGAGATGCAAGTGGCTGTCAAATTGCTAGCATCTTCCTTCAAGGGGAAAGCATTGCAATGGTTTAGGAGCCTTGGAGCTGGTTCTATCACAAATTAGAACCAGCTATGTATATCACTTCATGAGAAATTTGGAGAGAAGGGAGACAACTTGTCTCTTTTGGAGCAGCTGACAACCATCAAGAGAGCTCCCAATGAGTAGCTGACTGATTTCAACTTCAGATTTCAAAAGACTTGGGAGAGAATTCCAGTGGCAGTCAGGCCAACAACAGAAGGTGCTTTTCTCTACTATCTCAAAGCTCTAAATTCTAATATTTCTATGTTGATTAATTCCATGGGAGGCATAACTATCCCTATGGCTTATAGCATTGCCATTAGGGCTGAAAATTGTTTGATCCAAGCTGACAAACTAGCCCCTAGACCTCCCATGCCATTGTTTCCAAGTTTAGAGAGCCTAAACACTAATAAAGCACTTAATTTGGCTCCTTCTCCCATTCCTAGAAATCAAATTTCAAATGAAGCTTCTACTTCATCTCCAAGTGCCCCAAATGAGCTTCAAGAAGTCATGAAGCAATTGCAAAACCTAGGCAATGAGCTGGTTACTCTTAAGAGGTAATAAGCCCAAGGTTTTAGACCTTCTTATCAGCCCCAAGCTCAGCCTAACAGGCAGCCATATCAACCACAAAGACCACCTAATCCAGCTGCAAATGTGAATCAAACAAGGCCTCCTGCCAATAGGCCATTTCAGCCCTATAATCCAAATGCCATATCTACCTCTAAAGCATTGGTGCCAACACAAAACAATGTTGCTCAGGAGTATGATTGGTGTTTTCCATGCAATGAACCTCATAACCAATCCATGTGCTTCAATGGTGCTTTGAATCAAGCATTAATGGTGACAACTACTGGTGTGGAGGGTGAGGGCAGTCAAGGAAACAACCAACAACAAGAAACATTCCAACAGCAATCAGCTCCAAATGACACCACACTCGTGAATTGGCAAGCAGAGGATTTTTGTGGCATGAATCAAGCAGTTTCTCAAGGTGTTGCAGCCAACACAAGGTCAAAAAGAAGGAATTTGGGTGAGGAACAGCCATTAGCTCCAACCAATCTCCAACCTTCCTTTGCTCCACAAATGGTGGGCACACAAAATCCAATTGTAAACGCACAAGGGCAGCTAAGAACAGCTCATAGGCCAACTCAAATACCAGTTGTTGCTGCCCACGTGCAAGGAGTGAATATGCAAACCAAAGGACAACAAAGAGATCCTTCATCACCATTCAGTATCATTGATCAGATGAAGAAGACAAATGTAAATATATCAATGTGGGAGTCCCTATCTATCCTAGGCCAAAGAGATTTGCTACAAGCTGCCATGAAGGACTGAGCCAACTTCGAATCAGCAAGTTCAGATGCAAGAGAAAGTGCTCACAAACGCTACCTAGCCTGAAAGGAATCATGGAGGACAGCAAGGTAAAATTTTGAAGCCCCCTCCTTTCTATGTTTCGTTAATCATTGGAAATCAGCTAGTGCATAATTGCATGATAGATTCCGGGGCAAGTAGCTCAGTGATGCCTAAACAAATAGCTGATCAGCTAGGGCTCCAGTATGAAACCATATCCAAAGGGGTAGTGCAGCTGGATGGGACAACAGTAACAACAATCGGAGTGATTAGAAACTTGAATCTTACCTTGCATGCATGTCCAAATGTTGTTGTTTTACAAGATGTATCAGTCATAGACCTTCCACCACTCTTTTCCCTATGCTTGTCAAGGGACTTCATAGCCAAGATTGGAGGATATTTGTCTACTGATTGGTCAAACATGCTATTAAAAACAAGGTATGGAACAAAAGCTACAATCAGGTACGAACCTATTGCAAACTTTCACATTGAGCCTTACACTCCAAGTCAGATCAATGCCAATTGTTCAGCATTTGATCAAGAAGATCACCCAAGCACTGATGAAGCTGACACTAAGGTTGGAAGCATCCCAGATCTAACTCTTGATGAATGGGAAAACAAAGTACATGCTTTTGATCCTTATCAAGAAGTAGAAGAATCTGAGCTAGGGGTCTATTGCATACATGAAGAAAATCAGCCCATTCCTAGCATCACCAAACCAAACCACAAGGATGAGAATGAGGTATGGAAGCTGTTTTTTGATGGATCAAGGAGTAGACAAGGTGCAGGAGGTGGAGTTATGATTTTTTCACCTCAAGGAGTAAGGTACTATTCAGCTTTTAGGTTTCAGTTTGCATGCTCTAATAACGCTGCTGAATACGAAGCCTTGGTGCAAGGGATGCATTGGGCAATCAAAAAGAAAATAAAGAACTTGCAAGTCTTTGGTGATAGTGAATTGATTGTAAATTAGGTCAAGGGACAACATGCTGCCAAAAATGATCTACTCAAGTGCTACAAGAACAGGGTGTGGGACCTCATGGAAGATTTTGAGGGTTTTGGCATCAAATCCATTCCTAGGAAAGAGAATCAAGTCACGGACAAAGTCTTGCAGCGGTAAGAGGGGCAGCCTTTGACATTGTGGAAAGCATTCAACAAGATAAGGTACAACCAAACATCCACGTGATTGTGAGGCCTTCAGTGCTGGATAACAATGTCAGTTGGCAAGTGTTTGAAAATGACTAGCAAATCATCCATTTCTTGCAAGAAGAAGCTGAGTTCTCAGCTAAGAATCAAGAAAATTTGGAATAGTAGTATGGTGACCAAGTGGTACAGCTGAGAACTAACAAGCTGCCCAAGGGACTTATCACTTTGGAGTCCATTTTTAATCCCAATGATCAGTTTAGGAAGGAGAAAGCAAACATTCAGGTCAAGAGAGAGATTCAGTATCCATCTTGGTGGAAGAGAACAAACCATTGCAAATTGGAAAGATGGCAACTGAACAAGAAAGGTATGAGTTCATACAGCTGTGTCAAGAGTTCCCTGATGTGTTTGCTTGGAGCTATGAAGACTTGAAAGGTTTCAATCCCAACTTAGCTTAGCATACCATTGAATTGGATCCAAATACTAAGCCTGTCAGGCAAAAACAAAGACCAGTCAATCCACACATGGAGCCTCTCATGAGGAAAGAATTGAACAAGCTGATTGAGTCAAGGATCATATTCCCAATCAAGCATTCTAGTTGGGTTGCCAATTTGGTTCCAGTCAGAAAGAAGAGTGGGGAAATCAGATTGTGTGTTGACTTCAGAGATTTGAATAGAGCATCTCTCAAGGATCATTATCCACTTCCTTCCATGGAGCAGATTTTACAAGTTGTTGCTGGCTCCGAGAGGTTTTCACTACTTGATGGCTATTCAGGGTATAATCAGATTATGGTGAAGGAAGAAGATCAGTTCAAGATAGCCTTTACAACTAAATGGGGAACTTATGCATATAGGAAAATGCCATTTGGGCTGTCCAACGCTGGTGCTACCTTCCAAAGAGCAATGGACATGGCGTTCAAAGGTTTGATTAACAACATGGTGCTGATTTACCTTGATGATATCATTGTTTTTTCCAAAAATGTAGCAGACCACCTCTCTCATTTGAGACAAGTCTTCATGAGGTGCAGGAGATTTGGAGTGTCCTTGAATCCTAAGAAGTGTATCTTTCTTGCACATGAAGGAAAGCTCCTTGGCCATATTGTCTCCAAAGAAGGATTAGCAATTGATCTAGAGAGGGTTGAAGCCATAAGAGCACTACCATTGCCAAGCCACAAGAAAGCCCTTGATTTTCTCTTGGGAGGATAAAATTTGTTTGGAGGTTTGTCCTAGATTTTGCATCCCTTGTCAAACCTATCACCAAAATGTTAAAGAAAAGCATGGCTTTCAAGTGGACAGCAGAAGGCAAGGAGAGTTTTGAAGCAATCAAAGAAGCCATCTCTCAAGCACCAACTCTCATCAACCCGAACTTCTCCAAGGATTTCATCCTCTATGCATTTGGAGGTAATGATACTATTTCTACCATTTTGGTACATCAGAACAAGGACAATGATGAGCAGCCAATTTCTTTCTTCAGCCAGAGCCTAGATGACTATGAGGTGAGGTATTATTTTATTGAGAAGCATGTTCTTGCAGTAATTAGAAGCTTGAAGAAATTCAAGCATTTAATCTCAAACAACAAGGTCCAGTTGTTGGTCTCTCATGCTGGAGTTAAAGACTTCCTCCTCAACAGGGATTTGAATGAGAAAAGGGTAGGTTGGATCACTCGTGTCATGGAATATGATATTGAGATCAAGATCACCAAGATGGTAAGAGGAAAAGGATTGTGTGAGCAACTGATTTTGGGGAAGAAAAAAGAAGTATGCAATGAAGAAGAGGTTGTTTTGACAGTTGAAGACAACCATGAGCCAAGTGGCACTCAAGAAGAAAATGATGCTGTCCATACTCCTTGCTGGACCCAAAGTATAATACATTTCCTAAGCACAGGCCTATGCCCTCTGGAGATGAACAAGACCCAAAGAAGAGACTTCAGATTGCAGGTTGTCCCATATGCCATTGTTGATGGAGTTTTGTTCAAGAAAGATGTGAATGGAGTGCTGTTGAGATGCATTAGCACAAATTAGATTCATAGGGTGTTGGAAGAGTTCCATGGTGGACCAGTTGGTGGTCATTTTGTATTGAGAGTGACAACTCTAAAAATTATGAAGGCTGGTTATTATTGGCCCAAGATTTTCAGTGATTGCTTTGCATGGATCAAGAGGTGTAAGAATTGTGCATTCTTCACAGGAAAAGAAAGACTTGCTGCCCTTCCATTGCATCCAATCTCAGTTGACCAGCCGTTCATGCAATGGGGTTTGGACTTCATTGGAGTCATTAATCCCAATTCAAGTCAAGGGCACAAATGGATTTTGACAGCCACGGACTACTTCACCAAATGGACTGAAGCAGTAGCACTCAAAGAAGCAAATGAATCTAGTATCTTGGACTTCTATGAGGGCATAGTAACCAGATTTGGCATACCTGCTACAATAATCTCAGATAATGCATTGGCATTCATTGGATCCAAGGTGACTGAGTGGGCTGTCAAGAACGGGATCTACCTAAGTACTTCATCAAACTATTACCCTCAAGGTAATGGCCAGGCTGAGTCTACAAACAAGAACTTGTTGAGGATCATTAGGAGGACTCTTGATGAGAATCAGAGGTCTTGGCATACCAAACTGAAATCAGCCTTATGGGCTGATAGGATAACTCCCAAGAGATCCATAGGTAACTCTCCATTCAGGCTTGTCTATGGAAGAGAAGCAATCTTGCCCATGTCACTTGAGTTGCCAACATTGGAACTCATGAAACAGTTGGAGCTGTTGGAGTTTGAGCCCATGGAGGTGAGATATGCAGAGTTGATGGAGCTTCAAGAGATCAGAGATCAGGCATCCCAAGCAATGGAGAAGGATCAAGCTTTGATCAAGAAGACCTTTGACAGGAAGGCCAAGAGTAGATCTTTCCAGGTTGGAGATCTAGTGTTAAAATGGGATGCAGATAGAGAAAAACCAGGAAGGCATTCAAAATTTGATGCCATTTGGAGTGGCCCATACATGGTCATGAAGTGTAAGAACAACAATGCTTTCCAATTGGCTTCATTGGATGGTGAAGAACTGCAGATTCCAGTCAATGGAATCTATCTCAAGCATTGCTTCTAAAGGGAAATTCTCCACCTTGTAAATATTAGCTTAGGTTTCCATTCCTTCAAGTGCTTGTGCACATTGTTTTGCTATAGGTTAGTTTTTCTTTCCCTAAGTGCTTTGGCATAGCTTGCTATCCCTAGAGATGTTTTGCAGTCCTTGTTTCAATTAGGTGATATTCCATCTTCCTCCTTGCAACATTCTAAGTCAGTTGGGGTTCCAAACAGAAAATTTGATGACTCCATGCCCAATGGACTGCTTCAGAAACTGGTATTTTCATCTAGCAGGTAGATGACCCCTCTGAGTCGCCAAAATTGTTAGCCAAAATGTGCCCCTACTCATTTTTCTGGCTAACTCCTTGTGTTCTTACCTCTCTTATGCCTTGGTCTTCATTTTTTGATTTCAAGCACTCAAACCTTGCTGGAAATGGTACCATCAGATAGAGCTCTCTCTCAGCTTTCTAGAAAGGTAAAGTTTTCCTCCTAACTCCTCATATTTTTCAAGTTATGGCTCGGTAGAGTTTTTGTGGGAAATTTCCCCTTTGGAAGCCCGCAGCCAATAGGAAGCTGCCACGTGGTAGAGGAGTTCGGAGGTCGGAGGCGAGTTTAAAATTTTTTCCAAGTGTTTGGTGTAGGTTCAAATGAAAAATTTTACCCGCGGGGCCGCAGAGACCAATCATGGTGTGACACGTGTCATAAGGGGAGGTGAGGTAAAAAATTGGCTAAGTATATGGCGCAAGGAAATTTCTTGAGGTTTTGGCCCGTAGTGAATAGGAGCTTGCCACGTGTCCAGAGGAAGGTCGCAGATGGCGGAGGAGAAATGTGAAATTTGGCTAAGTCTTGCCAAAAGTTTCAAGTGCAAATTTTGGTCTGCATGGCCCATAGGCCAATGAAACATCGACACGTGTCTCCACCATCGACCCGGCGGAGGAGAGAGTAGAATTTTCACTAAGTGTTTTTGCCGAGTTTTTCAAGGGCAAATTTTGGAGTATTGGCCCGAGCCAATAGAAACATGACAGGTGGCAGAGGTGGCCGGGGAGTTCGCGGCATGGGAGGACTTGGGAGTTTTTTCCCAAAAAAAAAAACAAAGGAAAATTCATGGAGGAAAGCCCGCCCCTTTTTCGCAGCTAATAGGAAGCCACCACGTGTCCAACTCGCAGGGCCGTGGAGGTTTTGGAAAAATTTCCAAAGTCAAAAATGAAGGGAAAGTGGCCAGGAGGAACCCGCGCCTAATCAAATCATGCCACGTGGCACTGGGTGGCGGGGCCGGGGTTTTTTGAAATTTTTCCAAAGACCAAAAAGAGGTAAAATTTTAAAGTTTTTGCCCGCCGATCCATTTTTTGGGTTGTTTTTGCCTAAAACTTCAGACCTCCAAAACTTTCGATCCAGAGCTCAGAATTGCATGTTCTTTATATCAATGGAAAGCTTATGAAATTATCTACATGATTCCATGGTCAATTTTGAATTTTGGTTCAGTTTGGAGAGAGAAAAATCAAAAACACTTCTGGTACATGTCCATGGCCAGAAATGACATTTCAACAACCAATTTTAATGCAAAATGGGTCGCTTTTCTCTCCAGCATGGTCAAAAATGTTAGAGCATGGGTTTGTAAGGACCTCCATGCTATTTTAATGTAGTTTCATTCAATGAGGGATGGCTCCCATGTGTTTTGCATGTTTTCTCTCTCTTGGGCTCGACCCATGTACTGTAAAAGCCAGATTTGGCTCATTTCTTCATGGTTGAACACTTTTTTGAACATTAGACTTCTTCTTTCACCTAAAAACAAGTGAATTTTGTAAGTATCAGGCCTTTTTCAAGGATTGTAACAGGTTTATACCTCTTTGATGGTGTAATGCAAGGGATTTTTACATGGAAATGACAGTGCAAACTCTGTGAATGCTTTCAGTCCTCTGTTTGTATTGTTTTTACTTCATTTTCAGATCTCTTATTGCATCTTATCAGCTTGTGTATGTTTTTCATGTTGCATTTCATGGATTTGTGCCTATTTGTATGAGCAAAAATGTTCACCACTCCTTTGGTGCATCACCATCATTAGGTTAGTTTCATTTTCTGCATTTCTTATCCCTGTCTACTTGCAAATTAGGGTAAAATTAGGATCTGAACCTCTGCAGTTGTGCAAATACTAGATCTAATCAGAGGATTTTGAGGAACTAGCCTCTAATCTGGAGATTCCTCTCTCATTTTCACAAGTCCCACACTTGGATAGAGGTTTCCATGTTGTGTAATCACACTGGATGCCCTAAACATCAACTTAGAACCTTGATTTGCATCCGGGGTGTTGCTGATTTGCAACAACATGTACCTTTCTTAATTTAAGGTAGATTTTTAATGTAATTATATCTTAATTTATTATTAGAATTTAATTATTATTATAATTAGGTTTTGATTAGAAATTTTAAATCTAATTATATTTTCTTTTTAAGAGATTTATTATTTTAATCAGAATTTAATTTTTAAATTTAATTAAGCTCGTTCATAGTTGATTTAAATAGTCATAATCTACGCTTATTGGCTTTTCTTAGTCGTCTTTTGCTTTAAAATTAGTTAAATTGAACATCGCAAAAGGGTCATTATTAAGAATTATTGGCTATTTTTTTCTAATCGTGTGTTCAAGTGTGCAAATGACATTTTGAGCTTTTTTTTTTTCCTTCTTCGAGTTTTTTTCAGGTGTTATGGAGGTCATCTAGACTCATCTTGAGCTCATATTAAGCATTGTAAATATCCTTATTATTTCTTATGGCTAGAGAGCACATCTTTCATAGTCTTGTAGCAAGGGGTTTTCTGTTACAACGTGAGACATTTTTTCTCACAACTGGACTTGATTTCCCCCTTTCCTTTTTATTCCCTAGTTGCGATTGTTTACGGTGTTGATTTGTTGCAATCCATGAAAATTCTTAGTGGTCTCCTCTCTTGCACGTTATTACACTGATTGCAAGGTGAGTGACCAATTGTTTCACAATGCACACTCGCACAAGATTGTATCCAATGCACTAAACTATAAAGTGTTAAAAGTAGGGGGTTACAATATTGTCCTAGGTGGTTATGTTTATATTTTCCCATTCGTTCATTCTCTCTTCACTATGGATGAACTTTCAATTCCTTTGTTTACACCATTCAAATTATTCGAATGGAGATCAAAAATGATTATGAAACTAAGAGCTAAATGGTTATTTCACATCACCATGGGAGCTGAGACTGAACTTGACAATGAGCCTAAAAATCTAAGTGGTTGAACTGAGTGACGAAGCTTTAGGTCTACTTTGCATGTCTATTTTTCCTGACTTGATCTTCCACATTGAGTCGTCTGAAACACCTAATTCTACGTGGAAAATGTTGGATAAAATGTTTGACAACAAGATGACATGAGAGAGCATGAGTTGGAAAATAAACTATTAGGATTAAATCCTAGTGAATTTGAAAACTTAAAAGCATTCTTCTCAAAGTTTATCCACACTAGATTGTTGTTAAAGGAATGTAAAGTAGAGAAGAAATATTCCCAGTTAATCTTGTTTATTCTCTCTAAGTTAGGTCCTGAATACTCCCTCTTTGTGTGAACTTTTTATGATACAAAAGTTGTTTTGGGCAAGACTTGGAATATGCCCTCCTTTGACAGTTTTTCATCCCAACCTATTTGAGAATAAGAAAAACTCATTCAAATGGGGTCTCTCAAGTCTAAGTCACATGCCCTTGTAGCAAGGACTAGTAAGGGAACTAAGACTGAAAAGAAGATAGAGAAAAAGGATCAAGCTAAGAAGGAAACCAAGACCAACCAAGCCAAAACCAAATTTAACACAAACACTTTGACTTATGATCCTTCAGCAAAGAAAAACAAGTTTAAGTGTTCTTATTGCAAGAATATTGGTCATGAAGAGCATATATGTATGAGAAAACAAATTGATAACCTTACTCATTTACTTGATAAAAATCATATAGGAAATCCTGAGTCTATCAAAAAAATGCTCTGAAAGATAATTCTTCAACTGCAAGAGAGTCTAAATCTGATAAGAAGAAAGGAAAGGCCCTTCTAGCTCGAGTTGCTCCTTCATTGACATGGATTATAGATTATGGTGCATCACACCACATGGCTTCTTTACATGTTGAATTCCCTAACATTGAACCTTTTGGTTTGTCCCAAATCATGTTGGGTGATGACATGAAAGTGTCAGTTTTGGTATTGGATTGGTAGAGATGGATGGGGAACATTTAACCAAGTGTTGAGTGTTCTGATCTCTCTACAAATCTCCTATCGGTTTACCAAATCACTCACCTTGGTGAAGGAATGTAAGTGGAATTTGGTCCTAACTCAGTGATTATTCATGAGCTTAACAATGACACTTACTACAGTGGCTGAGGGAAAATCACATCACCGTTCATGGTTGTATACCTTTTCCCACTTTACTTCTGATTTTACACCCACTTCCTTTCTCACTCATGTAGATGAGGTTAGCAAGCTATGACATGAGTATTTTGGGCATCTAAACTATTGTTACCTTGAACAATTGATCCAAAATGAAATGGTCAATGGGTTACCTCACTTAAAGTTTTCTAAGGGTATTTGTGAGGGTTGTGCCCTCGAAAAGTACCCTAAAAAGGCATTGATAAAGGAAAATCCTAGAGAGCTACTCGTCCCTTAGATCTTGTTCATAGTGAAATTTCCAGCCCATTTCTGTCTCCTTCATTTACTAGAGCTCTTTATATACTTACCTTCATTGATGACTATTCACGATATACTTGGGTATATTTTCTTAAGCTTAAGTCTGAAGTATTTGAACATTTTCAGGACTTTAAGGCTCTTGCTGAGAAATAAGTGGAATAGTCTATCAAGGTTCTTCAAACTGACAATGGAGGCTTGTAGGTAAGAAATAGGTTTGAGGATTTCTATACTTATAAAGGGATTTCTTTGTAGTGTACAGTTACTTACAACCCTTCACAAAATGAAGTCATGGAAAGAAAAACAAAACACTTAAGGAGATGGCCACTTGTATGGTTAACTCGAAGTCCCTTCCTCCATAGTATTGGGCTGAAGTAGTGAATTATACTTGTTACCTTTATAATTGTGTTCCACACAAGGTAGTAAGAGGAATGACATCCTTTTAATCCTATTTTAGATGTAAGATTGATGTTGAGCACTTTAAACTCTTCATATCCAAGTCTATGGCTCAAATTCCCAAGAATAAACATAAGGCATTGGAACCAAAATCCAAACCTTGTATATTTATAGGGTATCCTAATGGGGTGAAGGGATATCAATTGTTGAACCCTACTACCCATGAGCTTTATATTGAGAGAAGTGTGAAGTTTGATGAGTCTTCTTTGAATTCTACTTCTCTACCCATTGAGGTTCTTTAACTCTCGATTGATTCGGACTCATCATATGACAATGTTGTTGAGTGTGTTCCTCTTATTAATCCTCCTAACCCTATGAATTTTGAGATTTTAGATTCTAATAGTATTGATGATGAGGATTATGTCCCTTCTCACTTGAGTGAATAATCTTGTGAATCTAAGCCTAATCCTCCTAGTCCTTTTGGGCTAGGAAAACTTTACTGAGTGTTGAGATTTAGTTGGAGATACTTTAAATGAGAGACATACTCGGACTTCGTTGGACCCCACTCTTTTTTTTCCTCTTCTTCTGATCTATAGTATTTTCAAGAGGCTTTTGGTATTCATGAGTGATATTCTACCATGGATGAGGAGTATTCCTCTCTCATGAAGAATGATACTTGGGATCTCACCCCTCTTCCGAAAGGAAGCAAAATTGTTCTCAAAAGTGGGTGTTCCAAACAAAGTATGGAGTAGAAGGAGATATTGAAAATTTTAAGGCATGATTAGTAGATAATGGTTTCTCCCATGTAGTTGGGGTTGATTACATTGAAACCTTTCCTTTGGTTGTGAAGACGACTTCTATTCGACTCACCCTTTCCATTGTTGTAGCTAATAGATGGGAAGTCCATCAAAAGAATGTTAAGAGTTTCTTCCTTCATGGGGACCTAGAGAAAGATATCTACATGGAACAACCTCCAGGTTATGTCCATGATCCCTCACTCATTTGTAATTTAAAGAAGTCTTTTATGACCTTAAACAAGCCCCTCGAGCTTGGTATGCCAAGATGGACTCCTTTTTACTTACATCGATTCACTCGGTGTCACTATGACCCAAACATTTGCACTCTATGACAAGATAACTCCATAATCATCCTTGTTTTGTATGTTGATGACTTGTTTATCATGGAAAACTCTTCCTTTATCATTTATTATATGAAGATATCCTTGGACAACAAGTTCTCCATGTCCGACTTAAGATTGCTTCATTAATTTTTTGCGATCCATATATTTCACAATCTTACTTAGGGATTATGATTTCACAACCTAAGTACACTCTTGATTTTCTTGCTCAGTTTCATATTTCTAATTTCAAGTCTTCTCCTACTCCTTTCCTTTCCTAGGCTAAGTTGGTTTCTAAATTCTCTAATCCCTTGGTTGATGGTACCCTTTATCACAGTTTGTCCAGAGCATGATTTACCTTAGTCACACTCAATTGGATCTATCGTATGTTTTTGGATCATGTCCATAATTATACAAGATCCACATGAGTTGCATTGGAAATAAGCTAAGTGGATCCTTCATTACGTTTATGGCACTTACACTGATGGCATTCACTATCTTGGAGGAGTGGATATTGACTTGGTTGGGTTTATTAATTCTAATTGGGCCGTGATTTAGATCATTGGAAATCTACCTCAGGCTATAGTTTTTCTCTTGGTTTGGGTCCTATTAGTTGGTCTAGCAAGAAGCGAACACTATTGCGATATCTTCTACATAGGTGGAATACAAAGGGAGTAGTTAACACCGCCAAAAAAGCTATTTGGTTATAGGGTATCTTGACAGAGTTTGGTATTCACTTTCAATGGCCTACTATAATCTACTGTGACAACATGAGCACTATCTCAATTTGTAGAAATCCTTTTTAGCATCAGCAGATGAAGCACATTGAGATCAATTGATACATGAATGTATCATCGACATACAATATGTTCAAATAATTGATCAAGGTTGCATACATTCACCAAGCCCTTCATTAAGAGAACTTTATTCACTTTCGGTCTCTTCTTGGGGTAAGGTTTGTTGTAGCCACCCATCTTCTTCGGGCTATATAGTCCTCATTCTTATTATCTTCTTCTTTCTAGAAAGATGTTGTTTATATATGGGAACCTTATTAAGCCTTTAGTCATTGTTCCCCATTGAAACATCTTTCTTAGTTGTTTATGAGATTCTTCTTTTCTAATATGACTTGTATAACCTCTACCTCACTTCGATGAAGGGGGTGTTGGTGTGAGGGATACTAATTCTTTATTATGTGTCTTCCACTCACACATGATGGGTCATCTCACTTAGGTGAGGTCATAGGTCATTAGGGTTAGGGCTTATGTGTCATGCACTAGGGTTACTCAACACCCTATATGTACCCTTTCATTCTGATTTATGAGTATGCCAAGACACTTTGTTGTCTTTCTCTACATGAGCAGATCTGTTTTATGTTGCATGATTTTTCATTTTTGTTCGAATCTTGTTGATTATGTTGGAGCTATTACGTTTCTGTTGGAGTGCAACTTCATCGTGGTGCACCATTTTCACATCGATTCTCACAAAAACTCTTAAAACTTCTATCTTCATTCCAAAATAAAAAGGAAGAAGCTTGATCCAACCTATTTCTCTTGTATTTTTTTGTTATGGATGTAGAAATAAAGGATTGAGATTTTATGATCCATTCAAGCATGACATTGTTGAAAACAGAAATGTTCAAGTCTTAGAGAAAACCTTCTCTGATGTTTCTCATGAACCCTCCTCTACTGCTCTAGAAATAGATCTTGATAATCCTCCTACTAACATTATGGAAATAGAAGTTCAAGAGGCTAATTATCTTGATCTAGATATGATGTAGATTGAGGGGGAGTCATCCTAAAATGTCTTGCAACCTAAGATTCCTAAATGGGATAAAAATCTTGTTCAAAACTCTTAGCCTGATAATCTTAGAAAACTAACTAGAATTCAACATACTTATCATGCCTTGATGACCCTCTATGAGGTAGAACCAAAATCCTTTGAAGAAGCATCTCAAGATGTTAGATGGCTTCAGTTATGAAGGATGAATACAATTCTTTAATAAAAAATGACACTTGGGAACTATTCCCTCATCCTTTTAGGAGAAGCATTGTAGGATCTAGGTGGTTGTTCAAAATAAAATATAACTCTCTAGGAGAGATTAAAAATTCAAGGCAAGGTTGGTAGCTCGTGGTTTCACTCAAAACTAGGAATTGACTATGTTGAGACTTTTTCTCCTGTTGCTAAAATGAGAACTATTATAATTCTTCTTGCATTGGCTGCCCAATATGGTTGGGAGATTCACCAAATGGATGTTAAAAATGCTTTCTTAAATGGTGACTTAAAATAATAAATCTATATGAGTCAGCCTAAAGGATTTGAAGTACCTAGCAAAGAAATTTTTGTATGTAAGCTTAAAAAGTCTTTGTATGGTCTTAAGCAAGCTCCTAGAGCTTGGTATGCTAAAATTAATAGTTTCTTTCAAGATCTTGGTTTTTCTAACTACTTTTTTATAATGATTTATTTTTTAAAGTTGAAAATAATCATATTATCATTATTGTCTTGTATGTTGATGATCTTTTAATTACTAGAAGTGATAGAAATTTAATTGTTAGAATCAAAGAAAGGTTAAAAAAACATTTTGAAATGACTAATTTAGGTTTATTAAATCATTTTCTTGGCATGGTTATATTTCAAGATCATAAGTATATTGTTACATCTTTTTTTATTAATGGAAAATAGTTTTGGAGGGACTATACCCAGTTACAAGGAAGGCTCAACAACCATATCAAACATGAAAAAAACATCAAAAGAGGATTAGAATCTAGATAATATATAAAGTCCAACAGTAACCCAAATAGTAGCTACTAGGAAAAAGCAAAACATGGAAAAAACTGCAATTAAGCAGCCAAAAACAACATACTATCCAAAACAGAGCAAAGAACTAAAATGAAACCAACCAGTCCAAGGGGTGTTATTTCTTGGAGGCCCTTTCAATCCTTGATTTGATTATGTGAAAAGAAGTGAATAGCACCAGATTGGTAGTGTGTGTTGGATCATTCACGTTCAACTTTGAGATAGCCTGATTTCTTTCCTTTTCAGTCCCCTAAATGGCTTCAGGGACCCCGCTCAACATAGAGATGCTTCTAACTTGTTGCTAAAGAAACTCAATAATGGTGTTGAAAATGTCCATATTATGATCATGCATGTCTTTGGCCCTCCCCAGTCTATTGTCCAACGAGTTAAAAATTTTGTATATATCCTCAATCTAATCAATTTCAATATCTGCATCATCATTTAACATTCCTTTCCCCTTCTACTTGGTTAATTGATGCGACTCTTTCTTAATATTCTTGACCTCCTTATCCAATAAGTACAAATCGAGAAGAGTATTATCCTTCTCATACAAAGGTGAGGCATTATCCCGACCAACATTAATCATGTGTAAAATATTTTGAACAACTTCCATTTTTTTGTTACTCCTTAGAACACGGGAAGTGCGAGGAGAGGACACTTTATTGAGTTTGGGGTTCTCATTGGTATCTTTGGAATTGGAAGAGGTGTTTGAGTTGTTTGAGGAGCAAAGGATGGGAATGAGTGGGTCACCTGGGGAGATAGGAATGGTAGGGAATTTGGAGAGGAAGAGATTATGAAGGAGGAAGATGAGCCCATGGTATAGGGGATGGCCCTGGTATGTTTCTAGAAATTGAGAATGGAACGTTTAAGAGAATTCAAGAGGTAATGCGGGAAACAACTGCAAAGTGTCTCCTAAAATGATTAAGGAAGACCAAGTGCTTGGAAGGACCAAGAACATAGCACCCTTCAAGGGAAATGAAATGAAACATCATTTTCGTAACATCATCATATAGTTTTGGAGTGGAGCTTACCTTAATGCCCTCCATAATAAAGACGAGCTCCTCCCCTTCCTCAGAAAACTTCTTTGCTTTTGCATCTTTGTCGACCCTTTTGTTTAAAAACTGGAAGCCATCCAAATCAAGCCCGGTTTCTCAAAGAATCAACTCCTCATTCATTAGCACATGATGACCCCCATACTTTACCTTCCTGTCCTTCCAATCCATGGCAAAATGCATTGAAATGTTTTGGTCATGGCCTTGGATTTTTTTGATGAAGTTGGAAACACCCCCCTTTTTAAGAAGATTCCAAAGCTCCACGTTGTCCTTCCAAGCGGGATCACAACTAGGTTCCAATTGGCACGGAGCACCCCCATCTTTTTCCCTCTGTAATTTCTGCAACTTCCCTACTTGAAACCACCCTTAGAAGTGTTGTTTTTGATATGACTAAACCAGTTTTTTAAAATCCAACCACAAATTCGAGAATCATGTGAAATTTTATGGCCGTAATTTGGATTACTTCTCTCACTTGTGTGATTTGTCTTGTACTTTAAAGCCCACACAATCTCATTATAGATCCTACATAATGTGTGAGTGTCCATGTTTATCCTTATTAATACCATTTTGCACCTCCTTGGGGGTGTATTTCTCATCATCCCAAAGGTGAGATTGTTGTTGGTGCCATAATTTTCCAAGGTGTCACCACCTTGTTACCCTCCCTATAAGTATGACCAATTTTGATATTTTTGAAAGTGTGATAGATATTAATGGATTCCTCAATGAAATCTTTAATAGTCCAACTAGGGGGATAAATCTGATTAAGATGATTGATAATATTTAAGGATTCCCCTTCCACAATGATGTTTTGGATGTTATATTCCTTAGCAAGCCTTAGCCCCCAAAGAGCTGCTAAGGCTTCTGCATAATGATTAGTCTGATTACCCATTCTACCAGCATAAGCAACAACTAAGTAGCCTTTATGATCCCAAATTACACCTCCACCAACAGCTGCCCCTGGGTTGCCCTTGAGGCTCCATCAAAGTTAAGTTTGTACCAAAAAGTTGGAGGAGGGATCCAATGAATTGATAACCTATCAATGTTTGGAGTTCTCCATTTTTGCACATTTGCAACACCAATCTTCTAGTTGGAAAGAATAAATTCTTCATCTTCAGGATACTTCTTATTCTTTTCTTTAATAGCATTAGAAATCTTAACAAATTTGTTCTTGCAATGTTGTCTACTATTTCTAAAAATGATGTCATTTCTATCTTTCTAGATCCTCTAGATAACATGAGGCATAACCAGTTTCCAAAGTCTTCTAACAACACAATTCTTAAAAGGAGGATCCCACTGGATCCAAAATTGGAGAAAATCCTTTGGCACTATCCAATAAACATTGAACTTTGAGAAAGCATAACTCCAGGACCACCATACTCACAAAGTGAACCAAGAGATGTTTGATGTCCTCAGCCTCTTTTTTGCATAAGAAACACATGTTTGGCATTATAAAACCTCTCTTAATCAGGTTGTCATTTGTGAGTATTCTTCCTCTGAGGACAAGCCAAAAGAAAAAATTAATTTTAGGGGTTAATTTTGTCATCCAAATCCTGCTCCATTTGAAATCACTATGAGTGTTTTCAAAATAAGAATTATAACCAGATTTGATAGTGTATTCTCCATCACTTGAGTTATTCTAGACAAGTTCATCCTTAGCTTCAATTTGATTTAGGGGTATGATGTCCAGCTGCTCCTGTAGGGAGGAGATTATGGAATTTAGATCAGTCCTTTCCACCGTAAGTTGTTTCCATCTCTTCCTATTACCCTCCATTTCAATGTAATATTTGACTTTAGTTCCATATTTTTCTCTAGAATGTCTTTGACTGCACCAAATCTGTCATTTAGGCTGAAATTAGACCAGTTATCACACCAAAATTTAATATCCTTGCCATTTCCCACTTTCCATTTATAGCCTTGTTTGATGAAATTTTTGACTTGAATCAAGTTATTCCAGAAAATGGAACCTTGAGGGAGTTTTTCATCATAAAGGAAAGAAATAGTTGTTTGTTGAGCAAGATACTTAGCCTTAATTAAATCAATCCAAGGTTGTTCCTCCAAGAGCATTCTCCAACCCATTTTTGCAATTAAGGCCACATTCATTTTTCTAATATCCTTTATGCCAAGCCCACCAATTATTTTAGGAGTACAAACTTGATCCCAAGCCACCAAGTGATATCTGAATTTTTCCTCCATTCCCTACCATAAGAAGTGCTTCTGGATCCTTTCAATTTTGTCCCTAAAGATAGAGGGAATATTATAAAGAGACATAATATATATAGGAAGATTTTGGAGAGTGCTTTTAATTAGCAAACATTTTCCAGCACTGGATAGAATGGCCCCTTTCCATCCTATGTATTGTTACATCTTAATCTCGGTGTGCTATGAATTTTCCTAGAAGATTTACCATGATTGATTTTAAGTCTATTGTCATTCCTATTGAAGTTGGTGTTAAGTTAGATCCTGAACCAAATTGTACTAAATTTTATCCTACTCTGTATAGGCAGCTAGTTGGTAGTCTAATTTATTTGACTATTACTAGACCTGATATTTCTTATGCAGTAGGATTAGTTTCAAGATTTATGCAAGAACCTTATGAAGATCATTAGAAAATGGAAACAAGGATTTTGAGATATATTAAAGGAACAATCAATTATGGTCTTTATTATTCTTCTTGTAATGATGCACAATTATTTGGTTATTGTGACTCTAATCATGTTGGTGATACTATAGATAGGAAGTCTACTTCTAGATATCTTTTCAAGTTGGGTGCAGTGCCATCACTTGGAGTAGCAAGAAGTAACCAATAGTGTCTATATCTTCTACTAAGGCAAAGTATAGAAGTGTTATGGAAGCTTCCAAAGAAGCTATGTGGCTGAAAATACTATTGGATGAGCTACACAAGGGCATCAAAGGGAGAAATAATTTTCTATGTGACATCTAGATTTGCATTACTCTTGCAAAGAATCCAGTTCAACACCAAAGGACCAAGCATATTGAATTTCATATGCACTTCATTAGAGATAAAGTTATGAATGGTGATATTGATCTCAAGTTCTATTCAACTGAAGATCAAGTTACAAATATCTTCACAAAATCATTGTGTTCTATCAAGTTTTGCAAATTTTGTGCCTTGTTGGGCCTATCAAATTTTCCCTTGAGGGGGAGTGTGCATGAAAATGCCACCTCTTAACGGCTTGTTGAAAACTTCCAATACTTCCTTCTATTTGTAATAAGTAAATGTGTCACATTTTGTGAAGTTACTTATAAATCCTAATGAATATTTAGTTATGGGTATGCCTTAGTTTATAAAAGGCTCCATAGTCTGATGTAAGTCTTCAAATGTAAAGCACTAGTCTTAATAATTTTTGTAAGGGAAGATCTACAGATTTCCCTTGTTGACATGCTAGTCTGAATCACTGATTCAAGGTCTATAAATCCTTTTTATAAAAAGGTAAATATGGCTTGTTTGATTTGTCTTCCCACTTAACATTAAGGGGGAGTGTTGGGGTGATAATGTCAAGTGGGATCAGCCACTGCAGTACGCCCCAACATTAAATTTAAAATTTTGTTAAGCAAACTTTATTGTGAAGGTATTTCACATTAAAGAGTGAAACAACTTGACTTGATTCACCCACCCACATTGATTTGGGTGATCCCTCTCAAGATTGGTTGTCTACAACATATACATGTTGTACATATACTGACTTAAATATTGGGATCTTATTACAAGATACATTCGATGATCATTGTATGATCTAATCAAGAAAACAACTTAGTAGCCACCGTATGATTGTGAACTCGTGTAATTCTTAATAAAGATAGTGCTTTACCAGTGGAGTTTTTTCCTTTGGGTTTCTCCACTTAAATTTGGTGTTATCTATCTCTACTCTTGTTTTTATTTTCTTTCAAGCTCTAGCTCGTTAAGCTCTATTATTCACTATCTATTTCAAGTTATGTCTGTGTCTAAATCAACTGCATATCATAATCTATAATCTTTGGCTTTAATGGTGGATCTGTGATCTATGGATTACATTTCCCCTACTAAATCTAATAAGGATGACAAGAAGAAGAGAATTTTTTTCAAAAGATAGGTGGTTGATGAACGATTTGCACAAATACTTATCATTAATAGTGTCAAAGGGATTGAATATAGTAGAGGGCATCAAATATTTGGAGTGAGTAAATACTAAATAATAATTTCGCATTTCAAAATGTTATTGTGATAATATAGCTTAACATTGTAAATAAAATACATTCATATGTTTTAGTGATGGTTCTCGTAACTATTTAAATTATGATTGTATGATTATAAGTTGGGAGAATTCAAATCTTCCCTAATTATAAGTTGCAAATGCCAATTAACAGAAAATATTTAATGTAACAAATATTTGAGTAGATTTTATTAATGAAATATGTATTCCTAGCTTAATTATGGTCATGCTTAAATATTATTATTTTCTTCGATATTAGAAAACATATACCACTTTCCAATGCAATGAAATAACTACAATATGGTATGTAAATAATTTTCACACTAAAACATTACATTCTATTCAAATAAATTATTCACAAAAAAATATTCCTAGTATAACAATAAGAAATGAGGAACGCCCTTAGATTTTACCTTTGTCACCACCTACAACCATTTGATTTTTGATATAACAATATCGAAAGGGACTTGTTTTTTTATTTTTAATTAATTCACCACCCTCAACCATTTGATTTTGTTTTTTTCATTTGTAGATATGAACACATGCAACATGAAACTGATCATATTTAATATAAATGGTTTTTTGACACACCCCTCTATAAGGTATCTTTAACATTTAAATAGTTAAAAAGTTTGATGACATCGAGCTCAAAAAATAAAAATTCTCATACGTAATGTGAAATAGTTCTTGCAATGGTGCAAAAACATTTCAACATAGCAATATGGACATCGGCAAGAAATTCAAATTTTGATGACATGATGCCTTCATTCCTTCAAAACATCGGCTTGGAGATTGTAAGATTCGAGTTCATATTTACATAGGAAGATTGCATTGAGACCAAATACTCTGATTATGAAGGTTATGGGAATCCCAAATTATATCTCAAGAATCTTAACTTCATTTGGTCATGGTTTAATGCATCGTAAAATTGTAAAAATATAGTGCTTGTAGATGAATCTGTAGAAAAAAACAAGTTCAATGATGTTGCAAACTACATAATTGTTGAAGCATTTAACATAGATTCTAAGTCAAAAGAAACATACTTATTAGATGTGTTATGGCCTTTGTTGCAACCATTGAAGGACGTCAAATATGTTCAGGATTATATTAGATCACAAAAAAATTATAGGGAGGTTTTATATTGGAGCTTTGTTATGTTTTGTATTGTTGGTTTGGAAGCCCATCTTTGGGAATAGTGTTACATTATAAATTAAAATTATTCATCAAATGTGTTACTATAATTCTACCTACCTTTAGTAAAGGAATTTAAATTTATTTCATAGCTATTATTAAATACTAAAATATATATGGGATAGTTTTACAGTTAATTTTAAATAAGTTCATATCCATATTTGAATATGAAATTTTTTATGTCATGTCTCTTACAGTTGATTTTATATCTAAATTTAAATATGAAAATATATCTGGTATGGTTTTACAATTAATTACATTCTCCTACATTGGATTGTCTCCCTCTGCTAATTTCTTCATAACATCTTTAGAAATTATTTGGTTGCGTTGAGGTTCAATCACACCATAATAAATGAAGTAAATATGAGATCTAACTTTAAATATGAAAATATATCTGAATGGTTTTACAATTAATTACATTCTCCTAAATTGAATCATCTCCCTCTTTAATTTTCTTCATAACATCTTTGGTAATCCTCCGCTTTCCCAAAGGTTCAATCAAACCATGGTAATTGAATTTGGAAATGTCTCACATATCATGAATGGCATTAGCCTAGCGACCGCTTGTTCAATGGCATTTGAAATATTCAAATTTTCATCGTTTAATCTTAAAAACATATTCAAACTAATAATATAATTATTCCAAAGAAATCATGAATCCTAGAATTCATTAGCCCTTATAAAATAGAGCATGTATCTCGCTATATACAAGCTAGGGACTCAAGCAGACATTATTTCTCATATCAATGTTGGATCCCTAGAATCATTAAACATTTTTCACATATTCATAAATTTAAATCATGACCAGATATATTGGACTTCGAAGGAGAATTAATGGATTCCAATATTTTGATATTGGAGTACAGCTAATTTCAATATAGGTGATTTTTATTCCAATATATGTGATTTTGGAGTGCAAATAATTCCAATATTTGACATTTTAGAATCCAAAAATAGTAATATTTGATTCCAATATTGGCTATATTTTTAGCTACTCAGACTAGAATAAGTCATAGTTTAGTGAAATAAGTGTTAAAGGGTTGGAAGTGTAATTATTAGGGTAGTAAAATTTTATTTCCTATCAATTAAGAAAAAAAAAAGGAGAAGGTTGTAGTTGGGCATGCAGAAATCCTTGTAAATTAGGGAATTGGGATGGAACCAAATATGTATCCTCTACCTATAGGGTTGATAGAACATAGATCGAGTGGTAATACCCTCATTAGGGTGGGTGATTTTAACTTTGAGGGGGTCCCAAATAGAATCCAGTTCCATCAAGTGTAGGTGGTATTACGCATGATGGTAAAGGAAAGGTTATCGTTATATACGATGGTAACCCGGTTTCCAAACTAACCACATGATTAAGGCCATAACAATCTATGAGGGGATCAAGTAGGTTGTGGAGTGAGGTTGGGAGAATATTTTGATTGAGGTAGATTCTCTCAACATTATAATTAATCTCAATTGTAAGAACTCGGGAGGATCTATTGTTAGTAACATAATCATGTACTCTCTCTAAATCATGAGATCTTTTTCTCAAGTTTATAGGGAAGGGACTAAATCAGTTGATTGGATGGAAAACAAGGAGTGAGTAATCAAGCCTTAGATACATGGATGACATCCTAAAGAAACCTGATCAATTAGGAAAAATTATAAATGTAGATTTCATCAATTAAGTGGGTTATTATGAGTATTATTTTCAAGCAATGCATGATTAGTGAGTTAAGGTTCTCACTAGGGTGGTGGAAAGGATATTTTCATTGTCATATTATTCTCAAATTTAAGGGTGAAATTTTTATCTCTTGTGCCAAGAAATCCATTCATGTGAAGTATGATATGTGTAATGGTGATTCTAATCATTTTGCACTTATTTTAAAGTGTTATAATGCTAGTATTAGTAATTACAAGTTCAAATGCGAGCCCTAAAATTCTTATCTATTTCTTGAGGAGGAAGATAATTGTATCTAGTATAACATGGGTGGAGAAAGAGTTAGGTTTGAGCCTTCCTCTTATGATGAGATCAAGCATAATGGTTTCTTATGGAGTATTTTAAATGGAAAAGGTCTCAACCCCTTTGTGGAGAAGTGCATGGACTTAAACTCCTTGCTTTCAATTAAATTCACCTCTTCATGGAAGGATTAAAAAGTTAGTATACTTGTTATAGATTTTGAGGTACCAAAAGAAAGTATCTTTTGTGCTATGGGCATCAAGAATGAGGACCTGAATATTCAATAAGTAGAAGAGAATTAAGGAGGAAATCAATAGGTTCCTTAAGGTTAGAGATAATTTTTCCAAGATGCATGTAGGGTTTTCTAGAGAGTATCTACTAAAGCCATGGAGAGAAATAAGTATTTAGTTCATGAGGTACATCACTCTTAAAGATAGGTTTAAGGTATATATCTTCTCCCACTTTCTAAACCTTAAAAAAATTATACATGAATGTCTCATTAGCTTGTCGTTTTTCCTCTTACTATCTATAGACACTCAAATTTGGTAATTTACCCTTTTGACATTGTTTATGATAATTGTTATTCTTAACTAATAAAAACACCCACATCATATTCCCACTTAGTGCATGTTGTCATCTCTTTCCTAACTTTCTCATTTTCATACACCTATGTGTCAAAAAAATATGAAGGTTAATATATAAGACTATTGCTCAAACTCTTCTTTCTAAGATGTAATTGATATCCATTTTTGCACCCTTGCAAAAATTAAACAACTTGGTACCCACGGAATTCAAGAAAAGGTTGTGAAAGGTTTTGAGTATGTTGTGGGTGAAAATCAAAATCAGAGCCAAAATTGAAAGCCACCGAAGTCTAAATCATGGTGTGGAAGGATTAAAAAAATGGCGGATGTGTTTAGCAAGCCATAATACACTAAAATAGAAAGTTATGGGTAAAGCAAATCTCAAGGGTATGTAGATGTTGACTCAAAGCTACACCATATTATATAAACGTGGGTCAAGTAGAAAAGGAAGAAGAGACATGAAATGAAGAAGAAAAATATGCTTTGAGGTCTAAAATCGCATAAAGCCAAAGGTTGAAATCCACATAACAAGGGAAATAGTAGTTTTCTGCAAAACAAAAATTGAATACAATCACAATCTGATGATATGATCTCATTAGTTCTCACATCATTAGATAAATCTTGGCCTCCTCTATGTAATAAAATCAGATTTCCTAAATCAAATGGTGGTATGTGGGCAAAGTAAATAAAGACATCCTAACACAAAAAAGATTTTCTCTACGCGACGCAACGACCAAAATTTAATTCAGTGTGGACATTGTTCCTTCTTTAACAAGACATATGGCATGGAAAAGTGGGATTTCAAAGGTGCTCATTTTTTCGATAATTAAATGAAGGTGGTTGGTTGGTAGAAGAAGGAATTTGAATTTCTCTATCTTTTCTTCTTCTTTCTTCTTCTTCCATTTTTTATATATTGTAAAGTGATGCCTAGTTTTAATGTTGGATACTTTGGGAATGCAAGGGCATCACATAAATGATGTGCAAACTATTCTAAGGGTCGTATCCCTTAGATGTGGGTTTTTAAATGTTTTTCATATTCATCTTGCATTGTAATGATTTGTGCATAATATTCAAGCAATAAAATCTTTGGTTTGTGGCTCGTTTCTTCCTTAGCTATTTTTTTATTGCATTTCTTTTCCTTTCATTCACTCATAGGTGTGTTGTATGCATTGTTTCATATTTTGTGTCTATTTTGCATCCCGAGAGTGGTTTTCTAGATGTGGTTTTGATCTGTGGATTTTTTTCACCCTTTTCATCATTGTCTTCACGCATTTTCTCTCTGGCTGAAGTATTCATCCCCTTATTTTTGGTGCTATCACCTCTCTAGTTTAGGTTTATGTTTCATGCATCTCCTTCTCACCTTGGTCCCTTGGAAAGTTAGAGTAGAGTTATATAGTTGCATTTTAATTCTTAGGAGTAGTATTGGCATTGGAAATAGGAAGAATAAGTTGGCCTTCTCTCTCAAGGTTTATCTCAGTTTGAGTCCCACAACTTAAAGAAAGTCTTGTGTTTCCTCAAAGCCCTAAATTTGTTTGATTTAGGATTGGTGAAAATTTGAGCTCCAAAGTTTTGGCACACCCGTGGGACTTTGAAATCAATATTTCTAGTTTTATCAATTTTGGGTGTGTATCTTAGTAAAACTCTAGCCTTGGAGGCTCTACAACAAGAAATCTAATAGCTCCTTAAAAATCAATTAGTTTTTGCAGTACTAGTGGTTTGAGTTCATGAGAAGGATACAAACTCGGTCTAAGGTAAGAGAATAAGGTGTATTTGAATACTTTCAATTATCTCTGGGAGGAAAAAGAGGAAGAACGATTCATAGATCACCATCTATACCAAACAAAACACTCTCAACTCCTTCACTAGTAGGCCCTTCTTGTAGTAAACAAGAGTTCTTGGACCAATCGAATGGTTACATAACAACCCATCCAGTTGTTAATTTTATTAGAAGCGAGTCCACTAGATCTCAATGCACAAAAACTATTCTAGTAGTAGTATTTAAAAACATCCCATTATTCATAGGAGAAAATCATACGACCCCAATTGATCACATCCAAGACATTGCAAATGTATGTGTGATTCATGAAATTACTGAGATGGATATAATCTGTTAAACTTGTAGCTTCATCATTTAAATCCAAAGCTTTACAATGGTTTAGAATCCTAACCATGTGATCAAATAGAAATTGAATTGATTTGTGTACAGCTCTCTACAATCAATTTATAGAAAGAGTATACAAATTATTTCTTTTGGACCAGTTGACTATAATCAAAAGGGGCCCCAAATGAACTAATGGTAGATTTCAACTTCAGCTTTCAGAGAACCCGGACATAATTCAAGTCCTTGTGAGACCTATAGCAAAAGGTGTTTTTCTTTACTTCTTAAAAGCTCTTAATTCTGATATATCTATCATGATACAATCCATGGGAGGGATAAATCTACCAGCAACCTATGCAATTGTAATTAGAGCTGAAAATAGTTTAATACAAGCTGGGAAATTAGCCCCTAGGCCACCTATTCCCTTGTATCCTAAGCTTCCCGAAGCTACCCAACCTTGATGAGCTCCTAATCCCGAGCCGATCCATAGCCTTTGCCACTTTCACATCTCAAATTCCTACACAACAAAAGGAAGATGAAGATATGAAAGCTTTAATCAGAAATTTTACCAACAAAGTTATATCCCAAAAAAACAACAAGCCTAATCCTATAGAAATTATCAAAATCAAGGGCAATCTTCAAACCAGGATATCAACCATATAGAACCAACAATATAATCAAATATATACACAAAATCAACAAAGTAACAGATGCAAAGGTCAAATTTCTCCTATTCCATTGGCAATAATCCCTCCTCCACAAGCACATCCTACTCCCATCTCAAGTCAGGCATTGGTTCCAGGTGAAAAACAATATGGCTCAAGAAATAGAGTGGTGTTTTCCATGCAATTTTCCACATAATAACCAACTTGGTTGTGAGAGGGAAAAGAATCTTCATGCATACATGGTTCAAGGATCTTCTAGTCAGTAAGAACCGCTTCTAGAAGCACTCATTTCAAACACAAAAGCAATTCAAGAGGCCATTACCAATGTCAATCTCATGTTCTTTAGAGTTGAGGACTTTTGTGTGGTCAATCAAGTTGCAAGTAGCTCAAATAGACCCTAAATCGGTGTTGTTGATAATACGTGACACAATAAGAGGATGTTAGAATCACATTTTACATCTTCTCGTGAGTCAAAGAAAGGTCGTGGCTAAGGAGAAAGAAGTTGTGTTAGATAAAAACAATCCATATGAGGAGCTCCGGTAAAGTTGTGTTGACAATGAATTTTTCATTTAACAAAATCATCCTATTCAAATACTACAATAGTAAAAGAAGCACAATATCATGCCACAAATGTAAAATTTTATGAGTCTTCCATTTGAAATTGTTGAGAAAATGAAGAATATCAATGTCAATTTGATGATGTGGGATGTTTTGGGTATTCCATCACAACATGACCTTTTGTATGAAGCCCTCAAGAAGCTTCCTCAATTCAATGGTGCAAAAAAATCATGTCGCGGTCAATGTCTATCAAGAAAAGGACAAAGTAAGTAAAATTTTCAAAACTCCACCCTTCTACATGTCATTGATTGTGGGAAGGAACTTGGTTCATAACTATATGGTAGATTCAAGGGCTAGTACCTCTGTAATGCCCAAGAAAATTATTGATATCCTAGGTCTCAAATATATTTTAGATTCTAAAGGAGTCTTGCAACTTGATGGGTCAATTGTGGGTGTATTAGGAATAATAAAATATCTTGAGATAATACTTCATGCATGCCCAAGCCTCAAGCAATGGCCATAGAAGGTTTTTAGTATGTCATGAGTGAAAATCAAAAGTTGCAGCCAAAAGTGAAATCTTTGAAGTCTGAATCATGCCACGAAAGGATAGAAAAAAATATGTGGATGTGTTTAACAAGTTGTGATACATTGAAACAAAAAGTCATGGGTAAAATCAAATCTAAAGGGTCCATAAATGTTGACTCAAATCCGTGCCATATTGGATAAACCATGGGGTCAATCGAATAGGGATTAGAGCTGCGGAATGAAGAAGACAAATACCCTAAGGTATAAAATTTCATAAAGCCAAAGGATGAAAGCCGTGTAATAAGGGAAATAGTAGTTTTCCATGGAAACTAAAATTGAATACAACTTTCAATCTGATGATCTAATCTATGCAGTTCTTACATCATTGGATAAATCTTGGCCTCCTCTATGCAATAAAATCAGATTTCCTAAATCAAATGGTGGTAGGTGGGAAAATTAAATGAAAACATCCCAAACACATAAAAGAGTTGCTACAGTGACGTAATTACCAAAACTTAATGTAGTATGGGTATTGTTACTTCTTCAACAAGGCAAATGGCATGGAAAAGTGGGATTTCAGAGGTGCTCATTTTTTTAGAGAATTAAATGAAGGTGGTTGGTTGGTAGAAGAAGGAATTTGAATTTCCCTCTCTTTTCTTCTTCTTTCTTCTTCTTCTATTTTTCTATATATTGTAAAGTGATGCCTAGTTTTAATGTTGGATACTTTGGGAATACAAGGGCATCACATAAGTGATGTGAAAAGTGTTCTAAGGGTTATATTCCTTGAATGTGGGTTTTGTAAATTCTTTACATATTCATCGTGCATTGTAATGATTTGTGCATAATATTTAAGCAATAAAATCTCTGGTTTTGTGGCTCATTTCTTCCTTAGCTTTTTTTTATTGCATTTCCTTTCCTTTCATTCACTCACAGGTGTGTTGTATGCATTATTTCATAACATGTGTCTTTTTTTCATCGTGAAAGTGATGTTACGGATGTGGTTTTGATCTGTGGATTTTTTTCACCCTTTTCATCATTTTCTTCACCCATTTTCTCTCTTGTTCAAGTATCCATTCCCTTATTTTTGGTACTATTGCCTCTCTAGTTTAGGTTTATATTTCATTCATATCCTTCTCACCCTGGTCCCTTGGAATGTTAGAGTAGAGTTACATAATTACATTTCAATTCCTAAGAGCAATCTTAGCATTAGAAATAGGTAGAGGAAGTCGGCCTTCTCTGAGGCCTATCTCATTTTGAGTCCTACAACTTAGAGATAGTCCCATGTTGCACCAAATCCCTAGATCATTTTGATTTAGCATGGGTGCAATTTTGATATCCAATAGTAACCTTTAGATTTCACTTATCTCCTCTCTATCCAAAATCGTGTGTTTGGTAAGGTTGTAAAATTTGGTCTTGGGCGACTGTATCATCCTACACCGACACATTTTCTAACTTTTATTTCAATTCTATTATTTTTTGGGTCTTTTTTATCTTCCTAGGTTAGTCTTATCATGATAATTTATCTTCAAAACCCTATATAATAAAGTTAACATTATCTCATTTACTAACATGGCACACTATTAGAACCCCCATTATAAACACATGCAAAAGGCACTCAAGGTTCATTAAATATTCCCAAAGATTATGCACATCCAAAAGGGTATCTACTACTAAAATTCTAAATCACTCAACCAAGATAAGGATTATATATTCCCTCAAATCCAAGCCCACCAAGTTCCCACTTCCAAGTCTTTGTAAGATCACAATTCTACCAAACATGATCAAAGAGTTTTAAGTTTTGAACTAGCCATATTCATATAGATATTACATACTAAGTGGAGAACTATGTGTGGTTTGAGGCCTCTTCATAGTAGTGATGATGTAGGTGGTGAAAAATTACATTTAACCCATAGTTAGGGTTTTTGATTGATCCATTTGATTATAGATGATATCAAGATTGTGTGACAACTAGGGTTTGATAGAGAAGTACATTTTAGGCCATTGAAGGACCAAAAAAATTTTAAAACCCCATTTTTAAGGTGTTTAAAACCATATATAAGGGGCATGAGTAGATTATACATCCTTACCAAGTAGTATGGTCTGTACTTGGGAATTTTCAAGTCACACTTTAGTAGTGAAGCTTCTCCAGGATCTACATTCCCAAATTTTTCAAGTATGTCTTCCTGATTCTTCCTATAAAACAACATACAACTAAGTTTATATTTATTTTATATATTTGATATTTATTAATTCATTGTGAGAACCAATATGTTATTATGATGTTGTATAATCAATATTGGAATTTATTTTATCTAAATAGCTCCTAGTTTCCTAATCTTACATTCCTTTTTATTGTGTGCATTCCATAACTAATCTTATAATCTTAATTTTTTTATAAACATCTTGTTGAGCCTAATGCAAAGATATAGTGTTCATGTGTCCTCTATTCAATTAGACTATCCATCCTATTACATCATTATACTACATCCCATATCAAATGCCAAAGGAGGTATGTGTATCTTTGTTTCTTCTTTTCTAAGAACAAGTTTCCTTACACTATATTTTCTCATGTGTACATTGATAAGGGTGATGCTGCCAAGATGTTTCTAATAATTTTAATACTATCATTCTCCCTAGGAATATCTATATTCAATAATACAAAAACATCAATATATTTACAAATATATAAAAACCATGACTGTACACACAACTTGCATTGTTGACATTTTACATTACATAGTTTGTTCATCATAATGGTTTGATTAATAGAATATCTCTTTTACTCTTTACACACTTCTGTTCATGAGGTATAATGATTTTGATGCATGAAACACATATCGTTACATACTCGTAAGAGATAATTTGGTTCCTTACATTCTTCTCTTGGGAGAATCCCTTCATGGTATACATGTGTTATTATTTCATTATATTTCCATTCTAATTCCTCATTATGCTTCATTACATATATCATGTATATGTTTTTTTGGAACTAACATGACTAATACATATATCTTGTGCAATGTTGACATATCTTTCTCTATGTAATCTCTTCTTGTTGATTTATTTTATCATTTTTGACATTGATTGTGCTAAAATGTAAAATAATAGCCTAATCTAATGTAAGTTTGCATTAAATAAATGAATACTAAAATGTTGAAATAATATCCAAACAACTAATCAATGAAAATATGAAACCCTAATTACAAAAAGGGTTAGAGGATCCTTAATTTATTTAATAAGTTTTTATATTGTGTCGCAATGAAGACTAGTAAAACATGGATGGAGGTTCATCACACAAAGGCTTGGGAAAATTTAGATCTGGTAGATTTGACTAGAGTGGGGCACCTAAAGAGGGATAGGGGCACCCGTGGGTTCCCTGGTCTGATTTCCGGGCACCCCTCTATGTAGATTCTCAAAAAATATCTTCGAGGTGTCGTAGAGGTTTTCACTTGTTCATCTTTTGTCATCTGTATTTCCTTGTAAAATCATTGAGGTCATTGTAAACCTGCAATGGAGAAAGCACCTATAAACCCGTTAAATAGACATCAAATCCTAAGAAAAAAAGATGCAAAATGAGGGTCGGGCTGTCCTCACTGTCATAATGGTGGACTTATAATTGAGCGTTGCACTACATCTCATACCCAATGTAGTTATGTGTGTATTTAGAATTGTGCCTAGGTTGCTCTTATGTGTGTCACACTTGAAGTAGCGAGAAAGTAATTAGATGTAGAATGTAAATAATTTTTTTGTGGAAAAAATAAACTCCCCTCCTATGAAGTGTGATGCGGATGAACTATCCTTTTTCCCTTATGATGGAGCTAGATGGATATAAATAGACCTATATATGCCTTTGATTGATGTAACCTTAGGTGGAGATAGTAGATTCTTATAGTGGAGTCCCATTTTATGATCACATAACTTTATGTTTATATGATTCCTTTGCTTGAATTTTTAATTAACCCCAAAAATTATGACTAAGAAAAAGGTAAGATGATCATATGGCTAGAAAGGACCCAAAAAGTGTGATTAAAGTATAAGAGGAAAGAGCACTCCGAGGATATGGGGGTGCCTAGCGTTGGCATCCTAGTTGGGCACTAGTGTCCAAAATGAAAAATGTCGAAAGGTTAAAAGACATACTAAGCAAGTAAGAGTGCAATAATGAAAGTAGAAGCATAAAGCAAAGCAAGGTGGCCAAAGACATGGGTTAATTGGGACTTTTATTACTTAGAAACCATATGAATAGTAGTACGTAATTGAGACTAGATAATTACCCAAAGTGCATGATTTTGTGTCTACATTTTCCCCCACTTTATGTTGGTGAGTGAAAAGCTTGGTAACATAAAGTAGATAGAGATGCCTACCTGATATCCATGTATATTGATGCAAAAATTGTGTCGAGGGACTAGAAAAATAGTGGAGTGATAAAAAGATGGAGCATGGAGACTAAAGATGAAAAAGTGTAAAATGTGATGAAAATGAACCTAGGGCAGAAACACGTGTGTGAATGTGGTGTTGTACCTATTGGTGTCGTGTGTGTGTGATGTTTTTATTTTATTTTGACTACTTTCTTCCCTTATGCATGAACTGCAAAACATAATACGATCAAGTAGTCAAATACAAATGTATATGTATAAAATCATGTAAGGAAGTATGTAAAATAAAATTCTAAAAATGTGAAAAAGTACCATGTGCACCTCATCCATGATGAGGAAAGATTGTAGAAAGGATCTTGAAGATCATGTTGATGCGCACAAGTTTTTCATGTGATCTCAAGAAAATGTGATGGAAGAATTGTAGGGATAAATTTTTTTCCTGCGTCCTCCAACCTTTAACTACTTACCCTTGTATAAAACACCATTACTTATGGTGTGTATTGTGTTAAGGACTCTCTACATGTAAAATCTGCAGTGTAAATGCCTAGTGCTAAAGGACTCTCTACCTTATCAAAAGCCTCTGTGACATGCCAAATAACTATGTAATTGTACATTGGTTACTGGTACTCGAGGAAAGACCAATGTATTTCCCTTGTAACTGGCACTCACGGAAGGTCATTGTGTACTAAGGACCCAAGTCTGATTTTGAGCATCATTCAAAACTAAAACTATATTGTATCAATACTATGTTGTGTGTGACTCTATATGGGGTGACTGATTCACCCATATGATTCCCCCCATCTTTTGGGGTACATACAATGTCGCAGAAGAAGTATGTGGCCCAAAAGAGGACCAACCATTTTGTTGATCTATTCCCTACAAGGGGAAGGGAATGTTCTTGGTATAAACCAAGGCACGCAAACAAAAAATTGGCTAGGAAAAACAAGTATTAGTACAAGCAAAGTCAAACACTCATGTAAAATACGACATGTAAGATAAGTAGACAATGTATGTGATAAGATGTAAGTAAACACACAAGAATCCAATGTAGACTATTGCAAAAATTAGGTTAAAAACATGGGACATCACTCATGATGTCACAAGACAATCTAGGCCAATGAATCCAAAAACATATAAGTGTGCACATAAGACAAAGGGAAAATCCTATAAACAATGGCATACAAAGACAAGAAAGTACAAGAAATATAATATGATAACCATGGTGTAAAATAGACCTATAAATAAAATGTTGTAGTGTACAAAAAGGATGCCCCTAGGAGCCACTATGGGACTGGTACTAGGTATTGTGCCAAGCATCCATGCTGTATGTAATGGACTTGTATAATCTACAATCACAACTAGAAAGCAAGTGAACATGCATGTGTGTATGATAAATATAATGACATATAAGATATCTATCTAGCATGTGTAATAAAGTGAACATGTACAAGTAAATGCAACTAAGATATGCAGTATGTTTTGGATGGATGGAATGGAATACAAAGTGAATGATAGGAACCACGTGCCCCCAGTGAATGGAATTGTATGCAGCGAGGTTCATTTATTTATGCCCCCTCATTAGTCAAGAATGAACCATAAATGATAGTGCATCATTAAGAAATGATTAAAACTATATGTTATGTGTAATGCAATGTGATGAATGTGTAATGATGATATGTAACATAGAGATGAGGTGTGATAATGTGTAATGATTTAGCCTAAAGTGTATATCACAACAAGATAATGGAAGAAGTGATTATTTATCCTAAAATGTATATCATTAAAGGATGTTAGAAGAAGTGATGATGTATCCTAAAGTGTATATCACTAAAGGATTCTAGAAGAAGTGATGATGTATCATATGGCATATATCACTAATCTAGGAATGTTGCATGAGAAAAAATGTTGAATGGTTGAATGTGTGAGTGTGATGAGGTCCATTTGATTTGTATACCCTCAACAGTCTAGTATGGACCATGAGACTAGAGTGTGTCATAGGGTAGTGAGTGCAGCATGTAAAATTAGATGTGTAAAAATGTGTAATATGTGTAATAGTTGTGGTGAGGATAAATCATCATGTGATGTGTAATGTGTAGTGTGTAATGTAGGATGTATAGTATGTAATGCAAGATGTGCGAGATGAGATAAGATGTGTAGATGCATAGTAAATGTAAGATGTAAGATGTAGGATGTAGGATGTATGTATGTAATATGTGTGAAGATTCATGATGTGTATTTTCTATTATGTAGTGTGTGAGGTTCATGTGTATAGGATGCACTTAACACTAAAAATGTGAACCGAAGAACAATTATGTGTCATCGGGTAATGATGATGCGGGTGAATCAAAATGTGCATGATGAATATGGTTTTGATGAATGATGTTTAGTCATAGATGATGAAAAAATGCATAATGAATGTAAAGGACTAAATGTGAGGTGTGTAAGATCAAAGATAGCTAATGAAGCTAGAAGAGGGGGGGAGTAAGTACAATTCCCCCAAGTGTATGGTGATGAGTGTATGATTTGATAAATGATGTGTAGCGACAGATGATGAGAGAGTGTATTGTATGTGTAAATAGATGGTAATAAATGTATGCATATATGAATGAGTATGTAGTAGATAGATATAGTGGGGAAGTGGAATGGGTTCTTATTAGAAGATATCCCTTAACAGTCATGTAAGAACCATAAGAACATGAGTGTGTCATTAGGAAGTAAGATGACATGAGTCACCTACCAAAGACCAAGTTGGTGTGAAGTGGTGGAAGCATGTGTGATAGAAGCAACAGTAGGACCATGCAATGGTGGTGAAGTTTGAAATGTGTCTTGATCATCAGTAGAAGGGGTAGTTGTTTTGAAAAAATGAATTGGAAATGGAAGTGGAGCAAGATGGGAAGGAATCTTAAATGGTGGTAACTTAGGTGGGATTGATGATGTTGTAAAATACTTGATAGTAGAAGAAGGTGGACTAATTTTGAGAGGTGGTTGCATATTTTGACTTGGTAATACCTTATATGACTTGAAATGAGGGGGTGTTATATTGAGTTTGAGAGGTGGTTGCTTAGGCGGTTCTTAATTCTTTGTAGAAGGAACCTTAGAAAAGATGGTATGATGCTCATTAGAAATAGATGAATAAGATTTAGGAACCCATTGGGATGTAACAATTGTAGATATGCATGCAGTAGAATGTTGTACAATGAATTAGATAAAGCCTTTACACTCAACATGTTTGATTCTTTGTCATAAAGCATAACAATCATTGTCATTATTTACATTGACTTGATGATAATTACAATATGGGTGACCTTGATATTTTACAAGTCGGTAAGGAGGATAACCTTGAGTAGATGGTAAAGTGATCAATTGATGACTAAGGAGCTCAATAAGTATGTAAAAGGTGAGAGGATTTGGTAATGGTATGAATTAAGGTTCACTGATATAAGCACACGTAGAAGACATAAAATGAAGATGGGATGTAGAAGGAAAACAAACATGATCCTGAGAAGTGTCCTTAAGATGTTGGATTTCAGATTTAAGAGATGTAATCATGGATTTCATAGCCTAAAATATGTCTTAAAATAAATAATGTAAAGCTTGAATTGAGCCTAACATGGATTGATTAGATGGAGGATAACTAATACTAGGTTTATAAGATAAACAATCAAAGATAGGACTTATTTCATATGGTAGCATATCTTGAGGAAGATATATGGTTTCCAGGTTTTTTTAGAACAACTTGGCAATTGGGATGCATCTTAATTAAATCAAACAAAGAAATTTGTGGAATTGTACAACCATGATAGAGAAAAAAAGAAGATCCTAAGTATGAAAGCATTCGGGTTCACCAAAATGATTATGCTAAAATGTAAAATAATAGCCTAATCTAATGAAAGTTTGTAGTAAATAAATGAATATTGAAATGCTAAAATAATACCCAACTAAGCAATGAAAATATGAAAACCTAATTAAAAATAGGGTGAGAGGAGCCTTATCTTATTCAAAAATGTTGTTGGATTGTGTCATGATGGAGACTAGCTGAATAGATATGGAGGACCATCATACATAACCTTGGAAAAATGTAGATCTAGTAGATTTGACTCAAATGGGGTGACTAGAGAGTGATAGGGGCTCCAGTGGGTTCCCTTGTCTGATTTCTGGGCACTCTGGTATATGTAGATGCTTAGAAAACCTCCTCTAAGGTTTTGCAATATGTTCACACTTGTTCACATTTTTTCATGTGTATGTCACTATAATATCACCAAGGTCGTTGTAAACCTACAAAAGAGAAAAAAGTTGTAAAACCCTCAAATAGACATAAAATCCTAAAAATAAATATTTGAAATGAGGGGTCGAGACTATCCTTAGTCACCATAATGGTGGACTTACAACTGAGCACTGCACTACATCTCATACCCAATGTAGTTCTTTGTTTGTGTGTGGAATTGTGCCCTAGGTTTCTCTTGTGCATGTCACACTTGAAGTAGCGATAAAGTAACTAGATGTATAATGTAAATAATGTGTGCATGGAAACAATAGACTCCCCTCCTATTAAGTGTGATGTAGATGAACCATCCTCTGTCCCTTTTGATGGAGCTAGATGGATGCAAATGGAGCTATAGATGTCTTTAATGGATGCAACCTTAGGTGGAGATAGTATATGTTTAGTGTTTGGTCCTTATTATGATCACATAAATTTATATTTATATGATTCCTTCACTTGAATTTTGTAATCAACCCCCAAAATGTTGACTACAAAAAATATAAGATACTCAAATAGCTATAAAGGACCAAAAATTGTAAGTAAAGTACAAAGAGGAAAAGGGTGTCTAAAGGAGACAAGAGTGTCTGTCATTGGCATCCTTACTAGGCACTAATGTCCATAATGAAAAATGCTAAAAGGTGAAAAGAAAGATTGAGCAAGTTAGAGTGCAAGACTGAAAGCAAAATCATAAATCGAAGCAAGGTGGCCAAAGACATAAGTTAAGTATTAATTTTATTACTTATGAACCATATGAATAGTAGTATGGAATCAAGACTAGATAATTACCCAAAGTACATGATTTTGTGTCTACATACATTATTAAATTTTTATTGGATGCATGAGTTACTACTTTTCTGCTTCATTATATGTAGCTTGAGTACATTAGTTTTCATTTAACATGTGGTTGTGCCAAGTTTGTGGCTCTATGCTTTTCTTATGTGACATCACTTCTCTTGTATGTGGCTTAAATGCCTTGATTATCTTGTGACACTGTGGGTGTATCATGTTTGGGACTCTATGCCTAGATGTGACTCTACTTTACATGCTCCTTCTTTTGTTTGCTCACTTTTTCATTTTTATCTCTATTCAAGTTCCTTTTCATCCGCATTGCTCTTATTATTATTATTCTTATTGTTATCGCTACTACTATTTATCTTGTTGTCATGGTTGTCTATCTATTTTAACACCATGGTTATCACCATACGCAACCTCCTTTGCATGTACATGTTCTCCAAATTGGCCACCTCTTTGACATTCTACACTCTCCTACATATTCTTAGACATACAATGTATGGGAGCACATTTATTCTTTTGATTTGTGCACTCAAATGGTTTTTACACATGCCTCAAAAGAAGGGGCATGCATCACGGTATATTTTACACTTACAAGCTGAATCATAGGTTTAAAAATGGTTTCACAAGGGAAAAGTACTCACAAACAACTTTAAACATTAAAATTTGGAAAAAAACACACAATGTCAAAACCATATAATATAAGGGTGAAGATCGTACAAATGCTCCTAACTATACCATAGGTTTTTCCACAGGGGAAAAAACACCGATATTTATATAGATTTATATTTCTCAATATGGATATAAGTTTTTCGCATATTCTTAAATTTATTTAACACAGTTCAAATCAATTTACAGTGGCATGAAATATCTCATTCCTATTATTCAAGATTCGAGTTCTAGTTTTAAAATATAGTGGTTTTAAGGGCATGGTTATCCTTCTCCATTTATATTTAATCATATTACATGGTCTTAATCAATAGTATGACATAAGGGAAGAGCATGGGAGAACTCATTCTCTTTATACCTTGTGTTGATATATCTAGACATTGGTCCTAGATCCATCTATAATAGTGTGGTCTATGGGGTTATTGAAAGTATCAAAGTGATTAAGTTCTTTGTAGGTATTTTATCTAATCCTATTTATTCAATGAGAAATATCGAGTTACTAAATTTTTTGATACACGGTCTTCTTTCTCATTTGCCATTTTGAAATATACCTTTGAATAATGGTGTGATAACTCTCCTTTCAACCGATAAAATACTCCTAGGTTGTGTGTGACCTGTATATTGGATTGACTCTCTAGAGAGGTTGGTTCCTCTATTGCAACACCTAAACTAATTTTATCTCCTAAGGATAAATCTACTCTACCAAAAGTAGCCAAGGAAAAGGGGAAATGAAGGAAGGAAAAACTAAAAATCGCAATACACCGAGAATGTTTTGAGGACCTTAGACTTATTGGGATCACACAGATGAAGCAAAGAAGACAAACACACCATACTAACTAAAAATGATTGAATCAAAGAAAAATGATTCATAAAAGGGTTTGGAATGAATTTTCACAAGACATGAAGTGGGCAATAGATGCCTCCACAAAAATCCTACAAACAACCTATTAAACACAATCTATGACCTAAAAATTGACACAAAATTGCATAAAGTCATGAGAGATTAAACTGATAAAACAAGGATAGACATATATCACAAAATAAAATCAGTCCAAAATAGAGTATGCATTCAAAAACATATTATAGAAATGTAAAATCAGCTCCTTTATAGCTTCAAGAGGTGGAATAATCACATAGGATGACTCGACCCTTTCTTTCTCACCCGAATAACCGAATTGCTCCGTAGAAAATAGAATAGAGAAGCAAAAGATATATTTTATAGTGTATTCTAAAGATTTTATAGAAATTTGAGAGAGAGAATAAAGGAGGAAGGTAGACATGCAAGTTTGAATGTAAAAATAGAAAAAACATGTGTTGTTTCTCTTCTTTATTTTTATTTTTTCAAAATATCTTTCTCAGTTTTATTTAAATCAATCTTGTATTAAAAATAGTAATGTACTTCCAAAAATAGAAAAAAGAATATTCTTTCGCTCTTGCATGCTTTGACCTATTTTTAAATTTTCCATGTATCATCTTGAGTGATATGTGTTAAAAATAGCTTCCTGCTTCTTCTTGAAAAGCATTTCTAAATAATCATGATTTTTCCCAGGGCATGCGGAAGCTTTCTAATTTTCCTTTATTATGCAAACCTTCACGGATTTAAAACTTATTTGATGAAGTGTGTTCCCATCACTTCTATTCTTGTTCATTTTTGTCTTTAAATTTCACCTTTTACACAACTTCTGCGCAACTTTGTTTTCATATATCGAGCAACTTTACGTTTTGTAAGGATAGAGACTTCTAGAACCAGATTTTCTACCTACTTTTTCATTGTTATGGAGGCTAACGATTGCTAGGATTTTTTTTTCCCATATTTTCGAGGCTAGTGACTGATAGGATTTTTTCCTACCCATATTTTGGAGGCTAGCAATGCTAGAATTTTCCCTACCCTTGTTCTAGAGGCTAAAGAATCGTTATAATTTTTTTACCCCTGTTACAGAGGCTAGTGACCACTAGGATTTTTATCATATGATCTAAATAAGGGAGCTTATTTGGATGATAATTTTTCAAATTTTAGGAAAATCACTTGGAGGAAAAAAACATGACATTATAATATATACAAGGTGAAACAAGACCTCAATAAAAAAGTTTGAGGTATATCCCATTATCTGGATAGGCAGTTCATCACCATTCATCTTAGAGAGCTGAAAGGAATTGTTTTGTTTTCAACTTATGATTAAATATGGTTCACTCTAGAAAGAATTAAATGTTATGTACTCTTGGTTTAGTCCTTTCTTCATCCCATTTGAGCACAATGTCTCCTTCTCTAAATGTTCTTGCAGGTTGATTTCTTATCAAAATACATTTTGACCTATGCTTGATGAATTTCCATTGTTTTCATCACCTTTTTATGATTTATTCTAACTCCATCAACTCTACAAATCTAATTTCCATCAAATTTTCTTCCATCATTTCCATTTTTTTAGTGAGGTATAGAGCCAATAACTCATTAGAAATAGGAAATATTTCTTCTCTACCATAGACAAACATGAAAGGAGAGTTTCTACTTGATCTTTTAGGAGTAATCATGTTAGATTATAAGGCTTATTTCAATTTTTTTCATTCCACAATCTATATTTTTGTGGCACGGTTCTCTTGATGATCTTAAGAAGATTTTTATTTGTTGACTAAACCAAACCATTTCCCGAGGGTAATAATTGGATGAATTTGAGAGATAAATTCCATGGTTTACTTCCCATGAACAAATATTCATGTCAAGTAAATCCAAAGCATTACATAATATGATTGTTACATGAACCCCAATTCTTATTACTAGACTTTCATAAAATTCTAAAATTGACACCTCATTTGCCTCTTTCAAATCCATTACTTATATCCATCTTGTGAAGTAGTATGTAGCTGTGAGGATCCATTTATGACCTACACTAGAAGGTAGGTTAATCATACAAATAAAATCTAAGTCCCATTATATGAAAGGCTGATTTACCTAAATAGGTTCGAGAGGAAGCACATATATTTTTTATTTTTCTACAAAAATGGCACACTTAACACACTTCCTTACCCATGCATGAGAATATTTGAATAATCTTTGTGAATAATAACTAGCTCTCATAATATTTAGGGTTGTATATCTTGGGCAAAAATGGCTACCGGATGAACCATCCTAGAATTCCTCCAAAATATGTTGAATATGATATGAATCTATGCATATTAAGAAAACTTCATTTACATATTTTACAAACAATATGCCATAAAAAACATACGGAATGTATTGTAGTTTGAAATACCTCTTTTTTTTTTTTCAACACCTCTAGGTATTGTCTAGTCTTAATAAAACAGATCATCTCTTGGGTCCAACTCGAGGTGATGAAGGAGTGATTTTGTTTGATTCATCTTGAAGCACAAAAATCTAATTTTAATCATCATGTAAATCTGAAAATAAATGTTCACAAAATCCTCTTCCTCTAATTAACTTGATGACCTTAATAACAATATCATATTCCATCACTTTTGTAATCCAACCGTCTCTCTTCTAATTCAAATCATTACTTAACATGAACTCCTTGACACGTAGATGGGAAACCATTAGATGGATCTTATTGTTAGAAAGTATATGTTTGAACTTATTGAGGCTTCTAATAACTAAAAGAACTTGTTTCTCATCAAAATTATAGTTAACCTCATAATCATATAATTATTGATGAAGAAGGAAATTTGGTGATCCAATTTATCATCATTCTATTGCACCAACATATTTGATATTGTATCCATTGCTCCAAAATAATAAAGAATGAAATCTTTGCTAAAATATGGATTGGTAAGGGCTGGAGATTGTGAGATTTCATGTTTTTTTTTCTTCAAAATAATTCTCTCCTTCTGTCTTCCAACTAAAAACTACATTATTTATGAGCATTGAGGTTAATGTCTTTATAAGATTTTAAAATATAGAATAAATCTTCTGATAAAATCAATCCTTCCTATGAAAATTTGCAACGATTTTTTGTGATTAGGAAAAGACAATGATAAGAAATCACTTACACGCTCTGGATAAATTTTGAGACCCTTTTTGTATATAATATGACCAAACAACTTACCCTCATGAACTAAAAATACACTCTTCTTTGGATTTAATGAAATACCAAATTGTCTACATCTCTTAAAAATGTGTCTAAGATGAATCATGTGATCTACAACATGCTTTGAAAAATAGTTATATCATCCAAATAAACAAGAACAGAATTATTGATTAATCCTTGGAAATCTAAATCTATTTCTTGTTGAAACATGGTCCCTACATATGACAATCCAAATGGAATTTTTTTATATGCATATGTACCCCATTCTATATTAAATATTGTTTTACACTAATCCAATTGCTATACAAAATCTAATTGTAACTAGAATAACCATCAAGCAATGAGAAATGCTCTAAACCACTTACCCTTTGCAAATTTTTCTCCATTGATGGCAGCGGATAGTGATATTTTAAAGAATATTTGTTAAGATCTCTGAAATCTACACACAACCATATTCCTCCATTTTTTTCCTTACATGAACCAAATTAGTAACCCATGATGATTACTTGATAGGAAAAATAACGCTAGCCTTAGTCAACTTGTCCAATTCTTGTTTCATCACTAGTTCAATTTTAGGATTGATAGGCCTCTGTTTTCCTCATTGTTTTTTATTTTTGATCCAATGTTATGGTATGTTGAGCTAAATATGGATTAAAAACTTTTAAATCACCATAGCTCCATGTAAAAGACCATCAAATTTTTGAGCAAGTTGAATAAAAGAAATCCTTTCATCATTATTACATACCTTTCCCACTTTGAGTGTTTTTTCATTTCCAATGTTGATTGCTTTATAATCCTCTTGTTTAATCATCATATTTGATTTCTCTTCTCGACATATTGATCTGTGTTGAAGATAGACTCAAGAGTAACCAATCCTTGAGGTATCTTGTTATATTTGAGTTGAACAATTTGATTATCATACTGTTGTTGCAATCTCTCTTGATTTTTGTCTAAAAATTCAACTTCTTACAAGAAATTTACAATTTTTTGATCTGATTCAAACACTTTCCAATTAATATTGTTATCTATAACATAAGTCCTTAGCATTGTTTTGATATATTGTTGCTCTTTATCGTTCTTGATCTAATATAAAATATCAACTTAAGCACCAATGGTGGATAGCATATCTACATGTTTGTTCTTCATTCTAGGAATAGATTGAATGTTAAGAGCATAAAATTATTCAATTAAGCCCCATACCATGTTTTTTAAGATCTCAACAAATTTTTATTATTTACATCATATCCTTTGACCTGATTAACCATTAACTCGTTTTCACAAAACACTTGCAACTACCTCACTCTTTTCTTTCTTATCCATTAAAGATGTGCATGTGAGCTTCATACTTTGCTATATTATCAGTGTAAGAAAATTGAAATATCAAAGCTTTAAAATACCTTTTATTTGTTGGGAAAATTAGTATGATTCCTCCACCCACTCCATTCTTTCTTCTTGATCCATCAAAATATACTTCCCACAAACCTTCTTCTTGGTTATGTATTTGAGAAGGCTAGAAACAATAAAATTATCTTCATGCAAAAATATGTTCTAATAAATTATTCTTCAATGTAACATGAGTTTTTGTATCCCATTCATCAAGTAATAAATTAGGAATTCCCTTGAGAAGTGTGGTTGGATCCCGATTAGTTGGATGGTTTTCTTCATCAATGATCATGTAATTTGAGATAATGAAACCAATAACATAAGGCTCTATGTGGTGTACTAATATTGTCTTAGATATTATGGTAACTTTGGTGTCATACCTTGTTCTAAATAACATGTGAGACTAGTCTATTGATAAATATACTTTAATTTTGATCATAAAATATCCGAAAAGAAAAATTCAAAAAGAGGAGGAATATAAATGATAAAAACATCTCGAGGAATGGAGAAGTTAGGGCATACATGTAAGGTTAAATTAAATCCCATAATGACTCCAAGAGTGGCTACCAGTATTCCATCTAGCTATAATACTCCCTTAGAAACAGGATCATAATATAACTCAAGTTTGCCAACAAATTTCTTGGGCATAACTAAGCTAGAGACTCTATAATCAATCATGAAATTGTGAAATAGATTCTAACCTATGATTAAGGAAAAATATAAGGTGAGTGGCTTTATGCTCTTGTTTTCTTGAGATTCTTTTATTTCAAGTGCATTGGTGAGCACAAACTTAGATGGTTGGTTGGAAAGATTGATTTTTGAAACAGACTTCTTGCGGAGATATTTTTATCTAGGAAGAGACAAAGTATTCCAAATTGACATACTAACTTGGTTTGTTTCATATTCTCAAGGATATTAAAATATGGAGTACTAACCTTATGTTGTAATTTACTAATAGCAACACCTTGTATTGGAGGAATGGAGATTGGAATATCTTATTGCTTAGAGATTTTATAGGCTAATTTATTTGTTGATTTAAAACTATAACAATAGCTTGTAATGATGGAGAAGGCTGATAACTTATCTTACTAATAGGTTTCTCCACTGTTAATGCTCTTTTTTGGACCTTGTGTTGATTGCCACAAAATTAAAATTCTGAATTTTTAATTGTTTGATCAACCCTATCTCATTGATGTTGTCAATGATTTCATGTAGCATTGATGGAAAAAAGTGATTGGTTAGTTGTAAACCATTTAGGAGTATGAATTTTGATTAGTAGTGCCTTCTTCAAACCTCAAATGGTATTTTTGGAGTGTCTTGGTGTGGTTTCCTAAGATGTCATGGTGTGTGCACAAGGTCTTGGTGCATGAGCAATAAATATGGTGTTTGGTGTGAAATTAAAAGGTTTTATACATTTGCCAATAGATGTTTCAAAGTTGTGCAAGGGTATTCATGATGAAAATTAGGTCAGGCTCAATGAACCATGGGTTGAAACAAGCTCAATTAGGCATAATTCTAAGACCTAGTGCAATCATGGCTAGGTGTATGAAGAAAATTAAGCTCAAGAAGGGTAGTATAAACATGAATTATATGTTTTCATAGTGTAGATTGATGTGGAAGGTGTCACAAGTCAATATTTAGCTGGTGGAGGCATGTTCTTGAAGACAAGCTAGGAGAGCATGATCAAATCAAGGTGAGTGATGAGTTTCAGGTATATGTGCATAGCTAAATTAGCATTTTTACATGTGAAGGAGGTAAATACAACATTGTGGAAAAAAATTTAAGTCAAAATGAAAAGGGAGAAGTAAGAAAATTGGTTTTTGGCTCTACCAAGCTCTCAGAATGATCATCTCCAGCTTGAAGGTCATGTTTGATGTGCTCACTTGTATGTTAAACTTGTGCATGGTGATGTAATCCTTTCATAAAAGTTTGGGCATGTAATCAAGATTAGTTTACAAGTGGAATGAGGAATAATTATGCCATATGCTTTATGAATGATGTTTAAGAAGCCAATATGGACCAAACCCTCCTAAAACCCTAGTCCTATAGCGATGGAGAAGAAATGACTTGGGTAAGCTGAGTTAGTGACTTGTGATTTTAAAGGACTCCTATCATATTTTTGAATTGGTGACAATTTCCAGGACATTTAAGAAGGTACAGAAAATTCATTTTTTTATAAATATTTTATGCTATAATCATGCACAACAGGTTTCATGGTGAAAGTTCAAGTGTGGAAGCAAGCTTAGGAGGTTCCCCAACTTCTCATGAGATGTTTTAGGTAAATTTGTGCACAATTTTGGTGAACCAAGTCAATCAAGATGGTCTACTGCTAATGGACCAAGAAGTAAAACCAGTCATGTTTGCTTTGTAAGGGTTTTGATGTGAATACATGTTGTGGAGGTGCAATATGAGTTTGGATAGATGTTATAGGTTCAACATGACATGTTTAAGCCCATGATTTGATTTGTTGAAGTGTTTTTGGGTCTTAGCCTTAATGGTCTAAACTACCTCATGAGACCTGTCAAGTAGGTATGATAAACAAGGTTGTAAATGTGAAGTTCTCTACACAACTCATGTGGGTAAGTGCTTGAAGTTTTAGTTGAGGTCCCTGGTGATATGTATTAAGAATTGGTTTGGCATGAAAGTGATGTTTTTTTTTGGGAAGACTCTAGGACAAGACTGGTTCTTGTTCTCTTAATACCTAGTCTGATAAATATTTGAAATGAAAGATTATTTGAGATATATTCCCTAAAGTGATGCAATATATGGGCTTGATGAGTTACCTAGGGAGTAGATATTTCCAAAAATGTGACTTTGGAGCCATGAACAGGTATTTGAATGAGTGATATTGGTCATTATGTGAAGACTATTTTTGTGTGTACAAGCCCATTAGGATTGTTCCATAATATGTGTTGCATGGAGAGAATGAAGATGATAAGGTAGCTCCAAGTCCTTGAAATTGAACCATAGGTTGCATACCACACTCTCCAAGTATTGATAAGATTTTACATTTATACATTTATGTTGAAGCAATTTTGTAATTGGTTCTTGAACTTGCTCTAAGTGTGCATACCCAGCTAAGATGAAGAGAAGTAATGGATATCCTTTTCCTTGAGTTGTAGTATTCCAAGTAGATTATGAGGTTGTGAACATCTTGAATATTCATCTATCCCATTTTCATTGCATGAAATGAGTTAAATTTGTGTCTTTTTCATTCAATTTGAAGACTAATTTTTAAGTACACATACCTACTTGTGCATATGAGCTCTAATGGAGTTTTGAAGATGAAATGACAAGGTGTGAAGATTTTCAAGGCCCGAGAGAGAAATTAGAAGGCCTTTGTAGCATGCACGCTTCATCATAACACTTTTTGCATGGATTATAATAGCTAGAAGACAAAGAAGGCATCATTAAAGAAGAAGACAAAATAGAATGATTATTACAAATGAAGATTTCCTATGTCGAGAATGGAATATATATAGATGTAACAAGAGGTCATGGGGTTCGGGAACATTTCCTTGTTCTTTGTAAGTGTTAAAGTGTTTTGACAATTGAAGTAAGGATTGTACCTAAAAATGACACTCATGCAGATGTAATAATTACATTATTATAGTTTTGAGGTGATGTAGCCTAGAATTTACCAAAAATAACCCAGGCGTGTTGGCACATCACTCAGCCTAGACTAAGCACTCACCCAAAGTGCGCAAAGGTATCAGGACCCTCCTTAGATTTTTTTGTGTAGGATGTGAACATGATGAAGGGTTAATGCATTCAAATCCATAAATGGTATAAACATTCTACAAAGCATATTCTAGATCTAGATCTAAGGATTAATGGATTTAATTAATAGCCATAATGAATTCTACCATGCAAGATCTAGTTATAATCATGTTTAACACCTATAATCATTCAATACAATCTAATATATTAACCATAGTAAATACACATAAGATTTTTATGATAAGTAGTACCATAAGTTCATGTGCACATCAGATATGGTAGCATAAATTCACAATAACTCATATCTAGTCCTCCTATACTACACAAATCACAACATATTTATAAGGGTGGGGACTTTCTCTTCACCACTTACAGAATTACCAAAATAGGTCACATGCTAATAATAGCCATGCATCTTTACAATAATAGACACACATGCAAGTGCACTAATAATAGATATCTTCTGGTTAATTGAAAGTAATAATTCTATTATTAACTTGAACCCATGTAAAGTGCTTAGTAGATGATCTTCCAAAAATATCCCTTGCATGTCACACAAGTCTTTATCCGGTTTGTGTGCTCTACACGCTATCTCCAAAAATAGCCCGTAATCCTGAAAATGGCTAAGTCCCAAATTTTTCCTTGTCTTTCACACGTGTTTCCTTTCCTATTCTTTTGTTCCTTTGAATGCACCCTATTCCCATGTGTGAACCTTTTGTGTGCCTTCTACTAAGTATCATACTTTGTCTACTCAACATTACCCCACACAAAACTTTGCATTGTTGCCCGGAAATGGTTTCCTCTTGATATCTAAAGAATAAAGTATAAGGAATGGAATGAATGTAAATTAAATAATTACTTATACAAAGAATGAATTTTCACCTGAAACATCCTCTGTTTCAACTGGAAGAATTAACTCGGATATTCCTCTTTGATTTCAGCCTCTAAGGTTTTCCAATCACTTAGCGTGGCTTCTACCTTTTTGGAATATCTGATGCAATAGAATCTAACTCCTCTTGTGCAATCTCTTCCTTCTCATTCTACAATACTATAACAATGTTGGACATTGCAGTCACCCTTCCTTCCAGAAGATCCATCTTCTGTGCTATAAGCTTTCCAATTTCATCCAGCCTTTCTTTATGTGGGTCTTGGGCTATTGCAAGGGCCTCACACTTTTGTTTTTACTAGTGCCAATCATTCCGCGTACCCCAAATTCTCATCCTTCATGGCCTTTAGGACTTCATTGTCTTCTACCATGGTCCTGATTCTTATTACTACCTCTGGAGCTGCACATATATTCAATGCTTGGTCTTCTTTCTTTATCTCCTCCTACAAGGTTTGGAGTAATGCTTCATAAGATGAAATATTTCTAACCACTGAATCCCTTGCTCTCTCTGCTTCCTACTCAGGGTCCTTTGGCATTGGAATTCAAACTGTTCCATCCTCAAGCACCAAATCAACTAAGGTACACACATAATGCATAGTCGAAGGGAACATTTTGGGTACCTTGGACTCCAAGTGTGGTCTTGCTTACAGGACATGATCACCAATCTCCTCTGCCATGGTGATGAGAACCCCATTCTTATTTTGCTCTAGGTCCTTTTCTCCTTTCAAATGCACTATTTCTGCATCTTTAGCTTTGATATCTTCTCTTAGTGCTCTAATAGTGGCATCTTTATCCACATTCCTACACACGCCACCTTTGTAGATACCTTCACCAAGGCATTACTCACCTGTTCATTAGACATAACCATGGGTTTGATGGTTATGTGTCTATTCTATGGTGCCTTTCTCATTCTTCTTAACACATAAGACTCTTCACATACATCAAAATCAGGCTCATCCATGTGTGTTTGCATGGACCATGAAAATTGTTTCCTTATGCATGTGGTTTCCATGTCAGGGTCCATCAACTCCCATCCATACAAGTCCTTGAGGCCCACTATATTCTAGAATCAGGTGTGGAAATTTTTTTCCTTTGTCCTCATCATAACTTATTTGTGGTACATTTGATTCTCCACTTGTTCATTTCATCCTTGGCCTCTTAGGTACCTGAGTGTCAAGGTTCAGAGTGAGGTCTTCAATGTGTTGAGTGGTTTCATGTTATGGATCTTCTACCTCTTTTCCTCCTTCCTCTTTATGTGTTATGTCTTCATCCCTTGGTTATTCCACATCCTCTGGTTACATAGGATATCTTGATGCACTTTCTACGAGACTCCTTTACATCTATGTTCAACCTCATCTTCTTCCTTCCTTTCCCTCTCGGTTGACTCTTTCTATGGAGATATTTGTGGTGATATCTTGACAGACCGTGAGGATTTCCCATACCTTGTGTCCTTGTTCTTCTGAATACCCTTTTGAAATAATGCTCTCCTTGGACTACTTCCAAGTCCTCTTCTTCTTTTTGTTCCTGTGGTGGGGTACTTACATGTTCAGACATCATTTTGTCTATAGGCTACCTCTGGCCTCTATGTACCAAGCCACCACTATCTTCACACCCTTCTTCCTCTTCATCCACCACTATGGTTTCTTCAGGTTGTGGGGATGGCACGTTCTCCACCATATGCTTACCTTTTAGCAGCCCTGGAGCGCGAACTCATTTTCTACATACTTGTTACCCTCTAACTTAGGATTAAGTTGAAGGTATATAAGTACGGCTCCACTATCCCCAACATCCAAACTTACAGGATTCATGTTTTTCTTAAAGTTTGGTAGTCATAATATACCTTATTTACATTAAAATTCAGTCGACGTACATCAGTGAAATGGTGGAATAATGCACTGAAGTAGTGCGTTGAAAGCATATGTCATTTTACACCATGGGCTCTAAGTCCCATCCCTCATAGAAATCACATGATGTAGAAGTGTTGGTACACCTCGAATTGTTTTGACTTACCCACCACTGACTATAGTTCCTTAGGAATGCACCAATCCTCTTCAAATGCCATGCGAAGCATATCCTATATACCACATCTCTGCCCTCTGTTTGAATGGCCCACTCATTGAACCTTCACATAAATACTTCACAAACCTCTCCATGAGGGACTTCTTCTCCAAGGGGTACTCCCAAATCTTTTCTTTTGGCCCATTAGGCACTCCAATCTCCACAAATACTAGTGACAATAAGATAGCGCCAAAACTGATTCTTTCACAGGTGCGCACTTCCTTGATGATGGTCTCCGCAATGTATCCTACTATGTTATAGACTACCCCCTATGACATATTCCTTGCAACATGGAGCCACATTGTATTCACCTGCAACCATCTCTCCTAATCATTCAACTTGGTCACCAGATGTGTAGCTTCTTGTACCACTGGGTACTTCTTTAGTTTATCGATGTCCATTCTCATGCGGACCTTTTGTATACCCCAATTCCTTTTGTGTTTCCATGATTGTTTCCTTATCAGTTAGGTCACTATCAAGGTCCATCCCTATCCCCTTTAACCCTATTAGCATTGAGATCAACGTTGTTGTAATCCTTATCCTTCTTCCAGAAAAATAGAAGAAGTCCTCATGGACTCTACTCATTAGCCACTAGTAAAGAGGTTTGTATTTTCCAAAGTATGGGAGCTCATACAACTAGTACACTCCTACTTGTTTTAAAATTTTCTCCTCGGCGTCATCATATATCAACATATCCTCTGTCATGCACTTGTTGGTCTTTGTACTCAACAATGTGTCTAATTCTTTCTTATTATCAGAGGTGTGGTGGTTGTAATCACTCACCTTACAGCTGTGTATGTGGGAATCCCACTCTTTCCCAATTATCACACCTTTTGGATACTACATCTATGAGAAACTACTCTGGGAGAAATTTCAACTTTTTCCTCCACTTTCTTCTTTCCTTTGGCTCCTACAACAGGTGCTTTCTTTGGTGCCATCGTCAAATCTCAAGTTTCTATCTTTTGTAGTGAACAAATCCAAACCCTAGCTTGAGTCTGCATGCCCTAGTTCGAAACCACATGCCCTAGCTCTCTTTTAGCATGTCTTCTTCACTCAAACCCTTCACTAATGGGGACACAAGCTTCTTCTACACACAAATCTTCTCTCCACGTCTAGTTTCACACTCTTCACACCTCAATACTCTTTTCTCATCTCGGTCGCACTTAGCTCATTCAAATTCTTGTGATCACAATGGTAAAAATGAACTTGCATCACATCCTTATATAGATTTTCAAAAATTTGGTGCATTTATTACTCCTTCACCTACCAACAATCCTCTCATTAATTGACCATTTTCAAAATTTCTACGTGGTACATCTTCGCGCCTCAGCTATAACCTTCTAGTGCACCTTCCTACCTTTTTGCTACATTATTCTCTTCAATGTGCTTTCCATGTGCCTGAGTGCCTTGCCATTGTGCCTTCTCTTGGTAGTCTCCATGGCTATTTTCTACCTCACGTTATATTGTTCCTTCATTTATCTCCATCTATGGTCCTTACTTGGAAGCAATCTTCTTTCCACCAACTCTCCAAACTTGAATAACACCTGTAGTAGTTTTTCCTTTATGTGTACCCATTTTTCAATAGCCACCCCACACAAATGGTATGTGCAGTCCTCTACACATAAAAATTCTTCAAATAGTAATTAGCTTCTAGTGCACAAACGCACTTATTACACAAAAAAACACCAACTAAATTAACAAAGCATAGCATGTGACAAAGAAGGAAATACATTAAAGGAATACATAATTAAAACCTAATCTAAATGGAAATACTTCCTTATTACAAACACCAAGAAGACTTATTTATAGTAGGGCTTCAGCCTACTCCCATCGAAGTAACCAAGTAACTATATTCCATCAAGCACCTCTAACTAACAAGCTCAAGTTTCAAGTATGTAAGTGATAACATATGGTCTTAACCAATGTACTTTAAGTTTTCCTGATGGTGCAAAAACTTAGAATCATAAAGAAGCACCATCTTTCCTATCTTAAGATTTTTTTCCTTGATGTTCTTGTCATGTCATGCTTTCTACTTGGCATTTTCTTGCTTTTGACTCCAATGCATTATTTCTCATCACTCATCTAGCTTAATCAACTTTTCAATTCATTCTTCTAATGATTGTTCATCAGCTAGACCTCATTGCATGCACAATACGCAAAGAAGGTAACATGAATTCCATAGGAATAATTGCTTCTACGCCAAACACCAATTTAAATATTGTGGCCTTGTTTAACTACTTGTATGTTGTTCTATATGCCCAAATCACGACATAAACTTTATCATCCCAATCTTTTCTTCCAACATCACAATTTTTTGTCAATGTCTGGCTCAAAATCTTGTTAAAATCCTCAAAGAATCCCATTTTCCTGAGGATGATATGGTGTAGTCTTATGGTGTGCAATCATGAACTCATCTAATAGAATTCTAATTGTCTCATTCAAAAAATGTGTTCCCCTATCACTTGTTCAAACTCAACGGGCATCCATACCTTGTAATAATATTTTCCCATAGAAACCTAGCTTTGTAGTTATTGTACAATCCTTTGTAGGTGTTGCTTCTTCCCACCTTGTCAGATAATCTATGCAAGTGATGATATAGCGCGATCCAATCCTACACGTGGCTGGTGAAATAGGACCCACAAAATCTATAGCCCATTTCTCAAATGGTTTTACACTAGGAATAGGTCTTAAAGGCATTTCATCTCTTTGTCCTAGTTTTCCAAGGCATTGATAGTGATCACAAGCCTTGCAATATGCCTTACAATCCTTATATAGGGTCTCCCACCATAATCCAATGAGTAGAATCTTACATGTAGTGGCGTCACCTACATAGTTCCCACCTGCAATACCACCATGAGCCTCTTCCATGATATCTGTGTGCTCATGTTCTAGTACACATCGGTGTAATACTTCATCTCGGCCTAACTTGTACAAGTCACCACTAATCAACATAAATGGTGCCACGTGAATGGCAAGTTGTTTCTTCTCTAAGGATTTCATTCCTTCTAGCACCCCACACCTGTACACATAAAGATAATTATGTTCTCTAATTCGATGGCGTGCATTGTAAATCGGTATAATGTGCATCGGGCATGGTATCTTCAATTGCTTGTATGTCTTCTCCCGACTATATTCTAGATAAATGGTTCTAGTCTAGAATTACTTTTCCCTAGTTTTACCACAACTGTAAAATCAAATTCTTGGAATAAGAGTACCCATCGGCATATGTGCCCCTGTAAAATAGGATTTTTTACCAAATACTTCAATGCCATGTGATCGGTATAGAATAAAAATGGTGTTGCTAGTAGGTACTGTCTGAATTTATGTAGCGCATAGATCATTAACAAAGCTTCATGCTCTGTAGTTGTATAATTTTGCTCTGCATGAGTCAACTTTCTACTAGAAAAATAGATAGGATGATCTATAATACCTTCTCAGGCTGAGCCAACACTTGCACCAATGGCCATTCTAGAAGCATCCACATGTACATGAAATGGTTTTCCCACAGGGAAAGCACATAATAGGTGTTTTAGTAAGTTTCTCCTTCAATGTCTCAAATGCACGTTGTTGTGGTTCCCCCAAAAAATGTCCCTTTTCCTTTTAGTAACTCCTCCAAGGGTGCGACAACCTTAGCATACCCTTTAATAAATTTTCTATAATACCCAGTGTGACCTAAGAATTTATGCACCTCACTTTTTGGTAGGAGCTCTTCTAGGTTGATAATGACTGACTGCAACCTTAGTTGGATCAACCAACAAACCTTCCTTGCAGATGATGTTCCCTAACAATGTGCCAAATGGTGTAGCAAATACACATTTCTTGATGTTCAAAGAGATGCTTAACTATCGACATCTTTCAAACATTAAGCATAAATTGTCACAATGATCCTTAATAAGTCCATACACCATCTAGTCATCTAAATAAACCTACAAGAAGTTATGAATAAAATCCTTGAACACTTGGAAACTATGTGTGAAAATACAATGCAGGTGTATTTTTCATACCAAAAGGCATCATAATATAGGAAAAACTTCCCCATTCAGTGGTAAAAGTAGTCTTTTCCTGATCCTCATGTGCAATCCTAACTTGATGATACCCAGAGAATCCATCTATAAAAGAATAGATCTCATGCCCTATGCAACACCTTCTAATATTTCCTCCATGAATGGTGTAGGAAAGGATCAATCACACATCTAACATTCAGCTCCTTGTATTCCACACAGATCCTAATCTAACCATCTTTCTTTATACTAATCACCATTGGGCTAACCCATTCTGATTCATCTAGGGGCTTGATGATTCCAGACTTCAACATTTTTTCAATTTCTTCCTTGACCTTTTCACACAAGTTGGGGTTCATCCTATAGGGTCTCTTCCTAACCGGGTACACACCTTCCTTAAGATTTATCTTCATTTCTCCTAATGATTCATGCACGCCTTTTAATTCATGGTATCCCCTAGGAAATAAGTCTTGAAAATCTCATAGTAACTCAATGATTTTTTCCACTTCAGATTCAAACCAATAATCCCCAATTATGGCCTCCTTAGGCTCAACATCCGATCCAATATTCACTTTCTTTGTTTTCATAGGTTCATGATAGGCGTGTGTGGTCTTATCTACACTGTCCAAAACCTCACACCTACCTGTTGAATGATCTACATCTAGATTTTCTACTTCTTCATCATCCACTAAGTAGACCATCTTTCCTTTTGCTTTCTCAAGGCAAGTGTGCTTAAGTAGTGTGGCATATGTCTCTGTTTCTTCAAAAAATGTGCTCTCCTAAGTCATTTCCATCAAATAAATCTTGAATGAGTTCTTTTTCCTTTGCACTATCTCCCATAGTTAACCACTTTATAACCCTTAATGCCTCTTCTACTAGAGGTTTAGTAGAGAAGTAGTCAAAAGTATGGATCATTCCTATAATCAAATCCTACCAATTTCCAGTCTCTCTATGGAGTTCTGCATATACATACCAAGCATGCGTGCATCCTTGTAAAGTGGAATAAAATTTTGCACCTAGAGTGAAGGTGGTAAAGCTTCCTACCCCTCTATCTAGAGTCTCTCACACTACTGAACGTGGTGTTGAATAGGTTGATTACCATGATAAGTGTAGATTTGAGTAGGTGCATTGCTCTTGGAAAATTGAGTAGAAAGAGAAATCCTGATTTCATTCCATCCTACAAGATTATCCCTGTGAACCACCCACCAATGCAATGATCCCACATAGGGTATATGCTAGCATATTCCATCTCTCCAACTAGTCTATCCACTATTCCTCCATGGCACATAAAAATACCGTAGATCTCCTTCTCTCAGTGTATCGAGGTACCGAGTTGTTACCTATTCTCCTAATACAATGAGGTCTATTGTTCTATGTAAATGTGCTTCTTACTTTCACACCCTACCAACTCATAAGTACCATGAGCCCAATTATCACAAGAAATACTTGTAGTATCACTAATAGACTATGCATCTTCCCACTGAAGGATTCCTTCTTTAGATGGCTCAAGCACTTCTTGGGTCCCCGGATGATGTGTACATAAATCCTATTCAGATCTTCCTCACTCAAAGGCTCAACATAGGGCATAGATTTCCCATCGGTTAAAGGGATAATAACCCTTTCCTCCTTGTTCTCAAAACTAATATAACCCTTGTTGAACCAAAGATCAACATTATTTGCATAACACCAAGGGTACCAAGTAGATATGGAAGTTTTCTGCTTCTGTAAAGTGCCAAAACCTCAAAGTCCCCTGTGAACTTGGCCCCTTGTATAGTAATGGATGCATCTTTTAAAACTCCATAATTAGCCATAAACAACACATTAGAAGATGGTTGTAATGGGGGTCTCCCATCTATACCCATGCATCTAAAGTAAGCACATTGACTTTTGCGTGCATATCAATCAATATATTACTCAAAATCCATCCATCCACAACAACATTCAGAGTGATTTCCTTTTCATAGTCTAAGCTATGGGGGGAAGATTTACATGTAGGATCTATCATCCAGTCTCAATACTTGCACATGGAGTGTTTCCCTTTAGCCAATTCCCTAACAATGGAATGATATTCTCTTGGTGCAACATTTTACACACCTCCTTCAAGTCATCAATATCAGATTGACCATCTCTACTACTTTATTTTTTTTGCTCCATCTTCCATGATTTCTCCTTTAAACACTATATTTCACCCTAAATATTTCTAAGTACCTCCATGGTTTCTTGATAAACCTCCTTCTAATGGAGGGATCTAGGTACTGTGCATGTAGAACCTCCTCCTTAGTGATGGTAGGCTTCTATGTAATGCTTCTTTGGCACACACCGCTCTTCACGCAGTAGTGATATTTACAGAAATACCTTAGATTTTGGTTCCAACTTGGGCATCCACTGATTTTCCACAATGCGATGTATCCTAACCATCCCGTGCCTTTGTTTTCTTGTTTATGTTACTTACTAAGATGCTCATATAAGTCTGGGCATTCCTCATAACTATGATTCTTTCCACAAAAATAACAAGTAATATTTTGAGGAAATTCATACCTGTAGTGGTCAGGAGATCTGCATGTATAACATGTTCCATGAGGAAACTTGCCTCATCCACCACCATGGCCTCGGCCTCCAAATCCACCATGGTATCCTCGACCTCTGCCATGACCTCCTTCAAAACCCTTCATTCCGATCATAGCGCACTTGATTGTGATCCCGATCCTGATGCTCACCCTTACCCTTAGAGTTATCTGATACTCATGTCTTTCATACACCAATATCTATAACATCATGGATCTGACCAATCAATCGATAGTCTTCCATATCATGTGAGTTTGTGGACCTACAAATTTTACAATAGCAAGAGATGTTCTTCCTTATTGTGCATTGCAATAATGGGTAGTGGCTAGCATCATGGTTCAAATGACATATCTCATAGTCCTAGCAATAATGAACGTACTGATCTGTAGGGAAACTATCCTTGGTGTGACCTTCCACTTCACAATTTGTACACCAAATCCCGTGCATGTCTCATGTGCTGAGTTTGTCGATAGTTTCTCCAACTACTTTGCCATAGCTATAATCTATGCTTCCAAGAATGGGATGACTCCAATGTCTATACTTCCGACTTCCTCAGTGCATAAAGTTGGTTCAAGTGCTTCACGTGGATAAGTGTATGTCTTATGTGATAGATCCCTTCTAAAAGGTGTAATCAGACCTCCAACGAACCATTGCATGTTGTCTTATGTGAATATCATAAGAAAGCTTAGATAAAAGTATTTTGAAATGGGCATCATACTCCCTACACTCTCAGTAGTGCCTTGCTTAATATCCTTGAGCACACTTATACTCTTCTACTCAAACTCAGGGATGTGAAACTCTTTAAGGAAATCATATTTTAATGTTGCATAGTCTACGCAAGTCTGATCAAGGTCAAAATTTTTGTACTAGCTGTGTGTGCATCCTTGTAACATAGTGGAAAATTGACTTTCCCTACACTCAGAAGTCATGATTCCTTTTACGCGCCATATTATTTCACACATGTGCACATGTTCAACAACATATTCTATGCCCTTATATTATGGAAGATGAAGAGACATCTCCATGTAAATATTATGGGGTTGGTGCGGACCTTTCCCACCTTGATCCAGAACCTCATGTGTTTCCTTTGCCTCTAAAACCACCAGATCCACTAGAACTAGAACCACCTATACCTCTTGATCCTCCACCTAGTAGCCGAAGTGGACTAGAATATGTACTTCCCTGTGTCCCAATAGTAGTATTGAATTGAACCCCTATAGTCTATGAAGTGTTACCACTCCTAGAAGTGAGTCCAAAATTTTGTGCGCTTGAATTCTATGCAGATGATGCACCTAAAAGGTACCTCCAAACAACAATGAATACGTTTTCCTGCCATCGATGTACTTGCTATGTGACTTACTCCTACTCTCCCACTGCCTAAATTAGCTTGCTGACTACTTGTCATACTAGATACTAGAAAACCAAGCGCAAGGGCTAGGTTTCCAGTAGATTCAAATGCACACCCACGGCCCAGGTCAATCTCTCTATGCGCTTCCATGTGAGGTTGAGGGGGTTCCCTTTCATGCTTTCCCAAATGGGGAGTTCTGATGCTCTAGCTCCATGCCTTCTGCACATGAGCTCTAAATCCTTCGTGATCCATCTCTCTCCTCAACACCATTCACTCTACAACATCTCATTGCTTCTCTATCTCCCTCTCACGTGCCTCATTATACTTAAGCTCACCTTTCTTCTCTTTTCCTTTTGTCACTAGGTCTTCCATCTTTCACCAAACCTACTCCTACCCCCATACGTGGTGGGTTTTAGCTAGCCATCGGTTTGCTTTCCAAGTTCAAGGTCACCATCAAGATTTTGATTGCCAGTGGAATGCCTTGCAAGTAAGTTCCCCTAGGATATTGTAAAAATGAAATTCTGCTACCTTTGGGAAAGAATAAGTGGAAATTGAGTACTCCAGAATATAACTTTTCAGAACACCATGAAACCAAGTATCCACATCACGTGTCTAAATAATTTTAGCATCATAAAGGGCCTGTAATTCTTCCCATCATCTAGACAAGTTCTAATACCTCCAATCCCTTTTAGATACATAAGCAACTAACCACTCATATAGTTCTACAAAAAAATAGTGAATAATCTCTCATAAAAATGTCATACATATTTTGTTCCACCCATGCACATGCATTAAACTCAAATCTGGTGCTAAACCTCTATGCGTATTCTTCTTCTTAGATCTTGTATCCACTCCTCAACACTTTCTAGGGTCAACCGATATGTCTTCATCATGAACCATCCTTAAAACAACTGAAAAAGAGGTCCCGCAATGGAACCAATGATGTAGCCTAGAATTTACCATAAATAACCCAGGCATGTTGGCACATCACTCAACCTAGACTGAGCGCTCACCCAAAGTGCACAAAGGTACCAGGCCCCTCCCTAGAGTTTCTTATGTAGGATGCGAACATGATGAAGGGTTAATGCATTCAGATCCATAAATAGTATAAACATTCTACAGAGCATATTCTAGATCTAGATCTAAGGAGTAATGATTTAAGAAATAGCCATAATGAATTATACCATGTAAGATCTAGTTATAATCATGTTTAACACCTTGAATCATTCAATACACTCCATTATATTAAACACAGTAAATACACAAAAGCTTCTTACAATAAGTAGTACCATAAGTTCATGCACGCATCATATGGTAACATAACTTCACAATAACTCATATTCAGTCCTCCTATACTATGCAGATCACTACATATTTATAAGGGTGGGGACTTTCCCTTCACCACTTACATAATTCCCAAAATAGGTCGCATGCTGAAAATAGCCATGCGCCTTTACAATAATACACACATGTAAGTGCGCTAATAATAGATCTCTTCTGGTTAACTGGAGGTAATAATTCTATTATTAACTTTAACCCATGTAAAATTCTTAGTAAACACTCTTCCAAAAATATCCTCTTGTGTGTCACGCAATTATTTATATGGTTTGTGTGCTCTTCACACTATCTACAAAATAACCCGTAGTCCTAAAAATGGATAAGTCCTGAATATGTCCTTGTTTTTCATATGTGTTTCCTTTCCTATTCTTCCACATATTTGGACATGCCCTATTCCCACGCATGAACCTTCTATGTGCCTTCTGCTAAGTATCATACTTTTTCTGCTCAACATGCGGTGATTTCATCCAAGCCTCTTATATGAGTTGAAGAGGCTAGAATGTGGAGTCTTGGAATACGAAGTTGGAGAGGTGTGAGAGATTTTCATCCTCATGTATAATTATGTCTTAATGTTCATGAAAAATATATTTTGAAGACCGAGTTTAGGAAGTGTGAGAAATTGAGCAAATAGTTTATTTTAGGTGTGTGGAGAAGGATGATGAATATGTAAGAGTTGAGCGTAAGATCACATATTTATTTTTGTAAGAAACTATAAGGATTAATGTGATCAAAATGTTTGAAGACTAAGTAGGTTCTTAGCGAAATTGGGAGTTTTTTCTTCCATGCAAGTGGATCTTGCAAAATTTGTCAAGTAGGTGCTTGACTTAGAAATTGGAGTTGGTGCTTCAAGTTGAGTGGGTTCTCAATAAATTGAAATCCTTGTAATCTATTATGGTACAATTTTCCACCATAGTTATTTGATTTCATTGGGTATTTCTCCATTAAAGTGTTTCCCATATTAAATTTTATCTTCAAGTGTGTTTACTTGTTAATTGCTTATGTTTCGATGTCATTGTTTCTTCATGATAAAAATTTTGATTAAATTTGAATTTTTTTATTGAGGTTTAGAATTGTGTGTAAAATTTGAAGAAGTGCTAGTTCACTCCTCTCCTCTTTGTGCTTGTGATTTCTAACATTCTCAAGTTTATTCATTTGACATAAGTCATCTTTTTACTAATTAAGGAATGTAGCATCACTTTTCAATAATTCTTTTGAAACTTCTTGTTGTGGTGGAGTCCCAATTGATGAAATTTGTGACATAGTAGTTATTTGCACCATAAGTGCCTGATTCTAAATACCATCAAGCATGAATTATAATTATGGGAATAATTACATAGGTAACACTAGTCATAAACTTGAATCATATTATTTTCGATGGGAATAATTTATTTTGATGTGCTAACAACATTGGGAATGATTTATTGATAGGCCTTGGATTAACAACCTAACTTTGGCCTTGTAAACTCGGTTGGAAAGGGAGTCTATTCTGCTAGTTAGGAGGATAATAAGATCTAAAAATCTGATTTTGATTCCTTTTGATAGTAACTATTTCAGTCACATAATATTTTAATATGCCTTTTATCTCTTGTAATTTGTTTGATTGGTTTGGAGTGACATTGATTTGGTTCATAGGATGAGAATTAGGCATTGGAATTAGGTCTATTATAGTACTTGGTCATAAGTGGGATGAGGAATCTATGGAAATATGGACATATGAGGCCTTAGAGATATCTTCCTTGCTTGTATAAGACTATTTTAGCCCTAATTATTATATCATAAGCATCGTGGACCGTCCATCCACCCATTGATTGTATCATCACTAAAATATTAGAATTCAAATCCCTTAGATAATACAAAAATAATATTAAGAGGATTTACTTACCAACTGTGGAATTTTGTCCCAAGTCCTTTGAAATATGTAATTAAAATCAGTCATGAACTCTTGTGGTGCTCTCTTGATAGTAGTCAATTGTTCAACCAATGAAAGATGATTTGATTTATCCTCAAAGTGCCTACAAAACACTTCTCCTAGTTGATCCCATGTAGTGATGGAATTTAGTGGAATTCCTTTGTACCATTGTAATGATTTTCCCTTAAATGGATCTGTTAATAGTCTAACTATGAAATCATCTTGAGTAACATGATAAATAGAGCATATATTGACAACATATTTTACATGTTCTATGGGTGTAATCTGATTTTCACCAGTAAAAAATGGAATTATCTTAAGGGAATTATTTGGGATGTCGTTATGTTGAGCTAGCAACGATGGGCTACAAACATTGAAGGGAAAAAACTGATTTCCTAAAAGGGTCATATTCAGATTGGAACATGTTATAGAAATTTTGGGAGATGAGATTGGATTTTTTGGTAGTGTGAGGAGATTTAGGATATGGTTTGGAAGTTCAAAATATTATCCTCTTAGTTGAATTCAAAGGTAATTCAATGAAGTAAAATAAAATGCTCTTTTTATATGATCTTGTCGAAACCTTAGGCGTGAGATATGCATTGATTTTCTACCAGAATGTGCTTTAAACTTGTAGAGTTTTTAGATATTGGATGATAGTGTCTGCAACACTAATTTTTTGCCAAGAACAACACCTAGTTCTTTAGCAAATTCATAATCAATAAAAAAATTGGAAAATAAAACCGTGAATACTTATCCCACCAAGTGTGCCAAAAATTATTGTCACTTTAAAATGCACCCTTAGAGAATGGTGTGATAACTCTCTTTTAGATTAAAAAAATGGAAACACTCCTAGGTTGTGGGTGACCTATATGTTGGATTGGGTCTCCAGATAGGGTTGGTTCCCCTAGTGTAACACCTAACCTAATTCTATCTCATAAGGCTAACTCTATTCTACCAAAACCAACTAAAGAAAATGGGAAAGGAAGGGAAAAAATAAAAAGATGTTGAGACACTAGAAATTTTTGAGGATATTAAACTTATTGGGATCACACAGATGAAGCAAGGAATCCACACACACCATACTCTAACAAAAATGATTCATATAAGGGTATGTAATTAATTTTCACAAGATAAGAAGGGGGTAGTAGATAACTCCACAAAAAATTCTAAAAACAACATATTAAACACAATCTATGACTTGAAAATTGATACAAGACAATATAAATGAATGAGAGATTAAACGATAAAACAAGGATAAACATGTATCACAAAATAAAATCAGTTCAAAACAAAGTATGCACTAAAAACATAATAAAGAATGGTAAAAGAAACTCCCTTTATTTCTCTAAGAGGTGGAATAAGCACATAGAATTACTATAACCCTTGCTTTCTCACCCGTAATGACTAAATTGCTTAAGAAAATAGAATAAAGAAGAAGAATATGTATTTTACAATATATTCTCAATCTTTTATAGAAATTTGAGAGAAAGAGAGAAAGGAAAAAGACATACATGTAAGTTTGAATGTAAAAATAGAAAAAACATGTCTTGTTTCTCTTCTTTGTTTTGATTTAAATCAATGTTGTATTAAAAATAGGAATAAATTCTAAAAATAGAAGAAAGGGCTCTTCTTTCTCTCTTACATGCTTTGATCTATTTTTAACTTATCCATGCATCATCCCGAATGGTTTTTGTTAAAAATAGATTTATTTTTCTTCTTGAAAATCATTTATAAATAATCCATTATTTTTCCCTAGGGAATACAGAAGCTTTCTTATTTTCCTCTATCATGCGGAGCTTGTTGGTATCCCAATTAATTCTCTGAGGGAGAAGAATCACAAACCGGCAGGGATGCTTAGAGATAGACAAATCATGATATAAGTCATTTTTTAGTCGGGGGGGATTCAATGACTCTTTGTTACTCGGTGTTAGAGAAATAGATAACACCTTATCAAGGGTTTGATCTACCCTCACTACTTTAAGTTGTGCCTTTAACCAGGGTGAGAGGACCCGTTCTGTAACCCATGTTGGTGAAGGATATCAAGAGATCCTTCTTTACACAATTTTCATGAAAACCTTGAGAAAATATGATCAAAACAACACAATATAACTCTCACGAGTTGTCACACTAGAGAGTGGAGATGTTTCCTAGACAAGGTTTGGGTTACTAAAGACAATAATTGAAACTTGATTATCTCTACATATTTTGGCAGTGAAATTTGTTAAATCTTTGTGGATACACAGTACAAACAGGGGTAGTTCATGTAGGATTTATCATTTGAGAAGTTTTTGGTGGGAAGTTAAGCAAGATAAAGTTGATTATACCAAATCTTTGAGAACCTTTACAAATATTGGAAAACTCAAAAAATGCTTCAAAATAGCCAAAATATTCCTTCAACTAGAAGGTGTGTATCAATGGAGGCCCAGAGATGCACGGTTTCATACACTCTTCAAGAATTCAACATAAAGGCTCATGTTAAAGACTCAATTAAATGTTGAAAGTCCTTGATTTGTCATGCCTAAGATACACTCATAGACTTACAAACAATCTTTGTCAACCTAGTGAAAGTAAAGTGATTTTAAATTGTTTATTTCATTACAAGATGAAATCTCTTCTCACAATGAAATTACAAATGCCAGAATACTACCATAGGGATAAGATCTTGTGTGATTCAGAGGGATTTCAACATAATATTGCAACAAGAACAAGAAAAACTATTTGAAAACATTCTGAAATAAGAGCAAACACAATTGTGCTCATGATCAACACAAATTCATTTCAAGGTTCATTAGATTCATCAGCAAGGGAGAGTTTCTTTAACAATCTCAAAGCTTGTCAATGGTTGTACACTTGCAACCATCTTGACATGATTAAATCTAAAACATAGGAAAATAAATAGGTTTCTTAGACGGTCTCTCAGAAAATTATTTTTCTCAAACTTTCTCAGAAAAATTAACCCCCTATGCAAGAGTATTCTCATTGCATTTATACAATTTCACTCACTCACTCATCCCAAATTTTCCCCCAAAAGTCTAAATCTTCAAGAGAATATTCCTCTTTACAACATACCATTTAATCATGTTTATTCCCTTGAAAATATCTTACTTTTTGTTGCTAGGTGGATAAATCATGAACTGATCACATTTCTCAGTTCCTCAACTATGACTCGGGATGCCATGTCATAACTTTTGATAGTCTTTTTAATCATTCTTTTATTTTGTCGTGCAATAAATCCCCTTTTTAATAATTCTCAGGTGGCTCCATATGGCTTGATCTGACAAGAAATCCTTTTCACCTTTGAGAATACACCTTGAGGAATAGATACCTACATTTGTGCCTCTCGAAATGAGTGTCCTTGTATGGATTATACCACATATCTACATTATGATTCCAAGTCAGCCAAGTGTAAAGAGGAGCCAGTGGAATCCTCCACGTGTCTCCTTGGTGTAATTACAAAGGTGAAGTCTAGAGGTAGGTTCCTCAAATGAGTGTAGGCCCTCCACGTGCCCAAAACTTGAGAGAGTTGCACCAGTCACTGAAAATTTTGAGCATGGGAAAGTCCAGTGAAGCTTCCACATGTCTATTCGGTGCAAATTCAAAGATGAATTCTAGAGGTAGGAATTTAAAGCAGTGTAGGCTCTCCACATGCCTTGGGCCCAAGAAATTTGCCTCAGTCATTGAGAAGTCTCAATGTAAAGAGGAACCAATGGAATCCTCCACGTGTCTCTTCGGTGCACTTTTGATATGGTGCTCAGATGCAAAGACCCAAAACAAGCACAGACCATCCACGTGGAAAATATTTGAGTTGAAGTGGGCCTGGGGTGCTTTTCACATTTTGTATCACTTAAAGAAATTTTCCATTTTTGGAAAATTTGGCCCACCCATCCACTTTTGATATAGGCTTTACACATGGCTTTCCTAGGCATCGATAGGGCTATGGCTTACTTTATGACTTTCATTCTTTTTCAAAATAAAGCCGAGAATCTCAAAATGCTCCAGTGACCCGCCTCCCCACTTTGACTTTTCAATTCCGACTCAAACATGGATTTATCTAGTCCCTAGCGGAGTCGCGACTCACTTTATACCTTTTACACCATTTCAAAAACAAATCTAAAATCTTTAAATGGCTTCAATGATCCGCCTCTCCACCATGTGTCCTTTTGTTTGCCTTAGGAATTCCTTTTATATTTTCATTGTGCTTTCCTTCCCCAACTTCTTATCTTATGACACGTGTACATGTTCAGGGCCAAAGTAAGAAATTGCTCCATCACTTCATATCGTTGAGTATCCAATTAGAATTCATCGAGCCACGGGACCAATTGGGCATTTTTATAAATGTAAAAAAGTGACAAGTTCACCAAATAGACCCGTCATGCCACATCCAATCAGAAAAGACCAAGTATCTACGAAGGCGTTGGGATAAAATTTGACAGGGAAAACATGACCGTGGAAAAATAAAAGGAAGGGGAAACCCCAGCATTCATGCCCAAATTACAATTTTTTTCTCGCTGAGAGAAAATTGTAAATAATACCAAGACTCAACATGATCCACGACCATAGAGATGGATTTACAACAACACCCTGGTAAAGATAAAACTTCAATCATCCACATAGGGAGACAAAAATATTTCAAACCATGTAGACTGAGAAATTTTGAACAAACAAGGTGTGATTATATCCAAACATGGTGAGATGAAAATGAGCACCAACAAACCTTCATAGATGTCTCACTTGTTTGATGAAGAGTGTGGTTATCACTTCTATTCTTATTCATTTTGGTCTTTGAATTTCACCATTTATAAAACTTGTGTGTGACTTCATTTCCTTATATCAAGCATCTTTATGCTTTTGTAGGGCTATTGACCGCTAGGCCCGAATTTTCATGTGTTTTTTCACTGTTATGGAGGCTAAAGAACCACTAGGATTTTTTCTTTCCCCTATTCTAGAGGCTAACAATCACTAGGAATTTTTCCTACCCCTATTCTCGAGGCTAGAAACCACTAGGATTTTTTCTACCCTTGTTCTAAAGGATAGTGACAAATAGTGTTTTTGATCATATGATATGAATAAACAAGGTTTCTTATTTGGATAACACTTCTTTCACATGGTATATTTGTACCTTTCCCTTTTCCTCTCTCTATCATTCATTCGGTGTTGGGTTGAATGCACTCAATACTCTAGTTTATCTTTTGGAAAAATTGGGACCGATTACCCTCAATCCATCAATAAATTTCATTAATAAAATCCAAATCTCCAACTCGCAAGAAAGGAACAAGAAGTTCTTCCCTTCACAAAACAAACGTGTGTACTCTTTCTATGTTTTACATCTCTTTATTTCACTTTATGCAAGTTCAAATTCTATAGTTGCTATTGAGTTATCGTTTAATTTCTATATACACCTAATTTTTCAATTTTCATGTTTCATTCCTACTACTAACAATTTATTTTTTGTGGATAAGGGTCACTGATACATCTATTTCTAGAGAGGGTGTACTAAGGGACCTACCAGAATGGGGAATGATTATTCATGTAACCATTATGGGTTAGAGAAAGTACATAGAGAGAGTTTCATTATTTGGTCTTGGCCTTAGTTGTCTTTAAACTAGTTATCATTTTCCTCCTAGGTCTCATGCACATTTCTCTCCCAATTTCTTATTTGTATCTCACCACTTGGCACCTTGTTTATCCATTCTCTTGATCTATTACGTATTTATTTAACTTTTCATAACACATTATCTCATTTTAACACACTTGGTTGATGCCATCACCTATGGGTGATAGTTTTGGTGTTATGTTTCTCTTGGAATATGTCATTTCCCATGGGTGATGGCATCCTATATATACACACCTATGTTTCACACTCAAAGAGAGGAAGCTCGACCTTAGCAAGAATCGTCATCTTATCTTATCTTTTGTACCATCTTCGCATATACTTGGTTAGATCTCAGTTCATCTTACAATTTTCTTGTATTAGATCTGACACTCTTCTTCTTGGTTGGTTTTGTTACATTTTTGGGTGATCTATAATGATTCTAGGATAGGAATGGTGTTCACCTTCTCTGTTTACTAGAGATTCTCTTTCAATGTATTACTTCTCCGGAGAGATAGATGTTGGTTGTTGTGTGCTTTTTTTGTAATTAATGTCAATTCCATTGATGTAAAAGGGTGTCATGAGGTTTTATGATTCTCCATGAGGTTTCAATCAATGTCAAGTATGAAGGTTGATTGGTAGTGACAGTAAGTTGGTGAGCTCTATGTTTTCCTATAGCATGTTTGAGTATGTATATTCATAGTTTGAACCCTCCCAAGTAATTTGAATGTTTTCATGAGGTAAAAAAAATTTGGTATTATGTTTCATGGTTTTATAAAAAGTATACATGAGGTTATCATGGTTATTTCATGAGGTGTCATGGTTGAGTCAGTCATTCTAGGCATATTCCTAGCCCTGGAGCATGTAGAATGAGATGGAGATATGAGTTTTAGATCTTAATAGTCCTAACCAAGCATCTTATTAGCATTTTGGTATTTTATATGAGGTGTATGGTGATTTTTAGGTCAGTACTTAGTGGTATATTGCATGAAAGAGGTCCTCGGGAAGCAAGAAGGTGAGAACTTGCAACAAAGCATAGGTAAGTCTTAATGGATAGAGAGTTTCAGACCTATTTGGGCTATATGGTGAGTATGGAAAGCTATAATATGATTTCATGATGTTTCATGAAAAGTTTCAGTCAAAGTGAAGAAGATTTTTGAAGATATGTTACTTTTGGAAAACCGAGTAATGTACAGTGTGTTTTTGAAGCAAAAGTTGACCTTTTGATGTTCGTTGTGATTTGTGTGCTTTGCATGGGGACACGAGATATTTTGCATATATTTTAAGGTGAGTTATGATTATTTTCTAAAATAAATGAGGTCAGTTTATTGTGACATTTTTATGAATGATTGTTAAGAAGATAATTTACTTTGAAAACCCTAGCTCAAAGTGACTTGGAGAAAAAGAGATATAATGATATTTTACTGATTTATTTTTCCAAATTGATGATTTTATTTTTATAGGACTCTTTCACCTTTACAGAAAGGTAAGATAGTGCTTGAATGATATGTGGGCCCCGTCTGAAAGCTCTTGTTTCGAAAAAATTTAGTTTAAGGGAAAAAATTACAAATGAGTTGCAAAATAAATTGACTTTTATTGTATCCCTGTATTTTTTCTACATTTCCATGATATTTTCATATCCTGGTTGAGTTGAAAAATGGAAAAGTGTGCCCTATTTATGAATACTAGTTTTTGAGATAGTTTGGAGAAGCTTGTGGTAAAAGTGGAATTGTAAGAGCTACATGAGGATTTAGGAATCCATTAAAGTTTTTTTGTGATCATGGTTTAGATATATTTCCATTGGTATATCAAACTTTATTTTTGATATGGTATGAAGAAGTTATGACCTAATCTTTGAGGGTAAAATCTGGAGGATGTTTAATCTAGTAAGGTGTCAAGTAGCTTCATGAGGTAAAGTGATATTTCTGAGTTGTTCATGTTTTTTGAAGTTTTATTAATGATTATAAATCATTTATAATGGTTTATATGTTTTTTTCAAGTGTGTAATTGTTATTTGAGGTGATGGATCAAGTTGAGCTCAAGCTTAGTTCTTGAGTCCTAGAAGGATAAATAAGTAGTTTGCAGAGATGGACTTGGTTGAACATTACACTTAGAATTGAAAGGAAATGTAAAATGTTATGGAAATAGGATTCAAATATATTTCCAATTTTATATTTTTGTGTTTTGGTTATGATATTTGATAGGTCATCCATCTCAATTTGTGAGGAAGAAGCTTACTTGGTTTCAAGACATAATTGTTTTTTGAAAAAATGATGTAGATGAGGCATGATAGGAATGGGATGCTTGATATTAGTTTTATATTAAATAGGGATGAATTTTATTCCTATTTGAGGCCTTTGGAGGTCTTAAAATTGAAAAAAATGGTGTAAACTAGTTGAGTTTGTAAAACTCATTTTTGGCATCTTAATTTAGTGAAGAGGAAAGTTGGTGTGGTTTGCACATATGTATGTTTCATAAGCTTTAACTTACATGAATTTTATATAAAGGTCATGATGATTCCATTGAGTTGATACATTCCATATTTTATTTGTTCTTTATTTTTCTTGGTTCCCAAAGGTGAAGACAGGGTGCTGAAATAGTTATTTTGAGAAGGATATGAGCCTTCTTGAGTTGGTTATGATAAATTTTATTAGTGAAAGATAATTAATGACCATGGATGATTTTTTTATGTCATATTACACATGTATGATGAATTTTTGAGCTTTAATAATCATGGTTTTGGCATTTTTGGTTTTAGCTCATCCAGGTGATGGGGTTTTGAGCTTGTTTTGTGCATGTTTGGTGGTTTTGGGCATGGCCGACCTATATGGGTCCAATGTGAATGTTTTAATTAATTTATTGGGATGTTTTAAAGTTTTTTTTGTATAAATAATGAATTAATAACTACCTATCTTGTTTTTAATGAAGAGAATGGTATAAAGCAAGTGTTTTGAGTTCATTTTTGAACTAGTGTTCTAAGGGGAAAAGTGTGACCAAAGTAGAAGTGAATAAAAGGTATGAATGCATGATTTTAGAGCTAATGAAATTTTTACAGGTTGAGGATTGATATAGATCATGTGTGAAAAGGTTTGAAACCAAGACAAGTCCAAGAAGAAGAAGAAGAAAGAGCCCGTTAGAGGAATGAGGGTTTGAACAAAGTGTGTGAGCTGAATTTGTGATCTCCATCAAGTGTGGCAGAAAAATATATATATATATCTTAATATGAATATGGTTTAGTTGATTTTTTATCATCTTATGGGTTTTTACCTCCTTATGGAGTGGTTGCTTCACTAAATTAGGGGTTGGTGCTCTACTAAACTAGGGGTCGGGTTCTCCTTATGAAGTTTGTGCTTCACTAAATATATTTTCTTTGTGTAATATAGGAATAGTTTTAGTGTTTTTTCTTCCCCTTGAGGGTTTCCCACTTATATATGGTGATCAAGTGTCTTCTTATTTATTTCTTGTTCTTGTGAATGTTGAATATACACATAATGTGTACACATGGTTATAAATGTTAAATGTATGAATGAAATGATGAATGTATGTGATGGTAAATGAATTAAAAATTTTGTAGGACTAATTCACCCCCTCTCAGTCACCGTGATTCCAAAAAGTGGTATCATTGCATGTCCTTGTGAAGCAAGTATAACATCTTGAAGGAGATCCTAGAAGCACAAGATGGCTAAGAAAATTAGGAAATAGAATTAGGAGTTGAGAGTCATAGCCAAGAAGGATGAAGAAACTATAAAAAGTCTCAAGATTTAGTTAGAGAAGGCTACTTCATATTTGAGTTCAAAGGAAGAGGAATGTGAAAGATTAAAAATAAGCCATGTGATATATGTATACACAGTCAAGATGATCTTAAAGAGGTGGCAATGGATCTACAAGAATATTTGGATTTTCATCGAAAAGAGAACAACGGTTTGAATAATGAAATCATAGGTCCATTAGAAAATATTAAGGCCAAAGAGGAAGAGAATGTAAAACTCACGAAGAGATTCAAAACCTAAAGGTCAAACAAGATGAAAATCCTGATATATAAGATAAGGAAGTTGGTCCTAGTTCTAAAGGAAGTGAAGATGAAGGTTTTCATGGTAAGAAGATATATTCAAGGCCTAATCTCATTAGACATCCAAATGTAATGAGGTATGAAAATTTTCATGGTTATTGTTATGTTTGCAATGGTTTTGGTCATAGAGTAAGGGATTGTAGGAATTTTTTTAGTTGTGTGTACCCTTGAGTAATGGAAAAGACCACAAGAGTGATCAATCAAGAGATATGAAAGAGGTTTTTTTTTCATAAGTGTCATCACAAGGGTCATATTGCAAGGTTTTTCTCTCATGAATCATCTAGGAAAGTGAATAAGGTTAAAGCTCTCAAAATGAAGGAATTTTGGTTGCCTAAATCAGTCAAAGTTGAATTAAAATTGGTCAAGGAGAACAATTCAAGCTCAAAAAGGTTATAAAGGAATCAAATCATGGAAACAAGGTAAATAAGGTTGAACCAAAGTTATAAATCCAAGAAATTCATGTGTTTGAATGAAATTCATTCTCTAGTTCATGAGAAGTTGAAAATGCTAGGAGTTTGGGACACTTCAAGAGTAATAAGGTATGATAAATGACTTATCATGTAGTTTTTGTGTCCTTGTTGTTAATAGGTGTCTGTGTGAGTTGTTTCCATCTATCAAGTTTTTATCCATTGTGAGTTTATATGAATATGCATTAATAAGTTTCTTATAGGTGATTTTTGCATGGTTAATAGTCCTAGTCAATTTATTGGTCTCAATCCATAAGTATGAAGAATTTCATGTGTATAAATAGTCAAAGGCTTGTTAATTATAGTCCAATTTTTTATTGAACCATTAAAGGAGGTTGTGTTAGTACGGTTATTTTTCTGAATTTGGCATTGTTTGATCATGAAATATCTATGTCAATTGTCTATGCACATTCATGTTTTAGTATAGCTCAAAAGTCTTCAAGTATGTTGTACAAAAAAGTTCAAGTTGTTCTCAGTCATCAAGAGAGTGTGTGATGTGTCATAATAAGGTCTAAAATCATTATGTTTTAGTTTAAATTAAGTTTCTTTGGCTATTCTTAAATACACAATTTCTTCACGAAGTTTTTGGTTATAGGTGGCTGGGCCAATGAAATATCAGCATCAAATAAGTAGTGTGAAGGTGTTATGCATGTACATCCATGTTGGAATTTGAAGGAATAGTGTCTTTGAAGGCCAAAACCATAAGTCATGGTTCTTGAGGAATGATTATTTGGTTCAAAACTAAGATGGTCATGAAATGTTAAAAGGGTGGCTTCTTGAAAGATCATGTGAATGTATTGTTTCCATCATGAAGTCTCATATATGTGTACTTTCTCAAATGTTTAAAAGGGATTTCCACTGAGGTTTGAGGAGGTTAGAAGTGATAATATGGTCTTGTGAATTTAAATTATGCATTGTATTGAGTCATATTTCTTGTCAAAGGAGAATGGGTGTGTGTTTTGTAAATTATATGTTCATTCCATGTTGGTTTGAGTATGAATTTGTTAAAGGTTTGTGATGACCTAGTGAGTAATGATCAAGTATATTCCAATAAGTTATCAATGATTATGATTCTTCATTATCTATGAGGTTTATCATGTTAAGATGAGAGAAGTGTCATTGGTTAAAGTAAGATTATTTCAGTCATAATTTTATGGATTCATACATTCGGTGTTTTTCAAGATGTTATTTCTTGGAAGTGCAAAGGAAGTTTTTCATTTTGAGGAATCAATTTGATTGTGTCATGTCAAGTTATCATGGTCTTGTTATGTCCAAGAAGTGTCAAAGTTTGATGAAAAGGTCTTTGTCAAGCATGTCAAGTTATGAGTTCATCATGTCGATTCTTAGAGTTATAAATACCTAGAAAGATAGAGATAAGTGTGACTAAGGTAAGAGTTCTCATAAGTGTAGTATTTGTTTTTATACTCAAATGCCTTGATGCATTAGCACTTAACTTAGACAGTCCGAGCACTCACCCAAATCATGTGAAGTTACCAGGTCCCTCTTTGGTACTATCTTGCTAAGGTGTTAGCATGTATGTTCATAATAACCATAGTCAAAGTGTATATTCCATCATAATAATCAGATCCATGAGCTCAATTTGGAAACACACATAATAAGAAAACATATTAGATCATATCACTATTACAATCATATTTACCATATAATAACCATGAATAGAGTCATTAACAACCAATATCCATCCACAAATATCCGTTATATTAGATCATCACAACACATTAGCTGAATACGTTACCAAACTAAATTCATGTACATAAAAAACATACCAATAGCATAACTCTAATACATACAGATAAAATAACTCGATTCCCCTAAACTATGCAAATCAATACATATACATACATACATATATATATATATATATATATATATATATATATATATATATATATAAGGTTGGGGACTTTCCCTTCACCAACCATGCACTCTCAAAATAGGATGCATGCTCAAATTAGCCATGCACTGCTACAAAGATAACTATGAAGCATGTAAGTTTCACTAATAATAGATTATCTCTATATTTAAACCATGATATAATCATATTATTATCTCTAACTCTACATTTATCTAGATCTTCTACTTGTTCCCAAAATATCCTTTTCTTAGCCTCGAAGTCTTCTGCCTTGATCCAATGTATGCTCCACACTCCAACCTATCTTTATCCCGCAACATGAAAAAATGGCTAAGTCCCAAGCTCTATCTCTCCTAGGCACACCCTTCTTTCACCAAACATTTGCGCACACTTACACGCCCCCTTACTACGCACCCTTTTCTCATGCACCTTTGATACTTAGGTAATATTTCACTAGACCATCATTACCCCAAAATAATGTCATTTTTACCCTCGACAATGGATATTATCACCTTATATCTCCAAAGAATAATGAATAAAGAATAAATAATGACTTTTCGAACATAAGAATATTTCAATAATTAGTGTGTTATTCTTCGGCTTGTAACACTAGCTCAGGGTACTCATTTTTGAAGTCTACTTCCAACTCATTCTAATCATTGAGTCATTTCTTTTCCTTAGTAGAACTGTCTCCAAGAATTGTATCCATTTTGCCTAAATTCATCTCCTCTCCCTTGAGCTTCAACACCCTTATCACATTTTCCAAACATGAAACCATTCCATCCATTACATCCATCTGCCATGGTATCAACTTTCCTATCTCCTTTATTCGGTCATCATGAGGATCTCAGGATGCTTTGAGTGCGTGCTTCTCTGTTAGTAATGCCGTGTCTCCTCATGCTCTAAAGTGTCATTTTTCTTGGTGAAAAGGACTTTATTTTCTTCTATCAATGTCCTTGTTTTTATTATTGGCTTTGGATCTTCACACACCATTAGCACCAAATTCTCCCTTTTTAATTCATCTTTTATAGTCTACAATAAGGCATCATATTCAACTATACATCGCACAAACTATTTCTTTATTCTCTCCTTATCTGCTACAACTTCCTTCTCCCTCTACACAACCATCACCTTGGTTTTTAAAGGTGTGCTTGACTTCTTCCCAAGTAGGAGGTGAACACAATATCGAAAAAGTGTAAGGAGGAAAAGTATGTATATTTTGTAAGTGCATCAAATTCTGGATATGCCTGTATGATCTCTCCTCCAATCTTCACAGAAAACCCTAGAATTTTCTCCTTCTTCTCCTTGTCTTTCCTTTTACCCTCATCTAATTGTTATGTGTGTTCCTTCAAGCTCTTATTATCTTCTAGCAGTTCTTTGAGTGTGGTTTCCTTATCTACATTCCTATGTGCCACTTCAAATGCCAGATTTGTCAAAGCATTAAATATCTATTCATATGTGAATTCATCCGGCCTCACTATTATGTGCGCAGATTGGGATTTCTTCATCATCTTCCTTTTGATGTATGCTTCCTCTTTCACATAAAATTCAGGCTTATCCATGTGAGTCTGCATGCTTCAAGATATTTGTTTTCATATGCACATATTTCCTACCTTTTTATCCTTAAACTCCCACCCATATAATTTCTTAGGCTCCAGAGTACTTTGAAACCTAGCACGAATGATTTTAGAGGGGTCATCAATGTATCTGATTGCATGCTTCTTGTACACCTCTTCACCCTTATTCCTCCCAGACTGACACCCCTTAGGAATATGCACTTCATTATCCAAACTCAGGCATTCACTTGTTGCACTCATTTGTTCTCCAATAGGCCCACGTGATGGTTCGCCCTTATCCTTTTCTTTCTCTTCTCCTACAAAGGCCTCTTACATCCTTGTTATCTTCATATTATTTTATATTATTCTACATTACTTTTCTCCAAGGCTAATCTTCTTCCACATCAATAATAGGTGTATCATGGACTATATGCACATTTTCATGGGATACCTCATCCTCTCTCTCCTTACTAGGCACATACTTTTGCCTCTTCTTTGTTTGTTCAAGTTTTACGAGAGGCTCTAGGTGTTTTCCTTACCAGTTGTGAGGGTCATACATGAGTACCATGTGTCCTTATCTTCCTCAACACTCTTCCGAACCCTTGATCCCCTACAATTTCCTCATCTTTCTCTATCTCCTTGGCACTTGTCTCCTCTCTCATATATCCTCCTTCTTTCTTACTAGGAGGAATAACTTTGTACGTTCTCTTTTCTCCTATGGTTGGCTACCTCTAGAAGCCATGATCTATGCCACCACTGTCTTCATTCAATTATTCCTCTTCATGAGGTTCTTCCTCATCTAAAATTGTGGGCACATTATCCCGTAAGGTTCCCACTATATGCTTCCCCTTTGGCAACTCAGGGAGCTTAAACTCATTTTCAATATATTTCCCACTCACCAATTTGGGCTTAAGGTAGATTTATACCTTAGCCGTGCCTATGTCCCCAACTACCAAGCTCATGGAGCTGATGTTTACATCATCAGATATTAACTTCTCTATATATGTAGACTTACCTAGATACACATATCTCTTCTTGAGCATATGGTACTCGTAGTCTACACTGTCTACATCAAAATTCAACTTACGGACATTAGAGAGTCTCATTTACTAAATTTTCAAAGTAACATGCGGTGAAGGAATAGGGGATATTTCACCATGGGCTCGACTTTCCATCCTTCATTCCAAACCTTCCAATGCAAAAATTTTGAAGCACCGCAAACTAAGCCTTCTTTTCTAATACTGAAGGAATATCCTTAGCTATTCTCCATTCATGCTTGAAGGCCTCATGCATGTGCTTATATAAAATTTCTAGTATTTTTTTGTAAGGGCCAATCATGGATCCCTCATAAGTTTACTTCTCAAATCTTACTACAAGAAATTTATTTTCCTCAGGGAATTTATTTATTTTATCCTTTAGCCCATTGGGAACTCTAATCTCCAAAAATATCATTGACAAAAGTGTGGCACCAAAGCTTATCTTATCCCCATGCTTTTCTTCTTCAACGATTGTCTTAGCTATAAAATTAGATACATTATATACAACCCCCTTATAAATATTTTAGCAATATGCAACCATCTCTTGTTTACATGAGTCTAGTGCTCCTAGTTATTTAGCTTAGTGAGAAGATGGGTAGCAACTTTAATCACAGGGTATGACTCCAACTTCTCAATGTCTATGGCACACATTCCCTTCACATATGATAATTCTATAGAATTCACCTCCACACCAACATCATTTGTAAGGTCACTTGCAATTTCAAAGTGCCCAAGATCCTTAACCCAGTCAAATTGTCAATCAAGGGTGCGGTGAGGTGCACCCATCTTCCAAAAAAATAGAAGAAGTCCTCATGGACTCGGGACATCAACCACTGATATAATCTCTCTAGTTTTCCAAAGTATGGCAACTCATAAATCTGCAAGATCCCTATTTTCTCCAGCAACTTCTCCCTAAAGTCATCATAAATCAACTTATCATCTGTTGTGTGTAGATTTGTCTTCTTCACCAAGTTTTTATCCATCTCGTCCTTGGTTTCCTTCATTTGATGATTGTAGTCACTTACCTTACTCCTTATATGTGACTCCCAATCTCACCCCATTATCACGCCCTCAGGATACTACATTTCTAAAAATTTACTTTCAGGGCGTCTTCAACTTCTACTTCCATATTCTTCTACTTCTTTATTTTGTGTAGCTACTCTCCAGGTGCTTTCTTGGGTGTCATCGTGATGATTATAACACTTCTTGCACTTTTTCAAAAACTGTAACCTCAAATCCACATGCCCTAGCTATAATTTTGTTTCCTTGAACCCTAGCTCCACAAATTTTCTTCCTACACACCTTTCACTCACTCAAACACCCTTCTAATGGATCTCTATTAATAGATGTGCACAAATAACATTGGTTCGATGCATGTAAATGATTTCTCTCACACTTTGTATGTAAATCACTCTTCGAAACACACTTCATATCTTTAACTCTTTGACATACAAGTTAAAAATAAAATCATAAGCACCCATTTTATAGATTTTTCAAAATTTTCTGCATTAAGTGCTCTCCACCTACCACCGTACTCAACATTAACTATGCCTAATTTCCTTTTCTCGTGATTTTCATTGATTTTTCCGTTCCCCAGTTGTAACCTTCTAGTGCACCCAATACTTCTCGGACATAGACCTCCTTATGTGTGCCTTCATGTGCCGAAGTACATCAACCATTGTGCCTCATCCCAAGTAGTTTCCCATGTTGTTTCCTACCTTGTGTTACACTATGTGATCATCCTTCTACATGTGGTCTTCAATCGAGAAAATTTCCTTAAAAACACCTTCAATCCAAGCACCTGTAACATCTTTATTCTATGTGCACCAATCTTTCAAAGGAGGTTCAAGTTTCAACCCATATATGTACCTACATACCACTTGTATCTGCTCCACCCCACACTAAAAATATGATCATTCCTCTCGCGCATGAATCCAATATTCAATAATCAGCTACTCGGAACATAAGTACGCTTATTACAACAAAACATTGAAATAAATTGACAAAACATAACAGTGATGAAAGGAAACCGTATGCCGAAAAGCGACAGTGAGCGTGAGAATCAACAAGTGACTCTTCCACGTGCTCGACCTCTCGAGGTCATGCCGAGACAAATGCCGGGGGGTAGAATATGCGTTGGATCTAGACAAATTAGTTAGGGAGTCTAATGTCTTCGACACGCACTAATGGAATTTGCAAATCTAAGGCAAAGAAGGCCCTTCTAACTTGGACTGGTGTGATAAATCGATCAGCAAGGATGACTTCTCGAAGGCTCCAATCAATATCGAGCTCTGGCGTGATTCGATCTATGGGTCATGCGAATACGTGGAAAATGACCCGGGATAGTTTCGTGTATGTCTCCTGATAAGGTCATATGGTGGATGGTGAATATAATTGACTTTTATGGACAATTTTCTGGCCTAGTCCAGAACTCTCTAGCTTTGTTAGCCGCTATATTCAGTAAGGACAATTGTTCGATGATGATGGGTGGAAGTGGAGTGGACTGAAATACTAGTGTGTGTAGGCCAGTGTCTATATCTAACTCTCTTATGGATTCATTGGGCTGTGGGATTTGTGGGTCACAACCATAGACTCTTAGTTGTTGTGGTCCTGTTATGGTCATACGCGAGATCAAGTCCTAATCCCTAGTATCCAGTAATCGTACACTTTCTCAGCTTCTATATTTAGAACCAACAATTGTGCAATCTTCTCAAAATACCTCACAGTGTTCTCGCAACCCGGATTCTTAAGCCGGTATCTATATCCATGAGTGTGTCTCCAACATCAGTCATGGAACTAAAGGATCACACCCGAATGTTTTTCTCTTTCAAACCCTTCTACAAATCATGTGGATGATTTTCTAGGGTGATCTCGTAGTTTGGTGACTTGACCAAAATGCATATGCCTCGGTCGTCCTCTATGTTTAATCCTCTTAACGAGAACCGATCAGTTGTAATTGCAGGGTTGCTCGTAATACTTGTATTCGAGATTTTGGTCTATTTCAACTATTGTTGTGACGAGGTTTGGTTGAGGCATGATTGGCTGGAATATATATTCCCTGGGCTCCTGAGGTCCCGTGATTGTCATACGAAACAAAATGCAAATCTAACTGAATGAAATAAATCTAACATATATAACTTTTTATTCTTCTAAGAAATATTTTGACAATTTTAAGGCAAGCAAACTATTTTAAGCGTATCTAGAAAGAATAATCAAATAACAATTTAAAATGCATAAAGATAACCGAGTGTAGTTATTTTCCGTGTGATTTGTAGAATTATTCTAAATAAGTAAAATAGCTCGTCCTAATCTATCCGCAAGATTCTCGATCCTACCTCGAAGTGAGGAGTGAATCATAGTTTCTCAAAAATATCAATCCTCACACTTCCCCGGCAATTTCGAGAATAGAATTTGCTGAAATGAAGCAATTTATCTACTCTATTTGATAAGATTCCAACTAGAACTTTGAAATTTAAACCTGGATTCCACAGTAATGGCTGGCGAATCTGATAGTGTGTGTGATCTTGTCCCTCGCATGGTCTCTCGTACGCTGGAAAAGTGACAGTGAGCTTGAGAATCAACAAGTAACTCTTCTACGTACTCCGACCTCCCGAGGTCGTGCCGAGACAAATGTGGGTAGAATGTGCAGAAAACTAGTTAGGCAATCTAATGTCTTCGACACGCACTAATGGTATTTGTGAATCTAAGGCAAAGAAGGCCCTTCTAACTTGGACTGGTGTGATAGATCGATCAGTGAGGATGACTGCTCGAAGGCTCCAATCAATATCGAGCTCTGGCATGATTCGATCTATGGGTTGTGGGATACGTGGAAAATGACCCGGGATGGTTTCGTGTATTTCTCCTGATAGGGTCATATGGTCAACTTTATGGATGATTCTCTGGCCTAGTCCAAAATTCTCTAGCTTCGTTAGTCATGCTGTGTCTAGTAGGGATAATCATTGAATGATGAGAAGTGGAATCGAGTAGACTCGAAATACTAATTTACGTAGGCCGTGTCTATGTCTAATTCTCTTATGGATTCGTTAGGTCATGTGGATCTGTGGATCACAACCATAGATTCTTGGTTGTTGCAGTCCCGTTATGGTCATACGGGAGATCAAGTTCTGATCCCTAGTATCCAGTAGTCGTAAGCTTTTTCAGCTTCTATGTTTAGAACCAACAGTTGTGTGATCTTCTCAGAATACCTTACAGGTGTTCTCGCAACTTGGATTCTTAAGCTGGTATCTATATCTACTAGGGTGTCTCCAGCATCTGGCTATGGAACTAAAGGATCACACCCAAATGTTTGTTCTCTTTCGAGCCCTTCTACAGTCATGTGGGTATTTTCTAGGGTAATCTGTAGTTTGGCTGATTTGACCAAAACAGATGTGCTTGGTCGTCTTCGATGTTTAACCCTCTCAACTGTGCCCTGATCTGTTGGAAGTCTGTTGTTGTTTGGAAGACTTGTATCCTAAGGTTTTGGTCAATGTCAGTTATTGCTACTACGGTATTGGGTCAGCACAATTGGCTCGAAAATGTATTCCCCGGCTCCTAGGTCCCGTAATTGTCATGCAAAAGCATAAATGAAACAAATTAAAATAAAGTAAAATCTAAGTACACTTCTAGCATATATAATTTCTTTTTTGTATTTTCTCGGCAATTTATAAGAAAACAATATTTAAAAATATTTAGAATTGACAACTAAACTAACAACGTAAAACAAACAAAATAGCCGAGTGTAACTATTTGTCATGTGCGATTTCGTATATCTATTCTAAACAACGAAATAACTAATCTATTCATAAGATTCTCGATCCTACCTCGAAGTGAGGAGGAATGAATCATAGTTTCTCGAAACTATCAATCCCCACAACCTCCTGGTAATATCGAGAATAGAAATAATTGAAATAAAATGATTAACTACGTTATTTGATAAATTCTAACTAAAACTTTGAAAGATGGAACCTGGATTTCGCAGCAAAGGCGAATCCGACGGTGTGTGTGTTCTTGTCCCCGTGCATGATCTCTTCGTTCTTTGTGCTCACTTGAATCCGTAAAAGCGTGGAATGCTTGCATCAACAGAATAGATATTTGGATCAATGGACCGTCTTCGAATGTAGACATAATAGAATGCGGATAGGAGAGGGATAGCACAAGAGTACAGAGCTTGGCCTATGCAATTCCTAGCGGGGTCTACTGCGAATCATGCAACAAAAGCATCTAGAACCTGAAACTAGTCTGTATGAAGAGAAAACCTGCAACTTTAATGGCTGCCTAGACTATTCTACTCCAAAACAATAATACTATTTGCACAAGTTGGATCTATGGCTTACCCACAGTAACACAAAGCTAAAACAAACCTGCAACAAACTATGCTACCAATCCTAAGCAATCTAAAAAGACCATAGCACTGAAAATATGAAAGTTGGAATGAAAATGGTGGCCCAAATAATGTTTGCACTTGCACAAGTTGGATATGTGGCTTACCAGCTGCAATACAATACTAACCAAAGCACTCAATGAGAAAACTAAGAATCCTAAGCAAGGGAAGACTAAAACTGCTGTAACAAGAAATTCAAAAGCAAACTTTGGAGCAAAATTCAGAGGCCATTTGCATGTGCACAAACCATGCATTTATAGGAATCCAAACATCCAAAAATCAAATCCAAACTGAACTCCTAAACATTAAACAAAAGAAAAACACTATTCCAGGGGACTAAAAACATTAATGCATGCTTAAGTCGGCAAGAAAAGCTGGTGAGTCATGATATTTCACGCGGGTCGTGTCAAAAGAGCGTTCTAGAAAACGCGCACAGGACCACCGCCACGCCACTGCTCGGGAGTGGCGGTTACAGGACCGCCGCCTGTTCGGGGCGGCGGTTTCGTCACCAAGACCAAAAGCCACGAAAAGAGGGAAAACTAGGGCAAACAAAGCATGCGCAGGGGCTAAGCGGGGCATGCGGGATGTTAACGCATATCTGTAAAGCTTCTCTGGATCCCGAACACCTTGCGAAGAGACCTGTATCATCATTGGGGCACTTATTACACCGCTTCGCAAAGATACAGACCTTACAATTTTGGGTACGTACGGTCTCCTCATTCTTTTGTGTTCACGTGGATCCGTAAAAAGTGTGTAATGCTAGCACCAATAGGAGTAGAATTTGGAACAAGGACAACTTAGAATGCAGACTGAAAATGTGAGTAGGAGAGGGATAGCGCAAGAGTACAGAGCTTGGCTTATGCGATTCCTAGCGGGATTTTACTACGAGTCATGCAACATGAAGTGACCAGAACCTGTAACTATCCTATACGAAGAGCAAAACCTGTAACTTTAATGGCTTCCTAAGCTACTCTGTTCCAATAGATTGGATAAAATAAAGACACTGCTTGCACAAGTTGGATATGTGGCTTACCAACAGCTGAATAAAGCTAACCAGGCATATAATGAATTGAACTAAGAACTCCAAGACACAATGAAAGCAAATCTACAGCAAAGAGAAATTCAGAGGCAAGCTTCTAACTGGATTTGGATGAGATAACAACACTGCCTGCACAAGATGGGTCTGTGGCTTACCAACAGCTGAGCAATTTAACTAAAGATGCAAGTGAATTCAAGCTATGGCTTCTAAACAAGCTAACTAACTAAAACACTAAAATGAGGGAATGAGAGCAAAGATCAAACTTCAAAATCCAGCCAAGCTTCAGACCAAAAACTCCAGACCATTTGCATGTGCACAAACCATGCATTTATAGGAATTCAATCACCCAAGAACCAAAACCAAATTGAACTCCTAAACAATAAACAAAGGAAAAACACTATTCCAGGGGACCAAAAACATAAATGCATGCTCAAGTCGGCAAGGAAAAGCTGGTGAATCGTGATATTTCACGCGAGTCGCGTCAAAGAACGTTCTGGAAAACATGCACAGGACCGCCGCTCTGAGCAGGGCGGCGGTTACAGGACCGCCGCCCTGATCAGGGTGGTGGTTTCATCACTGAAGATCAAAAGGGGCAAGGAAAGAAGGAAAAAGGGGAAAAAAAAGGGTGCGGGGGCTAAGCGGGGCATGCGGGATGTTAACGCATACTCCGAGGGCTTTTCCGATCCCGAACACCTTGCGAAGAGACCTGTATCATCATTGGGGCACTTGTTACACCGTTCAACGCAAGATGCAAGACTTAAAATTTTGGCTACGTACATATTGCCCCCTCGGAGAAGCGTTTTAGCCATGAAGAGGCATAAAACGGTGGGTCCGAGTATGGCAGTCCCGAAATGGGGAGTTAGAAGCTATACCTTACTCGTCCGTGTGTTGAGATGACGCCATCCAAAATTCCCACTACCTGCAAAATGAAAAGAGAACTCAAGTGCAGATAGATGCAATAACTTGGAAAATAAATGCTAAAATAATAGGGAATGAGAACGTACCATTCATGCAGGGATAGAAAATTACCTCCATCGCGCTCCAAACTCTTGTGAAAAGTCATTTTAAAATGAAACAGAATGATATATATATATGAAAGTGGGCCCATTTTCCTATTCATTTGCGCGAGTTGATTTGATTGATTTTGAGCTCTAGGACCCACGGTGATGGTTTCTCACGCGAGTAGAGTTGAAACATTCACAAATGAGATCGTGATCATGCCTCCACGTGCGGAACACTCGCCCGCTAGATCATAGGTTGGTTTTTTCAATTTTGTGTTTTTCCCCCTTTAAATTTTAAATGTTAAATTTTTCATAATGGGGGTTATTTTTGAAAATGTTAGATTCAAAAGGTCCACTTAGGGGGCGCCACTGATAGGCTCCATTTTTAGTTTAAATGGTCTATTTTTCCTCATTTTGGGCTTTTTGGGGTTAGCAACCCGCGCGGGTTTCAGATCGACCGCCGCCTTGACTAGGGGCGGCGGTTACATGACCACCGCCCCGTTCAGGGCAGCGGTTACACGAATGCCGCCCTTAAGGCGGATTCTGCAAAACCGCCTCCTACTCGGGTGGCGGTTCTAAACTAATGCAAAAGAACTTGATTTTTGAGATTGCACTTGTATTTTCTTACACTTCTATATGTTTTTATGACCTTCTTGGTATTGTTCAGATATTAACTTGCTCTGTTTTGTGTGTTTTTGGGTGTATGCAGGCGAGAGCAGAGTATATCAGATGGAGCCGAGAGAGAGTGTGTGATTGGCTCTCCGAGGTATTGGATGCCCTTTCTCAGGACGAGGAGGACACACTACAAAGGGCCGGCATACTGCGTATATCACGCGTTCCCCATGTCACACCATCTAGTCACATCCTTTGTGACTTATTTTCATATTGGGACACGAGATCGGAACACTTTCCGATCGCAGTGGGTCCACGATGAGTGGACTATCACGTTAGAGGATGTCTACCATATTTTGGGGGTCCCGATCATCGGAGGAGACTCACCTTAGAGACGGCAGGCTCACGGGCACAGATTGCACAGTGGGTAGGTTATATGGGAGATGCAGCGATCTCCATGGGGTCGAAGAAGGGAGTGAGAGTTCGATCCATCCCTTCTTTTCCCATCCCCATATTTCAACAAGCCATTATGGGGATCCTTGCCTCGAGATTGATCGGGGACAAGGGAGGGGATACTTTGTTATACTGTTGGGCCCCCATCATTGTACAGATAGAGGGGCATGGCTAGATATACACCTGGGGTGCAGACATTCTGGGGACCACCTACCACGATTTATACAGGGTGGTCCGTTTGCAGGGACAGTCATTGAGCCACCCAACTCTAGTCATGAGTTGGGTGTATGAGCATTTTATTCCTTATGGCAGAGGCGTAGAGGTGGTAGATCCATGGGCCGTGAGGGCAACCGGATGGTCGATATGTTGATGCTTAGAGCACCTCACCACCTGGGCCTTGCCTCCCTACCACAAAGAGATATGGAGGTGACACAAGACCGACTTATGGCCGGTATATGAGGCAAGGAGACCCTTACATTTATCTCCCCGCTCCACCACATGGTAGCTTATCGACCGCATGGGACGGGTGGAGGTATATCCTTTTAGCGCAGTTCCTCGCAGCTTTGGCCTTCCATATGCGGGCATGCTTCCCCCAGTGGCACCAGCTTATAGATCAGTCTTCGAGGCCAGAGGGGGGCCTAGAGGCCGAGGTTGGACAGTGGTCACTCCTGGTACTCCCATTACAGCCAGGAGGGTAGTTCGGGCCAGAGGGAGAGCCGGTGCGCCTCGAGAACCTTTGCTTTAGATTGCTGCGGGTCCTGCTCATAGCAGCGATGACCCTATAGACATTGATTCCGATTCTGAGGAGCTTACAGAGGGAGGGTCGGAGGAGCAGACTGATGATAGCGATCCTGAGTGGTATGACACTCAGGATATTTTACAGCAGAGAGGGCCGAGCAGAGCGCAGAGAGAGACACTCTAGTCTCAGAGGAGCCACTCTCTCAGGGCCATGGTGGAGAGGACGAGTCGGTTGTGGGGCGACATGTTGCCCCTGCTACAGGAGTAGCCCCTCAGTCGGCAGCGGCATCCGCGGTGGGTGCTGGCCCCAGTGATCCATCTTGGAGGCCCGGTGATCCGAGTAAGTTATCCTTTCTTCCTTTCAATGTTTGTTTAATTTAGGATTTGTTATCTCTCCTTGTGTTTGTACCTTGTATATTTCATCCTCTTGCTTGGTTTCTAATTCATTTTTCTCCTTTGTTTGCAGAGACTGTCGACGAGTGGCGGGATCTGATCCGCAGGGTATGCACTGATTCCCTGATGATCCCCATGGATAGGACCCATGCGGAGCTATCTGTAGATGTCGGGGAGCCCTCAGTAGCTAGCAGGCATACCGACGTCTTCGCTCCCGTTTGGCACGTGGCCAGGATGGTGTCGACTCTTCGTACGGAGTTGGCAGGCTATAGGATGGCTGAGCGTCTTATGAGGAGCCATTCTCGTGGTGAGACCGCGGCTGCTCCTCGGGACCCAGAGCCCTCCATTCATTCAGAGCGCCAGCGTAGCCGGAGCCCTAGGCGAGGGCGCGCACCCTCGGAGGGGTCGCGTAGGGGTTGAGAGACCACTTGGCTCCTATGTACTTTGTATCATAGATTCTTTTGTATATTACGGGCTCTTTGAGCATTTTGACCATGCCTAGTGCATGATGGCATTGTATATAAACATTGATTATTTATATATATGCATTCGTTTTTGGATCAAAAGCTTGTCACTCATGCTTTCCCTTTCTGTTTCCAGTTTCCTCATGTATACTACGATGTATGTTTTATATGCTTTCTAGAATGTATGCAATGGAAAACAGATGATGCAAATGTTTGCTTTCTTTTTGTGTTTCATGATGCTGATACATGATATTGTAGATATATTGTGATCTTAAATCTTAGCTTCTGTGAGCAATTTGGATACCTCATGTTTGTTTTGGCAAAGTGATGAAAATAGCCAGTATGATGAACAGATTAACTTGCCCCACTCCTAACTCCATGCAACTAGTAAGATGCGAGGGCTTATCACCAAGAGCCAAGAAGGGCGCAAATTATGAAATATGGTAAAATGATAGTGATGAAAGACAAACAAAGCTTTGGCGGAACCAGATTGGAAGCTACAAGCCTACCCTACCTGAATGACTTCATAGTTTTGGATGCAACTTGCTTTGCGGTTTATCTAGACTTAGATCCGTAGATGGCCACATAGTAGACAAAATCTGGATTTTTAGGATTTTTAACTCTTTTGGAGTTTTGAACATCTGATTCATTCATTTTTGACTCAAAGTTTGAATAGTTTGTTTATGACCTTTTAACGTTTGCTTTGTCAAGAGGACCCCCTACACTTTGCCCCATGCTACCAGTAAGAAGCGTGGGTTTATCACCGTGGGCAAGGCATAGGTGAGTAAGGGCATTTCCATCCTTTCCCAACCCTACGTCACTAGTAAGAGACGCAAGCTCATCACCGAAGGTTGGTGGGGCAAGGAAATGTGTAAAAATAAAATTTTCTGTTTAATCACTTTTTTTTATTTGTCTTTTTGAGTAAAATGTCAGTGTATGCTTATTTCCAAAGAGATGTATATATGGGATAGATGTGACACCATGAAGCTTCTAGAACAGACCTTAGGCAAGACACCTATCCTAAGAAGAAATCAAAGCGAGAACAAACTTGCAGATCTTGGTATGGTTACCGTTAGGGCTTTGTCATATTTGATTTATTTGATAAAAGATTCCAAGATGATTTGATGATACAAGAAGATGGAGAGGTATGATTAAAGAACATTATGCCAGAAACATCACGAGTTTGTAATGAATTGCTTTGAGAATAGATTCCTTGATCACAATTTACGTAAGAACAAGTGGACAAAATGATCCTAATCTATATGAAAATGCAATGTAGATAGTTATATAGGTAGCGTTAGCTGCTTATGCGTAGAAATGTTTGAGGTGCAGGGAATTGACTGTTTCGCCAAACTCCTCACCTTCTAACGTACATAAGAGGTAAGCACCATTTCCGTAGTCCTTCATGACTCGGTATGGGCACAACCATTTGGGCCAGAATTTCCTTCCTTCTCCGGGTCTTCTTGTCGATCCGATTGTCTAGTCTTAGAACTAGATCACCTTCATAGATATCGCATTCATAAACCTTCTTGTTATACCGCGCGGCAAATTCGGTCAAAGATAAGCTCTATGGCATTGCTCAAAGATCTAACCTAGTTTCATCTAGGCTTTCTAGTTGGGAAAGACGTGCTTCTCTGTAAGCGTCCTCATCTAGAATCCCTTGTAGTGAAATGCGGAGACTGGGTATTTCGACCTCAAGCGGGAGAACTGCTTCTGCCCCAAATACTAGCGAGAAAGGAGTTGCTCCCGTTGGTGTTCTTATTGAGGTTTGGTGGGCCCACAAGGCCGGATATAACTTCAAATGCCAATCTCGTTTGTTTTCTTTCACCGTTTTAAGGAGAATGGCTTTCAGTGTTTTGTTTGTTGCTTCAGCCTGTCCGTTGGCTTGGGGATAATACAAGGAAGCCGTATGATGGCTTATTTTAAATCTACTACATAGTTCGCGAACTTCTTCATTTTTAAAAGAAGTTCCATTATCGGAGATAATGATTTGCGGGATACCGTACCTGCAAATGATTTGGTTCAAAATGAACTTGGCGATCACAGAACCAGGTACAGTAGTAGTAAGAGGCATGGCCTCCACCCATTTGGTAAAATATTCAATGGCCGTGATTATAAAATTATGGCCATCTATGGATGAGGGAGAGAATTTCCCTATTAATTCTAGACCCCATGTAGAAAAGGGCCATGGAGTAGCGATTGGTTGTAGAGCTTGTGCTGGCATGTGGATCTCGTGGGAGAATTCTTGGCACTTATGACACCTGCGCACAAACTCTATTGCGTCATGTTCCAGAGTGGGCCAGAAATAGCCCATTCGATGTATTTTTCGAGCGGTGGCATGGCCACCAAAGTGGCCTCCACATATACCGCTGTGGGATTCATGGAGAATCCTCTTGGACTCTTCTGTGTCAACACACCTTAAGAGCATTCCATCGAATGCTTTTTGATAGAGCACCTACTCTATAATGACATATTTGGCTACGATTATGCGCAACCGCCTTCTTTGTTGTGGTGTAACTGCCTCCGGGTACGTATGGTCCATGATATAATTAATGATGTCAGTGTACCAAGGACACTCAGAGATAGTGGGTCATGTTTCGATGTAGTATACGCATTCATCTGGAAAGTCTAAATCTACTAGATCGCCTCCGTCTAATGGGTTGTCAGCTAACCAATCTGCGATGATTTGTCCTTTAACCGACTTCTAATTTACAAATGTTAATTTGAACTCTCCCATTAAGGTTATAAAACGTCCAGCCTTTTTAGATAAGGACCCTTGTGTGAGAAAAGTTTGTAAATGGTCCGTTTTTACCATGACCTTCGTTTCTTGATTCAACATATAATGTCTTAGGTGTTTAGTAGCAAAGACTATGGCAAGGCATTCTCGTTCTGCCTGTGTATAGCGTGTTTCATAGTCGAGCAGCGTTCGGCTAATGAAATAAATCGCACGTTCTCTCTTGTTATCGTCTTCTTGGGCCAACATACAGGCCAGTGAGACATTGGTAGCTCACGAATATAGGATTAACGGGTGATCTAGCTTAGGTGGCATTAGCGTAGGTGGTGATAACAGAAAACGCTTAACTGCATCAAAAGCTTCATTGCAATCTTCAGTCCAATCAATGCTATAATCCTTCTTGAGTAAATTGTTGATTGGATGAACGGCGAAGCTTAGGTCCGGGATGAATCTCCGGATTGCACCCAGCTTTCCGAGAAATGATCTGATTCCAGATTCACTCGAAGGTGGGACCATTTCGAGGACAGCCCAAATTTTGGTTGGATCAACATCAATCCCTCGTGACGATATGATGTAACCTAAGAGCTTTCCTCCTGTTACACCAAAGACACATTTCTCTGGATTTAGCGTGACTCCGTATTCTATTAGACGTGAAAGAATGACGCGGAGTACTTCGGGATGGTCACAGTGCTTCTTGGCTTTAGCCAATAAGTCATATACGTAAGATTCCACAATTTTATGAATTAGATCATGAAATATGTATGTCATGGCCCGCTGGTACGTAGCACTGGCGTTCTTGAGACCGAATGGCATAACAGCGTAGCAATAGGTTCCCCAAGGAGTTATAAACGTGGTTTTAGCTTGATCTTTCTCGAATATTCTAATTTGATTGTATCCCGAGAATCCATCCATGAGAGACAAAATTTCAAAACTGGTCGTTGCATCAACGATAACGTCTATGGATGGTAATCGGAAATCATCCTTAGGACACGCTTTGTTGATATCTCGAAAATCTATGTAGATGCGTATCTTTCCATTCTTCTTGAGAATGGGAATGATGTTAGATACCCATTGGGAGTATTCAACTGGCTTGATGAATCCTACCTGAAGGAGTTTTATTACCTTGTCTTTTACCATGAGAGCTACTTTGGGCTTCATGGGTCTTGATTTTTGTTTAACTGGCTTTGCATCTGATTTAGTGACGAGGTTGTGCACCGCAATGTGGGGTGCGACTCCCATCATCTCCTTGTAATTAAATGCAAATGCCTTCTGATGTTCTTTGAGGATCCTCGTATGTATTTCCACTTCTTCTGGTGTTAACGAAGATCCTAATTTTAAAATTATCGGCTCATCTTCCGTTCCGATGTTGACATCGATTGTTTCTTTGATCAAAGAGGCATTACCCTCTTCGAACTCAGGTGGTGCTAGAGGTAAATCTAAATCATCCCCATTTTCTACTGCGTATATGCTAGGTTCCATTTGTGAGGGAAGATCCGTTACGGGATTTCCGAAGTAGGAAGACGAATGTGGAATCAAGGATAAATCTAGCATGTGATAGGAGAGATGTAGTGCCGCATAGGCATTTAAGTATTGCAAAGTAGCCGCATCACTATCAATATGGTCAAAGACGGTAGATTCACTTCCGCTTGAAAGAGGATTTGTCATTATTTTTATCAATGGTTCATCACGAATAGATACTGTGAAGTGAGTATCTTCTAGTTCATTGCTTGGAGTAAAACGTGATGCTGAGGTTGCTATTGAATCAGCGAGAAGATTTTTCTCTCGGGGGATTGCTTCAATGGATATGAAGTTAAACGTCTTGCTTAAATCTAACACAGTGTTTTTGTAGAGTTGTAAATGTTCGGCTTTAGTTTCATATACTTCAGAAACTTGGTTTGTCACTAATTGCGAGTCTCCTAAGACTCTGATGTTATCAATACCAATTCTTTTGGCTAAGGTAAGGCCAAGGAGGAGAGCTTCGTACTCAACGCCATTGTTTGTGCATTCAAAGTTTAATTTAAAAGCGAATGGGAGGACTTTCTCCTCGGGCGAAGTAAGAATTATACCTGCCCCCACTCCATAATGACATTTAGCTCCATCGAAATGGAGAGTCCAATACTTAGCCGGGAGTACGATGATGTTGGGGCATCTTTGCGTTTGTGCATTCTACTTCTACCATACGAGATCTTCACGGCGGGCAAGGAACCAACACCTAGGGAAAATCCTATGCCTACTGAATCGAATGGTAAGAACATTGGTGAATCTTGTTCTATCAACTCAATGATTTTCGCAGTAGTCCCTAATGATACTGTTTCTTTAGTTTTATCTTTAGGGGTTGGAATTGTTTTGGATATGCTGGTAGTTTCAAGATCCATCGTAGGTACCAACTTTTCCTCTGGTTTTGGGTCAGAGGGTTTATTAAGTTGGTTTGTTGGAAGTTCAAATTCTGAGTGCACCCCTGGTCTTTTCTTTAAATCAGCTAGGTGCAAATCGAAAGGTTTTGGATCGCCTTTGGCTACAAATACCTTTCCTAGATGCAGGAATCTTACTTCTTGAAATAGCGTGGAAGGGATTGCCTTCATGCGATGTATCCAAGGTCGGCCGAGGATCATATTATAGTTAGTTTCCCGATCTATAATATAAAACTCAGTCAAAATGGTTTTGGGCCCTAAGGTGACCGGCAGTATAATAGTTCCTATCGAAGTGGCTTTAAGGCTATCATAGCCTCTCAATGTATTTCGAGTAGTGGAACAGTTTGTTTCCCCATATCCAAGTTTTTGGAGGAAAGAGAAAGGGACTATGTTAACTGTGGCCCCATCATCAACCATTGCCCATTTTACATAGTTATTATAAACCCATACTTGCAAGTGTAAGGCTGGATCACCTCGGCGTGCGATCTCAGCATCTGTGGGCATTTTACTTATTTCGAATATGAATTCGACATCCTTGTCCGGCTGCCCCGGAGGGTGGATATCAAAATCTACATGATTTACTTGTGTTTCAGGAGGTGGAGTGATGTTAATTAGATGGCCTAGACCTAATGCTTCTAAAAGAGTAGCTCTGTGAGGGGGAGAGTTCTTTAGTAAGTCCAAAAATGAAATGTGTGAGAAGGTCTTTGTTAGGTCACTAATTAAATCATAGGCACCGATGGGTTTTTCAACTATTTGTCTTTGACTCTTATCCTGTCTCTCGGTAGATATCTTGGGCTCGGTTGAGAGAAATACTCTCGTGTTCTTGTTATAGCTTTGATAGGTAGTTCAGCGTCTAATTCTACCAAACTAACTATCTTGGGTCTTGGTTGAGCTCCTAACTGTGGCGCAACTGATGGATTTAATGAAGTTGAGGCTTCATGATCATTGTTTCCCGTCATTGCACTTTTGTTTGCTCCAGTTGGATTCAGCCTATTGCCATCATGATTTGGGAGCGGATCGTTAAAGATCTTAAGGGGAGCATTCTGAGGGGAAACTACCCCTGCGAGCGTATTTGGTGATGATGAGACGGGATCTGCCAAAAACAAGTCTGTGAAGAACTGTCTTTGTTCTTCTGGCAAGCATTGCATAAATTTATTGTAGTCATGACATGTTCTAGTATTGTGACCCTGAATTTTGTGGAAACCACAATAAGAATTGGGATTGTAATCCCCGTTTTGTTGGTTTGGTGTGTATTGTGGCCTAAAATTCCGATCAAACTGTTGCCTATTAGGATTAAAGTTTTGGAATTGTTGTTTCTGGTTTTGACTTTGGTTTTGGTAACCAAATGAGTTTTGGCTTGGCCCTTGTATGGGATTTCACCGTTGTTGTTGTTGTTGTTGTTGTGGATGGTTAAAATCCACTGTATTGACCGTTGGGGTAAAGTTGTTGTTTCATTGGTTGTTTGTTTGTGACAGAGTATTAACAACATTTACCCTCTTGGGTTGGTCGGTTACCCCATCCGTTGTTACCCCATGATTTTTGTTAAGGATTTTGGGTCCTTGATTGACATTTGTGATAGTTGTAGTGTTTTGAGTGGAGGTGATTAACCTCCCGTTTGTTCCATATGTCTTACGACCACTATCTATCGCTGCTTGGTCTATTCGAAGAGCACTCTCAAGTACTTCATCGTAAGTTCTTAGTGGGAACTTCTGGACTTCTTCCTTCACCTCCTTGCTGAGAGAATGAAGGAATAAATTGCATAGTTCCATCTGATCCATGTTTGGAGCACTTGCTGAAGAATAAAGAACCATACGCCACCTCTGGATGAAATGGGTGACAGATTCATTGTGTTCTTGTTTGATATGCAAGAATTCCCTGATTCCTGTTCTCAACAGTTTGTTCATGTCGAAGGCCTTGATGAACTCTGACACGAGTTGTTTAAATGAATGGATGGAGGCTTCAGGTATCCTGTAATACCAGTCGAGAGCAATACCTTCCAAGGTTTTAGGGAATATTTTAGCAACAACCCCATCCCAAGGGAGTAATTCTCGTATGGCTGTAGCGTAAGCTTTGATATGTGCGTTCGGATCTCCCTCACCCTTGAACTTGGGTAAATCAGGAAGAGGTCTTGGAAGCATGACGCTTCGTATGGTGAAATCTAAGGGTTCCTTTAGATATTCTGAATAAGTCCCTATCGCATAGCTTTCAACCATTGATGGTGGTTGCTGAGGGAGTGATGGTGGGATAGGTTGTTGATACGGTGCAGTGTATGCATTGGCAGGGGCATAAGGAGGTCCCTGCGTTTGAGAAAACATGCCGGGAGAGGAGAACATATCTCCTTGTGGTGATTTAGAGTACATGTTTAAGTACGACGGGGCGTTGTCAAGGAATGGATTGTTTGACACTAGACCAGGAGGAATAGTGTTAGAGATGGTGGGCCTTGTTGGCGTTTGTTGTGGATAGTGAGGCGGCATGCCTAATGTGCCTACCCCTGTGAGGAGATCTACTTGGCCAGAGTGGTATGGAGGATTGGAACTCCCTGTTTGAATGAACGGAGAATTTTGACTTGCTTGAGCAAGTTCTAACCCTCTCACTCTTTCTACTAACGTTGAAATGACTTCATTTGGTGAAGTCACGGTGCTTTGTCTGAGCGGCGTTTGTTGTATACCCTGGTGTTGTATAGGCATGTGATAGCCTGTCATGAACTGATTGCTATCTTGCCAAGTTTCTCCGAGAGTATTTCCTATATGCAGTGGCATAGAGGTATTTTCTTGAAAAGAGATCTCGGGTTGTATTTGTAAACCTCCTATAGGTGGGTACATACCCCGAGAATGTTGTTCACTCCTAGGATAACGTGTTGACTGTCCATCATCTAAGACCAGGTATGGGTCTGACTGTCTACTGATTTGTGATCTAAGTAGCATTCGAGGAGACGAACCAGATTCTCTGGTAAACGTCATATTGTTTGAACCTGAAGGCTCTGTTTGTTGCGTTCGAGGGGGTTGATCTAACTCCTCAGTTTGAAAAGATGAATTATATCTGATTCTTGGGGTTTGTGTTGACAACTGATTAGTTGAATAGTTTTCACCCCATACTGAGAGCGAGGGTGATGATTTCCTATTCTGTTGGGTGTAGTATGCCTCAAGACCCAAGAGGGGTCTGCCATATGCATCGAATCCCGACATATTCGGGGGGTATATGAATACCCACAGAATAATGGGAAGGAGCGAAGGTGATTTGTGAAAGGAAACGTGATATTATGACTCCGAAAGAGAAAGTAGGAAGTTTACGTTAGCTTCACTAATTTTGTTTGTTTCACATCGGGTTCACCAATTTTGTATGCCGGAAAAGCGACAGTGAGCGTGAGAATCTACAAGTGACTCTTCCACGTACCCGACCTCTCGAGGTCGTGCCGAGACAGCCGGTGGGGGTAGAATATGCGTTGGATCCAGAAAAACTAGTTAGGGAGTCTAATGTCTTTGACACGCACTAATGGAATTTGTGAATCTAAGGCAAAGAAGGCCCTTCTAACTTGGACTGGTGTGATAGATCGATCAGCAAGGATGACTGCTCGAAGGCTCCAATCAATATCGAGCTCTGGCGTGATTCGATCTATGGGTTGTGGAATACGTGGAAAATGACCTGGGATAGTTTCGTGTATGTCTCCTGATAAGGTCATATAGTGGATGGTGAATATAATTGACTTTTATGGATGATTTTCTGGCCTAGTCCAGAATTCTCTAGCTTCGTTAGCCGCTATATTCAGTAAGGACAATTGTTCGATGATGATGGGTGGAAGTGGAGTGGACTGAAATACTAGTGTGCGTAGGCCAGTGTCTATATCTAATTCTCTTATGGATTCGTTGGGCTGTGGGATCTGTGGGTCACAACCATAGACTCTTAGTTGTTGCGGTCCTGTTATGGTCATACGCGAGATCAAGTTCTAATCCCTAGTATCCAGTAATCGTACGCTTTCTCAGCTTCTATGTTTAGAACCAACAGTTGTGCAATCTTCTCAGAATACCTCACAGGCGTTCTCGCAACCTGGATTCTTAAGCTGGTATCTATATCTACGAGGGTGTCTCCAGCGTCTGGCTGTGGAACTAAAGGATCGCACCCGAATGTTTGTTCTCTTTCAAACCCTTCTACAGTCATGTGGATGATTTTCTAGGGTAATCTGTAGTTTGGCTGACTTGACCAAAATGCATATGCCTGGTCGTCTTCTATGTTTAATCCTCTTAACTGAGAACTGATCAGTTGTAAATCTGTGGTTGTTCGGAATACTTGTATTCTGAGATTTTGGTCTATGTCAACTATTGCTGTGACGAGGTTTGGTTGAGGCACGATTGGCTCGAATATATATTCCCTGGGCTCCTGAGGTCCCGTGATTGTCATACGAAACAAAATGCAAATCTAACTGCATGAAATAAATCTAACATATATAACTTTTTATTCTTCTAAGAAATCTTTTGACAATTTTAAGGCAAGCAAACTATTTTAAGCGTATCTAGAAATAATAATTGAATAACAATTTAAAACAGACAAGATAACCGAGTGTAGTTATTTGCCTGTGCGATTTGTAGAATTATTCTAAATAAGTAAAATAGCTCGTCTAATCTATCTGCAAGATTCTCGATCCTACCTCAGAAGTGAGGAGTGAATCATAGTTTCTCAGAAACTATCAATCCTCACAGCTTCCCTGGCAATATCGAGAATAGAATTTACTGAAATGAAGCAATTTATCTACTCTATTTGATATGATTCCAACTAGAACTTTGAAATTTAAACCTGGATTCCGTAGAACAGTGGTGAATCTGATAGTGTGTGTGATCTCATCCCCTCAGTATGGTCTCCTCGTTCTTTCGTGTTCACGTGGATCCAGAAAAGTGTGTAATGCTAGCACTGATAGGAGTAGAATTTGGAACAAGGACAACTTAGAATGCAGACCAAAAATGCGAGTAGGAGAGGGATAGCGCAAGAGTACAGAGCTTGGCTTATGCGATTCCTAGCGGGATTTTACTGCGAGTCATGCAACATGAAGCGACCAGAACCTGTAACTATCCTATACGAAGAGAAAAACCTGTAACTTTAATGGCTTCCTAAGCTACTCTGTTCCAATAGATTGGATAAAATAAAGACACTGCTTGCACAAGTTGGATATGTGGCTTACCAACAGCTGAATAAAGCTAACCAGGCATATAATGAATTGAACTAAGAACTCCAAGACACGATGAAAGCAAATCTACAAAGAAAGAGAAATTCAGAGGCAAGCTTCTAACTGGATTTGGATGAGATAACAGCACTGCCTACACAAGATGGGTCTGTGGCTTACCAACAGCTGAGCAATTTAACAAAAGATGCAAGTGAATTCAAGCTATGGCTTCTAAACAAGCTAACTAACTAAAACACTAAAATGAGGGAATGAGAGCAAAGATCAAACTTCAAAATCCAGCCAAGCTTCAGACCAAAAACTCCAGACCATTTGCATGTGCACAAACCATGCATTTATAGGAATTCAATCACCCAAGAACCAAAACCAAATTGAACTCCTAAACAATAAACAAAGGAAAAACACTATTCCAGGGGACCAAAAACATAAATGCATGCTCAAGTCAGCAAGGAAAAGCTGGTGAATCGTGATATTTCACGCGAGTCGTGTCAAAGAACATTCTAGAAAACGTGCACAGGACCGCCGCTCGGCGGGCGGCAAGAGGTTATAGGACCGCCACCACGATCGGGGTGGCGGTCACAAGACCGCCACCCTGTAGGGCGGCGGCTTTAACACATCAAGATAAAAAGGGTCAAGGAAAGAAGGAAACAGGGAAAACAAAGGGTGCGGGGGCTAAGCGGGGCATGTGGGATGTTAACGCATACTCCGAGGGCTTTTCCGGATCCCAAACACCTTGCGAAGAGACCTGTATCATCATTGGGGAACTTGTTACACTGCTCCGCAAAGACAAGACCTTACAATTTTGGGTACGTACGAAACACATTAAAGGAAATGCATTAAAAGGAAATCTATTTTAATTGGCAATATTGTCTTTTATAAACACCAAGAAGACTTATTTATAGTAGGGCTTCACTTACTCCATTGACATAACCAGTGCAATAAAGTTCCATCCAACACTTGTAGAATTAGCAAGCAACACCGATTCCAATATCTTTGTTACTACAAAGGGTCCCAACCAATGAACTTTCAACTTCCCAAGGTGGCACACAAACTTTGAATCATACAGAAGAACCATCTTTCCCACCTCAAATTCTTTATTCCTGATATGCATATCATGTCATGATTTTTGTCTAGAATTTTCTCTCTTTTGGCTCTATCGAGCAATAGAGTGTCACTCATCTAATCGCAACAGTTTATCTATGCACTCATTAATGCCTTTCTCATCATCGAGTCCTCATGCACATGCAATACGAAGGGATGGAAACATAAATTCCATAGGTAATACACCTACATGCCAAACACCAACTGAAAGGGTGTGGCCTTATTCAACCTCTTGTAGGTAGTCCTATATGCCCAAAGTATAGCAGATACTTTATCATCCCAATATTTCCTTCCAACATCACAGATTTTTGTCAATGTTTTTCCTAGAATCTTGTTGAAAGCTTCAAAGCATCACCATTATCATGTGAGTGATAGGGTGTTTTCTTATGGTGTGCCACCATAAACTCTACCAATAAAATCTTGATGGTCTCATTCAAAAAATGTGTGCCCCTATCACTTGTTAGAATCAATGGACATCCATACTAACTGATAATGTTCTCCCATAAAAATATCATTGTTGTAGTTATTGTGCAATCCTTCATAGGTTTTGTTTCTACCCACCTTGTCAAATAGTCTTTAAAATTTATAATGTAGCATGTGTCGATCCTGCATGGGTGGGGAAATAACACCTAAAAATTTAATCAACCATTTCTCAAAAGGTTTAGCACTTACAATAGGTCGCAAAGACATTTAATCTTTCGATCCTAACTTCCCAATGTGCTAACAATGGTCAAATTCCTTAACATATTCTTTATTATCACTGTATAAATTCTCCCACCAAATGCCAACCATCGAATCTTGTGCATGGTAACATCGCTTACATAATGACATTCTACAATTCCACTATGAGATTATTCCATAATACCCTCATGCTCATGATTCAAAACACATCAGCGTAAAACTTCATCATGGCCTAGCTTGTATGAATCTCCACCTATCAACCAGTAAGGTGTCACGCATATTGAAATTTGTTTCTTCTCTAAAATATTCATTTCCTCGATTACATGTCCAATGCATAAGAATACAAAAATGTCCTCTAGTTCAGTGGGCGCATGATTCAATCTAAAGAGATGTGCATATGGCATTGCTTCCTTGATGTTCTACGTTTCCTCACTAGAATTGATTCTTGACAAATGGTCAGGTCCTGAGTTGCTTTTTCCTGGTTTTACAATAACTGTAAACTAAAATTCCTAAAATAGTAGTATCCACCTACAAATGTGCCCTTATAAAATAATCATGTTGACCAAATACTTAAGTGCTATATAATATTTAAAGAAAATATAAGTGGAGCCAATAAGTATTGTCTAAACTTGTGCAGCTCATATATCATGGAAAAAACCTCACGCTCAGTAGTTCTATAATTTTGTTTAACTGGTTTCAACTTCATGCTTGAAAAACAAATAGGGTGGTCTACAATTCCTTCATCGGGTTATGCCAACACTACACCAATTTACATCCTAGAATTATCAACATGGACATGAAATGGTTTTTCCCATGAAGGAAAGCACAAAATAGGTGTGGTGATCATCCTTTCCTTCAATGTTTCAAATGCCTACTATTACACATCACCTCAATATAATTTTCCTTTAACTTTTACTAGTTCCACCAAGGAGCGGTAATATTTGCATAACATTTAATGAATTTCTTGTAATACCATGTATGTCCAAGAAATTCATGTAATTCACTTTGATTGTTAGGTTCTTCCAATCCCAAGATCACAACAACCTTGGCTAGGTCTACCAACAACCCTTCCTTACAAATAATATGCCCCAATAAAGTGCCAAAAGGTGTCATAAAGATACATTTCTTAATATTCAGAGAGATGCTCAACTTCCTACACCTATCAAACATAAGCCTCAATTGTCATAATGATCCTTAACCAAACCATACATTATCCAATCATCTAGATATATCTATAAAAACTTATGAATAAAATCTGAAAAATCCTACACAACAATTCGCGAGAACACAACCGACACATTTTTCATCCCAAAGGGCATCACAATGTATACAAAAATTCCCCACTCGATGGTGAAAGATTTATTTTCCTAATCTTCCTTTCTTGTGTGTATTTGATGATATTCTAAAAACCCATCTGTAAAAGAGTAGATCTCATGCCATGTAACTCCTTCAAGGATCTCCTCGATGAATGGGGTGGGAAAATGATTCAATTCTCTATAGTGCACATAGATCCTTATCCTCCAATCCTTTTTAATACTGGTGACCATGGGAATAACCCATTCAGATTCCTCTATAGGCTCAATTATACCAAAATTGAGAATTTTATCAATTTCATCATTTACCTTGACGTACAAATTATAATTCATCATATATGGCCTCTTCTTAATCAAGCATGTAGCTTCTTTAAGCTTGATTCACATCTCACCTAAATAAGTGTGTAATCACTTTAATTCATGATAACCTCATTTAAAAATTCATGAAAGTCCTTGTAGCTAAATAATCTTAGTAACTTCCTTATTCGACCAAGAATCACTAATAATGGCCTCTTTAGGCTCTACATCTATTCTAATATTAACCTTATTTTTTTCATAGGCTCATGATACATGCACTCCTTTGCATCTATTATATCCATCACCTCACGCATACCTTCAGTGTGGTTAACATCCAAGTTATTTTCCTCATCATCATCATCATCATTAATCAGGCATACCAGTTTACCCTTTTCTTTTTCTTCCCAAGCGCAAACCATTTATTCTTCTTTAGTCTCTTCAAGGTCAAGGTGTTCCTCTAAATCCAGCTCTCTAAACATGTCTAATATAATTTCCTCAGCCTTTGTGCTATCTCCCAAAGTAAGGTACTTCATAATTTGCATTGTTTCATTAACTAAGGAGGTTTAGTAGAAAAATAATCAAAAGTATGGATCATACCTAAGGTCATCTCTTGCCAATTAACTATTACTCTTGTCAATTCCACATGGACATATTGTGTGTCCACATAGCCTCCTAAGGTGGTGTAGATCTTATGCACCCAAAGTGATGGTGGCAAGGTCTTCTAACCATCTACCCAAAATATCTCACAAATCCAAACATGGTATAAAGAAGCGGTCTTCCCATGGAATTCACATATCCGAGAAGGTCTATTACTCCTTAGAAACCTTTTAGAAAAATTAATTCTCACTTCTCACCATTCTAATAAGTTATCTCTATGTGTAGTCCACTAGTGTGTTGTTGTCCCATGCAAAGTATAAACTGACATATTTATTCTTCCACCCTCATCCTTCCACTAGACTTCTATGGTGTGCAAAAAAATAGTAGGTTTCCCTTCACAAGTGTATGGTGGTACCTAATTATAACTCAAATGCCAAATGACGTGTGGCCTAATCACATAAGTAATTATTGTGTTAACCTCTCACCCAACTACTTCATATGTTCCATGTGCCCAGTTTTCACAAGAAATACTTGCAGGTATCACTAACTGAATGAGCATCATCCCACTATATCACTCCTTCCTTAGATGGCTCAATTACCTCAAGGTCTCTGATTGTGCATGCATATATCCTATTCAAGTATTCTTCACTCAAGGGCTCAACATATGGAGCATCCTTTTCATCTATCAATGGTATAATTACACGCTCTTATTTATTCTCAAAGATAATGTACCCCTTGTTGAAGCACAAATCTGCATTATTCGCATAACACTAGGGGTACCCAAGTAATGCTAGGAAACTATCTGCTTCAGCTAGCTCCAACACTTCAAATTCCCCAATAAACTTGGCTCCCTGAATTGTAATAGTCACATCCTTTAACACTCCAAGTGGCATGGCTCTATTTCTATTTGCCATATATAAAATATTTGAATAGGGATGTAATGACAGTCTTCCTATCCGATCCCATTTATCCACCATGAGTACATTAAATTTTTCACTTGTATCTATCATAATGTTGCTCATATTTCATCCATTTATGACTGAATTTAGTGTAATCTCCTTATCATACTCATGATTATGGGGAGGCATATTTGTATGAAGTATCTACCTCTATTATGCCCTTAATCATATGTCTTACTTTTGATGTATATAGTGAAATTGCAGCCATCATAACTTCTTATCATTATATATATCTCATATATGTTATATTATCATGGTTGGGTCAGCCTTGGGGATGGCCATAGCATAGGAATAGTATAAATAGGGGTTATTAGGTAGTATTTGATCATCATTGGAGCATTTGAGTCTTATTGTATGGTTTGGAGGTTGCCCCTTGAAGTGGATAAGCTATTATACTTGCATATTGAGATCATTTATCTTCAAATATTGTGTTCTTCGGTGTTCTATTGTTGCTAATAATTAGAATTATTCAAGTAATTCCATTACAAGTGGTATAAGAGCTTTAACTCGGCGAGTGATTTGTCAAAACCTAATTGTGAAGGTTTGGATATATCTCAAAATTGGTGGCGAATTTTTCTAGAGTTTTTTTAGTGTGGAGAAATCAGTCAAGTAAGATCCTCTCCAAATTTCAAGCATTTTTTACTTGTTTTGCAAAATTTATAGTAGTTTTATGTTTTTTCATAGTTTGGCTCCTTAGATTGCAATGTTGGGCCCCAAAATATCAGCTAAGTACAAGAAGGTGCATGAGCATGCGGGACATTATTAAATAAGGGTGTGTGGGTTTAAGGCATGTAGGGAATGGTTTTGGTAGGGTTTTGAGGAACACATGGCGTGCACGCATAAGGAAAAATAGGTTTTGTACTTATCCATATTTAGCATCCTAGGTATCACACGAGAAAAGCATGACCCTTGTGGATAAGGTTCCATCCAGAGACTATGGAATCAAAAAGGGAATATTTTAGGCATGCGATGGAAGGTTCCAAAAGACATCATTACAAGGAATGGAGAGATCAGATCTAAGAAGGCATGCTTCCATGGAGGACCACTTCGACACTTGGCAACTAATTTGTAACTTCGAAAGGCATGGCGGTGGGTGCTAAGGTTATAAATACAAGTGCCCGATGGAGGAAAAGAGGGAGGAAGATATATAGAGTGTGTGGAGAGTGCGGAGGAGAGAAAAGAGAGGTGAAGCCCTGTAGAAACGAAGGGGATGTTATGGGTTAGGGATTAGAAGAACTCTGTAAGTGATGGCACATTTAGGGGATGGGTTTTTATTCTTCTTTGTAATATGATGAGCATAATATGGCTCTGATGCATGACTTTTCTCTGCACAGTTAGATGAGGATCTGTCATGACCTCAAGGGATTGTAATGTGGTTATTAAATATGTTAATATGAATACAATGCTCTGTTATAAATCATCTATGTTTGGAAGTATATTAATGTATTTCCTTTACTATACTGAACCATTTCCTTATCTTGTTTATTTCTCTTTTCTAGATCAATAAGATAATAACTCATTCTAGAATATGTCATATTTATTTCTACTCATTTCAATTTGAATATCTATTATAAGATGATGAATCCTCATAAGACTCACATAAAGGAGAGACTCGGTGCCTGCGCATGCCTCAAGTGAGTGCTCAATGCTTGTTGGGTGATAGGTCAGGCATGTATGGGATTAGACTATTGGTCTAAAGATATAAAAATGACTACATCTTGGTTCCATTGCCAGGACCTCTTTTTGAAGTTGTGAGAAATGGCATGCATCTTTGTCCCTATGATGTGTGATGATAGAGTGTCTGACCTTGGAAAGTGTGGAAAGTGGGTTCAAGAGCATGGAGGATGAGTTTTCTCATAGATTCAAAGCATTGGACATGAGTTCTATGTGTGCATAGATTGGTAGAAGAGAACCTATACCATGAGTTGTATGAGACATTCTTTTGTTGCTTCTCAATAGAACTATATGAATGGCTTTTAGCATACGCATCCAAATCAAGCTGGTACTATAGATCACATGTATGGACCCCAGATGACTATCAGAGGCTGCAGGATGTAGATCTTACTTGGACGCGTGCTATTAATCACTAGTGGAAGAGAGTGCTGACTAGTTATACTATTTAGTACGCCATTTCTAGGTGTTCTTTCCTTGAATTTTTGAGTTTGAGTTTATGAGGGATCCTAGAGGATCATTTTTGCATGTTATTCCTTTGGCTATGAAGCTCTTAGTCATTACTTTGAGTTTAGAAGCATTTCCCATGGTCGGATAAGCTTCTCTGAGCACTAGGAGAGGAAGCTAGGGTGGAGGAAGATGGTGGAAATTACAGCTGAGAAGGAAATGGAGGAGAGACAACTCAAGTATAGCAAAGCTCATGAAAGGGAGATGACTAGAAAACATGAGGTTGCAAGTGTGATGGATCTATGGAGGTAAACGTTACACCTAAGGAGTTAAGGTTTTTCGAGAGGACTTGGAACCTGGCGATGTATGTGCCACCCCATCTTGGAAAACATGGGAGAGAGGCCCCTTCAGCTTCTGATGAGATTTTGTCACATGGAGAAAGAAGAGCCATTGGTGTGCATTTGAACCCACCTAGCGACCAATCCCTGGTGCTTGGTTTTCCAGATCAAGGGATAAGTATTGTTAACCCAATTGGTATCGGTGGGAGTAACTTATCTACGTCCATGAGATATAATTTCTTATTTAGAACATCCATGGTTGTGCAATCCATTCCTATATTTGGAGGAATCTTTGGACAAGGTGCAAGTATGCAAGGTTTGGGTATCGCATCTAGGAGTGGCACGCGACATAACACTAGAAGTGGGACAATATCACAAACCATCCGCTTACAGTTTAATGGGACATTGGGAACACTAGGTGCGATCACTTCTAGTACTTTACCGACCTCAGGAGGTGGATCTGGTGGGTCAGGAGGAACAGGACCTAGTGGATCTGTAGGAGGAGGAAACACTAGAGGAAACCAAGGCTCTGGATCAGGGGGATAAGGACCCCAGCCACCTCTCCAAGTTTTTTTATATGTCTTTGCACTTGCCAGACTATAGGGGTATTGAAGATGCTACAGAGCATGTGCACAAGTGTGAACTACTATGGTGTGTGAAAGGAATCACTACCCCAGAGTGGAAGGCAAGTCATTTTGCAATATCATTGTAAGGGTGCATGCATAATTGGTATCAAAAGTATGACCCCCATCAAACAATGGTATACTACACTACATTTAATAAGGCCTTCCTATCAAAGTTCCATATCCTGTAATTTGAACAAAAGAGCATCAACACTCTAAAGGAGATCCAACAAGGAATGGTAGAGAATTTACAGGAGTACAATGCACATTTCAAAAATCTCTTGTCAAAACTATCCTATGACATTCACCCTTCTCAACATACTCAATGGTTTTTGGAGGATTGATAATACCGTTTAGAAGGGAACTGTCACACAAGACTTTCACAAACTCGCATGAGGCCTTGGATGTTACCTTGCATACTGAGGCCATTAGGAGCTTTGATATTAGTGTTAGTCTTTTTCTGGAGGCTCAAATCACTGCAATGGCCAAGCAGTTGGAGAATCTATCTACAAACTTAGTGCATGAGGTTTGTAGTAGGATTTTGTGTACAGATTATGAAGTTGAGGGGATTGTAAATGATATTTCCCTCAAAATTTGGTGCACGCTATGTCAGTATACTGTGATATTTTCCATGGGGATCATGATGTAAGAAGATTCCCTCTACACTAGTGCATAATCTTCAAGAATGTTTCTTTCTATTGCAAGATTTTTACCTCTATGACCAATGATACCAAGGATTGCAGACTCATTGATCAAATCCATCATGCTATTGATCTAGGTGTGCACTAGACTATCCTTGCAAGTAGTTCAAAGGATGATGACCATCGTTATTAAGGGCACGCAGATGGAGGAGCACATGAAAGAGGTTTTCCTGGAGGATTTTTTTATCACAAGAATCGGCGAGAGGAAAAGTGAGTTCCCATAAGGAACCTATTATAATTGTGGATCTACAGCATTACAAACATGAGTGTCCTAATTTGTTACAATGCTCATGGTGCAGAAAGAAACATAAGTATAAAGAGTGTCCAAAACTTTATGAGCATATAAACCAATAGCACTGAAAGGAAAAAGGTGTTGGGATGGTGAGCATCAAGAAGGCCGATTCACAATGGATGCCAAGAGTGGTACATGAGTCAAAGCACTAGAATGTGTGCTAATGATGATGTAAGTAGAGGCCACACGTGACAGGAGATGCTAAGATAAAGGACACTAGTTTCAAGAGAGGAAGTGGTACATGGAAAGTATCCGGACCCTACTCATCAAAAATAGGTATATCAAGAGACTATGGACTTGATTAGGAGTTTACAAGGGAGATCTAATATTTGAAAGATAAATAGAGGTAGTTGGGGTAAAGGAAGAATGTTGAAGTTCCGAAGGATTACCTAGCTGAGGTCAAGGGAGTATGAAGGATGTTAAGGTAAGAGAATATTATTCCCTTGCTAGGAGAATGGCTAAGAGATAAGGTACCATGTGTTGAAGTAGAGAGCAGAAGGCAGGTTTTGCATGCAAACCTTCCTCCTCATAGCCTCGACTATGACAAGGAGATTAATTTGAATGCGAGTTAATGATTCATGTCATCGAGAAATATTGTCATCGATACAGGAGCAAAGGTCAATGTTCTTGCCTTAGATGTCTAACATTAGATGGGAAGGCCCGCGTTGCAACCATCTTTGAATGTGTTATATATGGCGAATAAGACTAAGGAAATTCCCATTGGAGTCTTAAAGGATGCATTTATCACCATTCAAGGGGCCAAGTTCACTAAAGACTTTGAATTCTTGGCACTCGCCGAGGCAAACATCTTTCCAGTGTTGCTTTGGCGCCCATGGTGTTACAATAACAATATCGACCTACGGTTTAACAAATGGTATATCAAATTTGTGAATAAAGAAGAAAGGGTGACTATCCCCTTAACGGATGGGAAATCAGCACCTATATAGATCCATTAGGAGAAGAATTCCTTGATATAATATATGTGCGCTCCATTATAGATCCTGAGATAATTCACCCCACGAGGGAGTTATCCAATTTGAAGATGCTTAATCCTTGAGTGATACCACTAGTGTGGCATGCGACAATTGGGTGCATGGGACTTATGAGTTAATTGGGTGATAGTTGAGAGGATCTATAATAAGGGTTACAAAGGCATGCTCAGTCAAGTGCCTAGGAGGAAAGAAGTTTCCAAGTTACTCTAGAGGAGCATATCCTGAAATTTTCTTGTGAGAAATGGAAGCTCAATGGAGAAATGAGGACGAGAGAAGAGGAATGCTCAATTATAACCTTCTCAAAGCTACATTTTTTCTAGTGGGATACACATCAGGAGAACTTCCTAGAGTGGCGCAAGGTGAGAATCACATTTTCTATAAGGCTCTCTAAGAGCAATGCACCCACAACCATACAAGACTACCATGGTAAAGAGGCCGCTTAATTCCATATCCAAGCATGTGATAAAGCCTTGATGAGAAGCATAGAAGTGTTACCACCTTCATTATGGGTGCATAAGTTATATTCTAACTTATAAGGTTGTGCACGTGCATGGTATATTCATTCGAAGATGCTTCATCAAATAGGTAATTTGCGGGACTTGGAAAACAATCTCATTAAAGATTTTGAGTATAGGAGTACAAGGACATCAGTGGATAAGGTGTTACAAGTAATCAAACATCTTACAAAGGAAGATAGTCCTATGGTATAGTATAGGTTGTTGGAGTTACTAAGTTAGCCTTACTTAGAGACATGCCTTAATGAGGAGGAATTAGAGGAAGTACAACTTGAGTGCACGTGCATGGAAAAAGAAAAAGAAAAATGGTCTATGTAATAGACGGAGAAGAGATGGAGACTTTGGATGTTAACCATTCAAAAGGTACACATGAATTCATAGATAGTGCTGATGAACGAGCATGCACCTACCATGAGCCCTTGAAAACAAATAAGGTTAACATTGGAATGGAGACAAAACCTAAGGAAGCTATCATCGAGACTATTGGTCGGAAAAATAAGTTTCAAAGGTCATTGATATATTGTGTGAGTTCTAGGATTTATTTCCTCATGGGTACCATGAACTCAAAGGCGTTCACCATTCCTTGGGAGAGATGAAGATCAAGTTAAATGAAGGTGTGCACCGATTCGGAAGAGGCCTTATCAGATGAATCCAAATTTGCGCATATGGGTCAAGGAAGAAATAGAGAAGATGATAGTATATGGTTTCATTGAGGCAAGGAAGAATCATAATGGATAATTCTAATGGTTATCATTAGCAAGAAAGATGGTAGGATAAGAATTTATGTTGACTACATGGATCTAAATTCACTTGTGTTTTATCGATCCATTTCCAACCCCTTTATCAAAGAAATTTTGGAGGAGTATCTAGGCACGAAGTCTACTCTTTCACGAGATTGGTTCTCGGGTATCACCAAGTCTGGATTGCAAAGAAAGACCAGAGAAAGACAAATTTCACCACTGAATGGGGAATTTTTTCCTACACGGTTATGCCTTTTGGATTGAAGAATCCACCTGATGTTTTCTCATGCATTGTGGTACAAGCATTTCAAGACTTCATCCATAAATTTCTCCAATTTTACCTGGATGATTGGACTGTGTATGGATTGGTGAAATACCATTGTGACAATTTAAGGATGATGTTTAAGAGATGTCAGCGACTAAGGATATCCTCAATATTAATAAATGTGTCTTTGTTACTCCCTTTGGGACCTGCTTTAGACACATTATATGCAAAGAAGGTTTGCTAGTAGATCCCTCTAAAGTTATAGTTATTGTAGGATCGGGAGTCTATTAATCAAAGCATAGTACATAGATTCCTAGGACATATAGGGTATTATATAAAATTCATCAATGGGTATGCCAAGATTACCATACCCTTTGAAGAATTGTTAAAACACAAGAGTGCCTTTCATTAGGAGGAGGCATAGAAAAGGCATTTGACACTTTGAAGGATAGGCTTGTTACGATGCCCATAATACATTTTCCTTCTTAAGATAAGCCTTTCCATGTTCATGTTGATTCCTCAAGGAAAACTATGGGAGAAATGCTAGCACAACCTGGTGAGAGAATTTTTTATCATCCCTTTTGTTTTGCAAGTAGAAAATTGACACCAAATGAAATAAAATTACACAACTATTTTCTATGATCTACGTGCTCCACAAGTTCGGTAGTATCTATTAGCAACACCATTTATATTTTACATGGACCACATGGAATTGAAATACTTGGTCAACAATCTTGTTTTATAAGGGAAAATATGTCGTTGGTTCTTATTATTTCAAGAGTTTGAGTTCACAATGGTCGTAAAACCTAAAAAGAGCAATTTAGGGCATGACCACTTATCAAGGATTGACTCAGGAGAGGATGCACAAATCATTAAGGATACCATGCCATATGTGCAACTGTTTAGGTTGTAGCACATGCCTTCAGCTTGGAAGATATCGCAGTGTTCATAAAAATAGGTGTGGCACCAAAATAAATGAAGGCTCCAAGAGAAAGCGATTAGGAATATGCGCCACACCCTACATGCTTGATTAGTTGAGACTGTATAAGTTAGGTCATGATGAGGTTATGTGTTGATGTGTATTATAGCATGAGCACGTGGCAATTATGGAGGAAGTGCATGGTGGGATTCCAGGAGGACACTATACAGAAATACTACTGCGTGGAAGATTTTATTATCGTGGCTTTGGTGGGAGACCATCTATAAGGACCGTATCGAGTTTTCTAAGGCTCAGTGACCATTTCCAAGTGCCTTGGAAAACCTTGAAACGGAGATGAAATTCCTTTGCAACCAATAGCCAAAGACAACCATTTGAAAAATGGGTAATCGACTTTGTAAGGCTAATTTCACCAGCCACGCGAAGGACCGGTTTGTGGTATATCATCACTTGCACTAATTACTTGACATGGTGGGTAGAGGCAATGCCTATAAGGATTGCACCATAGCGATAACTACTATATTTTTATGGGAGAACATAATCAACAGGTATGGTTGCCCTTTAATGTTAACAAGTGATAGGGGTACACACTTTCTTAATGAAATAGTCATGATTATGTTAGCAAAATTTATGGTGGCCCATCATAATACTACCCCATATCACCCTCAAGCAAATAGAACTGCTGAGGCATTTAACAAAATACTAAGTCACCTTTTAACTAAGATCTATGATGTTAGAAGATAGGATTGAGATGACACAGTATCATCCATTCTATGGTAATTTTAGAAAACCTACAAAAGGTTTAACAAGGCCACACCATTTCAATTGGTGTTTGGCATAGAGGTTGTTTTACTAGTGGAATTCATGTTACCATTGTTGTGTATAGTGCACGTAGGAGGGTTAGCTGACAAACAAGTGCTAGAAGAAAGAATTGATAAGTTGATGCAGTTAGACAAAAGGTGATCACTTGCTAGATGGAGTCAGAAGATAGAAAAAGTAAGACAAAAGGCATGGCATGATCGTCATATCAAGAACAAGAAGTTTGAAGTTAGGCAGATGGTATTGTTGTATGATTCCAAGTATCCGATCCATCCTAGGAAGTTGAAAGTCCATTAGATGGTACCTTACATCATCTTTTACATTCTTGATTCAAGAGCTTGCCGCTTATAAGCGCTTTGGATGGAATAAGGTTACTGTGTCACTTCAATGGGATTAGGTGAGCCCTACTATAAATAAGTGTTCTCGGTATTTGTAATAAGTCGGTATTTCTAGTTAGTTTATAATTTCCCTTTATGTTTTTCTTTTCTTGTGTTTCCCTTTCTCATTGTTTGTTCCTTTATTTTTGTTTCATTTTTGCACCTTGTGTGTTGGTAACCACATTATTTTTCCAACGTTATGTATGCATAGAGGACCACGCATATTTGTTAGTATAGGGTGGAGTGATACAAAGTATAGCCACTGTAATACAAGTTTTAGCTGGCAATACAAGTTGTGGTGAATGGCCCAATTGAAGGATAGGAAGCACATAAGGAGGAGAAAGTGCGTAAGGAAACAAAGTGGATATTAGATTATGGTGTCAATAAGGCTTTGTAGAAACCATGTACGAAAGGGTAAAGAGAATAGGAACAACATGAGGTAGGCAAGGGAAAAAATTAGGTAAAGGATAGAAGAAGTTCCTTCAATGTTGTGGACACATGCGTAAGAGTCTTCGGTCTTGTTGAAATTTCGCACACCAAAAGATTGTAAAGGGTTTTTCACGCATGATGTGGCACATGGGTAAAGGTGTTAAAAGTCAACTTAGAGGAAAAATCTACATTTAATTTTGAAGTACGTTAGTAGGTGGTATAGCATTTAATGTTAGAAAGATGAAAAAACTATAAATACAATGTTGGGTAAGTCATTTATTACCTTGCGATTACGAAGTGAAATAAACTCTTGCGAACTAGAGTATAGAGAGAGAATTTGTGTGAAAGGAGAATCTAAGAAATTTTAGTGATCATCTGTGAACCGAGAAGGAGGGATTACATGGGCATGAGGAAGGTTGTGTGAAGAACGATGTCTTGTGGAAGGATTTCCTGGTTAGGGTTTGTCAGCTAGGGCACAGAGAAAGAAGGATTCATTTTAGGAGTTGAAGTTTTGGAGTGAGCTTTGGGATTGAGCAGATTAGTAGAGTAGAGAAAGAGGAAGGATTATTTAATTTTAGTTTGATTAAAAAATATGGCACCCAGGAAACCAACCATTTCAACAAAGAAAATAAAGGGCAAGGGCAAGGGAAAGAAAATCGTTGTTATCACAAGCACCAACAAAGAATGGTATGCAAAAATGCAGTACCTAGATGGGGTATTGCCAGGAAAAGAATGGGATTCACACTTACAAAATATGGCCGTAAGTGATTATAACCATCACATAAGCACAATGGAGAAGGAAATGGCACTGGAGTTGGTCCGACCAACTAATAATAGGATGCCAGATGGAATGCCCATTTACAATGATGAGGTGAAGATCAAATTAGAGAAGGTTAGATTGTTGCAACTATATGAGTTTTCATACTTTGGAAAGCTTGATTTCCTTTACTAGTGGTTGCTGTCACACATACATGAGGATCATTTTTATTTCATGGGGTGTAAGATGTGCATCACACCATAACTGATATCCAAGTTCACAGGCCTCATTGGTGAAGGTGATAGCATTGATGATTATCTGAGAGACAAGGATTCTATCAAGGAGACTGTAGCCACGTATGACTATAAGAAGGGGTCACTATACTTTGACATCACCGAAATCCCAAACCTAGTTATGAGGATTTCGTGTGTGCTTAGTGACCAAGCTCAATGATCAGGAATGATGGACACAAGTAAACAATATATGGCTAAATGTATGTCGAAAGATATCATAAGGAACCATCTACAACTTGTCTTCTTTCATTAGAGATAAGATTATAAGTAGTGTGTAGGAGGGAGAGAATATACTCTTTGGTAACATCCTCCTCACCATTGTATTTTCAGAGATTGGAGTGCTCGATGGGCCAGAAAATTTTGTTTGGGAATATCCAGAAGAGGATCCCTCACTGCAAAAAGGTTTGTGAAATATACTTGTGAAACCACGACGGCCGCTCACAAGGCGTGCTGGAGAATTCGTATAAGTGAGTGCGTGTTGCATTTGGGTCAGTGGAGGATCCCAGTAGTTTCCCATGCTCGTGAATGGAGAGGCATAATTTTTAGTGTACCAACACTTCAATTGGTATATTTATATTGATAGATGGGAATATGAGTCCATGGTGCAAGCTACCATTCTCCTTCACCATGCAATACTTCCAACATGGAGTTAATCGATTCAAATAAGCCAAAAGAATAAGTTTCAACCTTAGTGAGGTAGATATATACCACTTTGTGAGCTGCACCGGAAGCTAACCTTCCCAAAGAATTGCACGTACATGGAAAGATATGTCTTCCACGAGATATAGATGATGAAGCCTTTAATGTTTCTAATTACAGGAAGGACTGTAGTAAGGGTGTATCTGTGCATAAGACAAAAATTTGAAAAGGGTGCTTACTTGGAGAATGACATCTCTATCCTTGGAGACCCTTCGGAAGGAAGTAGGCTATACCTAGAAAGAGAGAGAAAATAGCTACGAAGGAACCAAGTGTTCAAACCACACAAGCAATAAGTGCGTCGGAAGCAAGTGCTAATCCTAGTACTTACACATGAAGAAAGAAGTATCCAAATCAAGGCAAAGGCCCCGAAGAAGAGGCACCACCGAGCAAGAAGATCCCCTCACCCGGAAGGAATCACCAAGGAAGACATCACCTGTCAAATAAAAGGAAAAGGAAGAATCTCCTGTACTGGAATCCCCAGTAAGGAAGAAGCAGAAGGTGACTAATGAGGTAGATTCAGAAGAGACGGAGAATCTAGATGCCTACATCAGTGACAGGGATGATGATGATGAGTGAGAGAGAGGTGATGAACATTAATTCTATGAGATACATGTTTAGAGGAAGAAGTGGATGAGGAGGAGGACAGAGAAGAAATTGATACCTAAGGAAAGTGGGTAGGTGGGGAAGAAAATACAAAGGATCAAAGGACCCCAAGCTTCATGAAGGAATAGATAGACGAGGCCTCGTGAGAGAGAACTTGTGAAAATCGTCGAGAACTTGGTATAACAAGAGGTTGAACACACCGAGATGTGGTGTTGAAGGAATTTGAAGAGGAAAGTGTAGGAAAAGAATATGGAAACATGTGAGGAGATCCCAGTTTGGCTATAAGCTTTCCAAGGGCCACATGCACAGGGGAGAAAGAGCACGAAGCGGCAGTGCAGGAAAAGAATGGACTACATCGATGATCTAGTGGCAAGTATCTTGGTTTCCACCCATGAATCGAACTCAAGGAGTTCTAAGAAAATAACAAGGGGAACAGTGTTGAGCGGGACAAAATCATATCCAAAGTAGAAAATACATTAGAGGCCATTGAGAACTTGTAGGGCTCAATCAAAAACTAGCTTGAATGAATTGTACCCCCAAATCACTTGAAGGATGGACACACTTGAGTATTTGGGAAAATAATTATAGGAGATTTTAAAGACAATGAGCATTAAGGGAGAGGAGCTGAGTTTTGAAGTAGTGAGCACCCTTGTGGGGAACCTCTATTAGCAGAGCTCGGACCAAGGTCGATAGGGAAAGTTAGAAGCATATTTAACGAAGGATTTCCCTCTCCTCCTCTAGAAGTAAGCAAGCTCCCCATTATTTCATTCTTTTCCCAAATTCTTCATTCCTTTATCCTTCCATTCCAACCATTTGTTATGATCCACCATTCAATATTTCTTTATTGAAGATTGTTTTTTAGGATAGAGAAACGAGGCATAGTGTGGGGTGATGTTGGGCCCCAAAATATCAGCTAAGTACAAGAAGGTGCGTGGACACATGGGACCTAGTTGAAGAAGGCCTCATGGGTTTAAGGTATGCAAGGAATGGTTCTAACAGGGGTTTTGAGGAACACATGGCATGTGTGCGCAAGACAAAATAGGTTTTGTACTTAGCCGTATTTAGCATCCTAGGTAGCACACGAGAAAAGCATGACCCTTGTGGATAAGGTGTCAGCCTAGCAACTGTGGGATCAAAAAGGGAATATTCTAGGCATGTGATGGAAGGTTCTAAAATACATCATTACAAGGAGTGGAGAGCTCGGATATGAGAAGGCATGCTTCATGGAGGACCACTTCAACACTTGGTGACCGATCTATAACTTTTGAAAGGCATGGCAATGGGTTCTAAGGTTATAAATACAAGTTCCCGATGGAGGAAAAGAGGGAGGAAAATGTATATATTGTGTGGAGAGTGTGAGGAGAGAAAAGAGAGGTGAATTCCTATAAAAACATGAGGGGGATGTTATGAGTTAGGTATTATAAGAACTCGTAAGTGATGGTACATTTAGGGGATGGGTTTTTATTCTTCTTTGTAATATGATGAGCATAATATAGCTCTAATGCATGACTTTTCTCTACACAGATAGATGAGGTTCTGTCATGACCTCAAGGGATTGTAATGTGGTTATTGAATTTGTTAATATGAATATAATGCTTTGTTATAAATCATCTATGTGTTTGGAATTATACTAATGTATTTCCTTTTTGTATGAACCATTCCCTTATGCTTTGCTTATTTCTCTTTTCTGGATGCAATAAGATAACAACTCATTCTAGAATATGGCATGGTTCTTTCTGCTCATTTCCATTTGAATATCTGTTATAAGATGATGTATTCTCGTAAGAATCACATGAAGGAGATACTCGATGCCCACGTGTGCCTCGGTGATCACCCAATGCCCACCGGGTGATAGGTCGGCGCTCATGAGATTAGACTATTAGTCTAAGGGTATAAAATATGACCGCATGTAATTTGTAGAATTTTCCAAGTTATTTAGATTTATAGAAAGATGATAAATAATTAGTTTGAGTTCCTTATTTGATTTTTTTCATATTTGGCTGAATTCATATTGAAATCCAAAACCCTAAATTTTTACCTTGAACCCTAAATCCTACCATTTTGGGGCATCATGGCAAGGCCTTCCACAAGAGGCAAAAAGAATACCATCACTCTGGGTAAAACCCCTGACAAGGATGAGATAATAGTTGAGGAGTTAGAGTCAAAAGGGGTAACTACATAGTCCTTAGGGTTATAACAGACCATAAGGTAAGAAAACTTGGGTTTGAGCCATGAAACCTTGAGGTTAGAGTGGCCAGCAAAGAAGATGTGGAAAGGATTGGAAAATGATTGGAGGATTTCATGTAGAAATTCAGTACACATATAATGGGTAATCATACATCTATCAACCAAGTTCAGGTCAAAGTAATAGATAAATGAGCTAGGGTGGATCTTCGAGCATGCCCAATCCAAATACAAAAATTGTGCATGATCTGTAACATGTTTTTGAAAGTGGAGATGCATAATTTTGATGGAAAGGATCCACTCAATTGGATTAACTAGATGGCTAATTTACTTGATCTACATCGAGACTCCATCAGAAAATAGGTGACCATGGCATCTTTATATCTTGAACCCGACCAATCCGTCTAGTATCAATGGTTATGTGCTCAAATGAAAAGAGTGGTCTTAATGTTACATGGAAATTCTTCACAGAAGAGTTGTAATTAATCCATAGTTCTAGTGTGTTATAAAATTACTTCACCAATCAGCAAAGTTAAGACAAATAGGATTTGTTAAGGATTACATTCATCAATTCTAAAACCTTTCTTTGCGGGTGGAAAATATTAATGAAGAGAATTTGAATGACCTATTTCTTGGGCGTCTTAAGGATTACATTGATCATGAGGTACGTATGTTTAATCCTTAGAATGTTTCTAATTATATGATTATGGCACGAAGGGCAGAGGAAAAATTTGTTTCAAGTAGGAGACAAAATTTCACTAATATCAGAGATCGCAACACCTTGCCTCCAACACTCCCTCGGCCAATTAGATTGACACCTCAACAAATTGAAGAAAAGAGAGAAAAAGGGTTATGTTTTAATTCTGAAATATATATAGACTAGGACATAAATGTGTTGAAAGGAAGGTGTTATACATTGATGGGCCTAATGAAGACAAATAGAAGGATGAATATGCAGAGTTAGAGGTCATGGTCGAGCCAGAGGAGGAATCGTGAGATCCCCACCGATGATCTCATGGCATGAAATTTCAGGTATTAATACCCCTCAAACCCTCAAGGTGGTTGGATTATTAAAAAAGAGGGTCACCATGTGGATTGAATCGGGATGTACTCACAACTTCATCAAGCATAAGTTAGCAAAGTGTGCCTAAACTATTTTATTTATCCATTTCTGAAAATGTTAAGTAATTATTACTAGTGGAGGTATTATTACTTATTCTGAAAATTCCGTAATGTTAAGCTTACCATGGGAGATTACATAATAAATAGCCCCATGGTAATTCTTAATGTCAAGCGAGACATCGTGTTAGGATTTCAATGGCTTACCACTTTGGGAACCATTAAGATGAACTTCCAAGAATTGTTCATGCACTTTCAGTCTAAAGGAAGGAATTTTGAGCTAAGAGGATTAAGAGAAAAGTCTCCATAGATAGTGAGCTCTCATCAGATGCACAAAATGCTAAAAAAGGGTTTAAAGGGATTTTTGCACAATAATTAGAGGTGCATCATTCTAAGGACATTATACCATCAGATGTGCAAGCAGTGTTGGATGCACACTCTGTTGCATTTGAAAATATGCCAAAGGGATTAACTCTAAAGAGATATCATGATCATGTTATTTAGTTAGTACCAGGGAGCCAACTACCTAACATTAGACCTTATTGTACCCATATGTGTAAAAGAGTGAGATTGAGAATATTGTACAAGAGATGTTGGAAGTAGGAATCATCCGTCATAGTTAGAGTTCTTATTCTTCTCCGGTAGTGATGGTGTGTAAGATAGATGACATGTGGTGCATGTGTCCCCATTATAGGGAGCTTAATAAGTACATAGTCAAAGATAAGTTTCCCATTTCTTTAATTGATGAGTTGTATGGTGTTGTCTACTTTACAAAGCTTTATCTTCATTTGGGATACCACTAAATATGAATAAAGGATGAGGATGTTCATAAAACCACTTTTTTGACACATAAAGGCCATTAGAAATTCCTGATAATGCCTTTTGGGCTCATAAATGCACATTTTCATTTCAAATTTTGATGAATTCTATTTTTAAGCCATTCCTATGGAATTTTTTTAGTGTTCTTTGATGATATATTAAGTTATAGCAAACATGGGAGGAAAGTTTGCATCATGTAAATAAGGTTTTGGAAACCCTTGAGCAATATCAACTTGATGTAAATCCCTCTAAGTGTTATTTTGGAGTTAAGGAGGTTGAATATTTGGGTCACATTTTCTCTCATGAAGGTGTTAAAATGGATCCTAAGAAGATCAAATCCATGATGAAGTGGAAATTTCCAAAAAACCTAAAGAATCTCTAAGGATTTTTGGGCTTATAGGTTATTTTTTGGTTGTGGAGCCCTTTTAGTGATGGGGGTTGCAAGGGGGCTCCTCCCGTTGTGAGGCCCGGGGGATGGTCCCCCAGGTGTGGGGTCCAGGGATCGCATGCCCAATGCCCCAACGGGGGTTTAGGGCAATGCCCCCAAAAGCCACATTTTATATGTATTTATGCATTATGAAATATAGACCATTCCTTATTAGGTCATAGATCTAACGGGTGGTTTTCTATGTTTCCCCAAAATGATAAAAACCTAATATCTTTAAAGGGTCATTATGTATGAGGCTCATTGTATTAGTGGTGACACTATGAGAGAGTTTTTTTGAATGAATAAAAGGATTGGCTATTTCTGGTGGACGTAGCCCATTTTTGGTGAACCACGTTAAATTGTGTCTTTGTTTTATTACATTCTTTTTTGTTTTACATTTTCTACATTATTCATGGCATGCGTATTTATCTGCATAACCGATATAATCCTAACATTAATATCATAGATTTCTAAGGCATTATGGAAGTATATCAGCACTTATCACAGCTTCATTAAATAAGGACTCTTTCCATTGGAATGAGGACACTACCAAAGCATTTTAGCATGTAAAGGAGGCCATGTGTGCCATTCCAGTCTTAAATACTCCATATTTTTCCAAAACATTCATTGTTGAATGTGATTCATCAAGGTTTGCTATGGGCTTACCATGCAATATGGTTGTCCTATTGCCTTTTTGAGCCATCAATTCAAAGGTAAGAATTTTTAAAATCCAACTTATGAGAAGGAAATGTTAGCCATACTTCATGCAAGTAAAGGAAAGGAGACCATATCTCATAGGAAGACACTTTAAAGTGAAGATAGATCGGGTAGTCTGAAATAATTCTTGGAGCAGTGTTTATCATCTAAAGAACAAAAAATGGGTCTCAAATATGTTGGGATATGATTTTGATATTATCTATAATAAATGGAAGTAGAATGTAGTTGTGGATGCTCTGTCTAGGAAAGATGAATCAACTACAACATTGTTATGTGCCATATCCATCTTATAGGAAGATTGGGTAGAGGAGGCAAGGTTTGAATGAAAAAATGACCTAACTACACAAAACCTAATTCTTAATCTCCAAAATGATCCAAGAATGTCTGAAAATTTTGTATTTAAAGGGGATGTTTTATGGTATAAAGATAGATTATACCTATGTAAGAACTCCACTCTTTAAAATAGGGTTTTATCTCGAGCTTCACTCTTCTTCGAGGGGGAACTCTGAATTCTTTTAGACTTATCATCAAATCAAACAATATTTCTTACGGGAAGGGATTAAAAGGGAAGTCCAAAAATTTGTGGCGATCGCATGGTTTGTCAACAAAATAAGGGTGAAACAGTTAATTCCCAGTCTTCTAGAACCTCTATCTATTCCTAGCCAATGGTGGGAAGAGGTTTCATGGACCTCATCACAAGATTTCATAAATCTAAAGGAAAAAAATTTCATCATGGTTATGGTGGATAGACTCACCAAATATGCTCATTTTTTTGCGTTGTCACACTCAATTTTTGCAAGCACAAGAGTGATAGCCTTCATGGACATAGTTAAGAAGCTACATGGGACATCAAGATTATAGTAAGCGATCAAGACCCTATATTTACTATTAATTTTTGGAATGATTTATTCTCATGTTTGGGTACCCAGGTTAGCTTGTAGATCTTGTTATCATCCCAAGTCGATGATCAAATAGAAGTTATAAATAAGTGTTTGGAGGAATATCTTTGTTGCTTCACCTCATATAAACAAGTGAGATGTGTCTAATGACTACCACTTACAGAATGGTGGTATAACACTTCCTTTCATACTTCATCCAAAATGTCTCCTTTTTTGGCACTCTATGGGTACCATCCACCATCCATCACATCATCATTGAGAGGACAACCACGGGTTAGAGAAGTAGAAGAACACATTCAACATCAACAAGAGGTCCTCTCTAGTTTCAAGGAGAACTTGGCCCTGACACAAAACTATATAAAGAAGCAGTTGATCAACATCACACGGAAAAACATTTTGAAGTTGGTGACTATTTTTTTATGTGTTTACAACCATATAAGAAAATTTCTTTGAAACAACAAAGAAAGGATAAAAAAATTTCACCAAAGTACTATGGCCCTTATCAATTATTATAAAAGATTGGTACTTGTAGCATACAAATTAGAAATTCCACATACCGCTGTAATACATCCATTCTATCATGTTTTTTGCCTAAAGAAAGTAATTGAATAGAGGGTATCATCCCCAATAGTGTTACCTGAGCTCGATGAGGAGGGGAGAGTCATCTTGGAACTTGAATGCATCCTTCAAACAAGCACTAAAAGATTGAGTACATGGGTTATTACTGAGTACCTGATCAAGTGGAAGAATATGGACAATGAAGATGCAATATGGGAGGATATGTTGTTCCTACAACAACACCCATAGCTTCTCAACATTGGGGACATTGTTACTTTAAAGTGGAAGGGCATGTTATGCCCTTAATCATATATCTTACATTTGATGTATATATCCAACTTGTGGCTATCATAACTTCTTATCATTATGTATCTCTTTCATATATGTTATATTATCATGGGTGGGTCGGCCTTGGGGATGGCCATAGCATAGGAATAGTATAAATAGGGGTTAGTAGGTAGTAGTTGATCATCATTGGAGCATTTTAGTTTTATTTTATGGTTTGGAGGTTTCCACCTCAAAGTGGCTAAGCTATTCTACTTGTATATTGAGATCATTTATCTTCAATATTATTTTCTTTGGTGTTATATTACTGCTAGTAATCATAATTATTCAAGTAATTCCATTACATCCTCTCGCACTTATTACCTGTGCGTACTTTTCTCTCTCAACCACTCTCCTATCGGGGGATTATATTCTCTTGGCAAAATTTAACATACCTTCTTAATTAATCTACGTCATTCATGGGATTTCAAATTTATTTTCTTTCTCCATCATGCATGCATGCTCCTTCAAACTTTGAATCTCTCCTTGTAGATCCCTAATAACATTCATAGTTTCCTAGTATACCTATTTCTGATGTGCAACATCATGGTAATTTTCATTTATCACTTCTTGCTTTTTTATAGTCGGCTTGAACTTTGGAGGTTCATGAGTGCACACAACCTCATCACATGTAGTGACCAAGATGGGTTGTAATTCATAACTAAGTCTAACCTTCGGCATCCATTGATCTCCATCTGTACACTATATCTTAATCATAGTTTCTCCCTTGTCTTGCTTATGTTGCTTTCTCATATGCTCATACAAGTCTGGACATTCTTCAAATTTGTGTTGTTTTCCACACCATGATAAAACCACATTCTGAGGGCACTCGTCTTTGGTAATCATTAGGATATCCACAAGTATAACAAGTTCCTCTAGGAAATCCTCCTCTTCCATTACCGTAACCTCGACCTCTATATCCTCCACGAAAGCCTCTATTCATGTTATCCCCATTATTGTGCCCTTCATTATGTTGTTAACATTTCTCCTTAGATCTACTTGCTACACTATTCTAGTGCACACCCATCTCAATAGCCTCATGAATATGATCAATCACTCTGCAATTAACAGTGTCATGAGTGTGAGTTTTATAAATTTTACAATACATGGATACATTCTTCTAGATTGTATGCTGTAATAGGGGACATCTACTTGCATCATGGTCTAAATGATAGATCTCATAATCCAAAAACATGGCGCACACCAAATTTTGAGGACAACTATCCTTGGTATGTCCTTCAACCTCACAATCTATACACCATATTCTATTGCGCGTCTCATGAGCTGAATTATCAGAGAGATTTTCCAACTGTTTCACCATTTTTGCAATATACACCTCTAAAAATAGACTCACTTTAGTTTCACAACTCCCAAATATCTCAATGCTCGAGCTACCTCCAAATCATCGCACAGATCCACAAAATTCTTATGAGATAGAGACCTTCTAAATGGAGTCAACAATCCACCAACAAACCATTTTGCATTATGAATCAGATGTATGTCATAAGATAGTTTTGACAACAAAGTTTTAAAGCACGTGTTATATTCCTAAACTCTTTCTTATAAGCCTTGATTTATGTCCTTAAGCACGCTGATACTTTTCTATTCAAACTATGGAATATGGAACTAGACTAGAAATGTACAGCTCAAAGCATCATAATCCACTGCAATCTAATACGGGTCATACTTTCTGTACTAACTATGTGCACACCCTTAAAGAGTAGTAGCAAAATAACTCACCTTCCTTTCTAAAGTAGTGATTCCCTTAGCATGCCATAGAACTCAAACTTATGCACATTCTCTGTAGCATCTTCCATACCTCTATATTCTAGAAAGTGGAGGGACATCTCATAATACACTTGTTGAGGGTGATTTGGGGTTGTTAGGGATGTGGGCCCTGTCCTCCAAATCCAGAACTAGAACCACTACCAGTATTTCCTCCACCACTAAAACCACCTAATCCACTTGATCCCAACCCTCCTGACTCACCCGATCTACCAGCAAGTGGGTGCCAAACCAATGGATGTACTTCCTTGTGTCCCAATTGTAGTACTAAATTGAACTTGGCACTATGGCTATGGAAATTAAAACTAAGGCTATCGAACCATATTTTTGAACACATCTAATATTATTACCTTAATGAGTGGTAGTTCTAATGAATATTGTAAGGACATCTATGCTTACAATGCACAACCACTGATTTCCATTGTCCTTTAACCAAGATTATGTCTCTTGATAATGTAACTATTTTACACATGCTTCAGCCTCATGTTTTTCCCTTGAATTCCTTAATCACTGATGTAGAGCTCACTATTTTGAAAGATACCAAGTAGGTGACAATTGACATGGGAAAATAACTGACCATTGGAAATAATTTAAAGGTCACTCAAGAGGCTAGGGTTTTTGAAATTTTGAGGAAACATTCCCAATATTTTTCTTGGGATTATATTGATATGAAGGGTATTCATCCCAACATCTACACTCACCATATCTACATTGAGGATGTTAAACCCATAAGATATATGCAATGAAGAATTAACCCATAACGTAGAGACATAGTAAAAAATGAGATAGAAAAATTTCTGAAGGTAGGGTTCCTCTATCCTATATCCGATAATCGAGGGTGTCACCATTAGTTATAGTTCCCAAGAAAAATGGTAAATGGAGGATATGTGTAGACTATAGGGAAATTTTGTATGACGGGAAAGTGACATGCGAGCATGGGAATCTACAAGTGACTCTTCCTCACACCCGACCTCCCGAGGTTGTGCCGAGACAGCCGGTGGGTATGGAATATATGTGAGATGCAGACAAACTAGTTAGGCAATCTAATGTCTTTAATACGCACTAGCGAAATTGCGTATCTAAGGTAAGTAAAGAAGGCCCTTCTAACCTAAACTGGTGTGATAGATCGGTCAGCAAGGATGACTTCTCGAAGGCTCTAATCAATATCGAGCTCTGGCGTGATTCGATCTATAGGTTGTGGAATACATGGAAAATGACCCAGGATAGTTTCGTGTATGTCTTCGGACAGGGTCATGAAATGAATGATGGATATAGTTACTTCTATGGGTGATTCTCTAGCCTAGTCCAGAATTCCCTAGCTCATTAGTTGTTGTATCTAGCAAGGATAATTGTTCGATGATGATAGGTGGAAGTGGAGTAGACCGGAATACTAGTGTGCATAGGCCAGTGTCTATGTCTAATTCTCCTATGGATTCGTTGGGCTGTGGGATTTGTGGGTCACAACCGTAGATTCTTAGTTGTTGTGGACCTGTTATGGTCATGCGTTAAATCAAGTCCTAATCCCTAGTATCTAGTAATCGTATGCTTTCTCAGCTTCTATATTTAGGATCAATAACTGTGTGATTTTCTCATAATATCTTACAGGCGTTCGTGTTACCTGGATTCTTAGGCTAGTATTTATATCTAGAAGAGTGTCTCCTGCATCCGTCTGTGGGACCAAAGGATCACAACCAAAGGTTTGTTCTCTTTCAAACCCTTCTACAGTCATATGAATGTTTCCTAGGGTAATCTGTAGTTTGGTTGATTCGACCAAAATGTGTGTGCTTGGTCGTCTTCTATGTTTAGTCCGCTCAACTGGGAATTGATTTGTTGCAAGCTTACCATTGTTTGGAAGACTTGGATCCTAAGATTTTGATCTATATCAGTTATCGCTGTGATGAGATTGGGCTGAGGCATGATTGGCTTGAATACGTATTCCCTGGGCTCTCTAGGTCCCGTGATTTTCATACAAAAGCAACAATGTAAAATGAACTACAGTAAAATAAAATTTAACTATGTGAAGTGTATCTATAGCATATATGATTTCTCTATTTTTTTGTGTTTTCTGACGAGCTTTACGAATTTAAGAAAGCAACTATTTAAAATATCTAGAATTGACAACTAAAATAACAATTTAAAACAAACAAAATAACCAAGTGTAGCTATCTGTCTATGTAATTTGTAGATCTATTCTAAACAATAAAATAGCTTATCTAATCTATTTGCAAGACTCTCGATCCTACCTCAGAAGTGAGGAGTGAATCATAGTTTCTCAGAAACTATCAATCCCCACAGCTTCCCTGGCAATATCGAGAGTAGAATTAACTGAAATAAAGCAATTAACTACTCTATTTGATATGATTCTAACTAGAACTTTGAAAGCTAGAACCTGGATTCTATAGAATAGTGGCGAATCTGATGATGTGTGTGATCTTGTCCCCTCAGTGTGATCTCCTCGTTCCTTCGTGTTCACGTGGATCCAGAAAAGTGTGTAATGCTAGCATCAATAGAAGTAGATATTGGGATAAAGGTAGCTCAGAATACCGATCAATATAATGCGAGTAGGAGAGGGATAGTGCACAAGTACGAGCTTGGCTTATGTAATTCCTAGCGGGATCTATTGCGAGTCATGCAACATAAAGCATCCAAAACCTGAAACTATCCTGTTTGAAGAACAAAACCTACAACTTTAATGGCTTCCTATTGGTAAACAGACTATTTTATTCCAATGGATTGGATAAAATAACAGCAGTACTTACACAAGATGGATATGTGGCTTACTAACAGTAAAACAATGCTAACTAAGCATGCAATGAAAGAAACTAAGAACTCTAAGAAAAATGAAAACTAAATCTATTGCAAAGAGAAATCAGAGGCAAATTTTGAGGGGCCATTTTCTTGAGCACAAGCCAACTATTTATAGCATTTGCATTTACCCAAGGTAAAAGCCAAATAGAACTCTTAAACTATAAACAATGGCAAAACACTATTCCAGGGAACCATAATCATAAATGCAAGCTTATGGTGGTGAAAGAAAGCTGGTAAAACGTTGAAATTATGTGAGTCATGTTAAAAGAGCTTTCTGGAAAATGCATAAAGGACCGCCGCCATACGAGCGGGTGGCGATTCACAGGACCACCACCCTATTGAGGGCAGCGGTCACCAAGAGAAAAAGCCAAGAAAAGAGGGGGAAAGGGAAAATAAAGCACACAGGGGCTAAGTGGGGCATGCGGGATGTTAACGCACACTTGGAGAGATTTTCTGGATCCCGAACACCTTGCAAGGAGACCTGTATCATCATTGGGGCACATGTCACGTTGTTCTGATAGTACAATACCTTACAATTTTGGGTATGTACATATTGCCCCCTCGGAGAAGCATTTTAGCCATGAAGAGGCATAAAACGGTGGGTCCGAGTATGGCGGTCCCGAAATGGGAAGTTAGAAGTTATACCTGATACATCCGTGTGTTGAAATGATGCCATCCAAAATTCCCACTACCTGCAAAACAAAAAGAGAACTCAAGTGTAGATAGACACAATAGTTTGAAAAATAAACACTAAAATAATAGGGAATGAGAACGTACCATTTGTGTGGGGATAGGAACTTACCTCCATCGGCGCTCCAAACCTGTGAAAAAGTCATTTAAAATGAATCAGGGTGCTATATATATGAAAGTGGGCCCATTTTCCTATTCATTTGCGCGAGTCGATTTGATTGATTTTGAGCTCTGGGACCCATGGTGACGGTTTCTTGTGTGAGTAGAGTCAAAACGTCTCGTGACGAGATAGCGATCATGCCTCCACGTGTGGAACATCGACCTATGAGATCACAGGTTAGTTTTCTTTAGTTTATCCTTTTTACCCCCTTAAATTTGAAATGCTAAATACTTTGTCATGGGGGGGTAATTTTTGAAAATGTTAGTGTTAAAAGGTCCACCTAGGGGGGGCACCTACTGGGTAGGCTTTGTTTTTAGGTAAAATGGTCATTTTTTGCACTTTTTAGGCTTTTTAAGTTTAAAAACCCGTGAGGGTTTTTGGACCACGACCGCCGCCCTGCCCAAGGTGGCAGTTACATGACCGCCACCCTGTTCAGGGTGACGGTTACACAACCGCCACCCTTAAGGCGTTGGTTACAAAACCGCCTCTCTGCTCAGGGCGGTGGTTTTGCACAGAATGCAAAAGGATCATCTGTTTGAAATTGTTTTATCTTTTCTAGCATCTCTACATTTTTTCATGATTTTTCCAGTGTTTCTCGAATGCTAACTTGCTCTGTTTTGTGTGTTTTTGGGTGTATGCAGGTGAGAGAGGAGTATATCCGGTGGAGTAGAGGAGGGAGTGTGATTGGCTCCCAGGGGTACTAGATGCCCTCTCACAGGATGAGGAGGACACTCTTCAGCGGGCTAGGATACTACGCATTTCACGCGTGCCCCATGTTACACCATCTAGTCACATCCTTTGTGACTTGTTCTCATACTGGGATGCAGATCGGAACACCTTCCGATTGCCAGGGGTCCGCGGTGAGTGGACTATTACATTGGAGGATGTCTATCACATTCTGGGGGTCCCGATCATCGGGAGACGACTCACCCTAGAGACAGCAGGTTCACGGGCATAGATTGCACAGTGGGCTACATATATGGGAGATGCAGTCATCTCCACGGGGTCGAAGAAGGGGGTTAGAGTTCGATCCATTCCTACTTTTCCCATCCCCTTACTTCGTCAGGCCATCATGGGGATCCTTTCCTCAAGACTAATCGGGGACAAGGGAGGAGACACTTTGTTATACTGCTGGTCCCCCATTATTGCACAAATAGAGGGGCATGGTCAGATATATGCTTGGGGAGCAGACATTCTTGGGACCACTTACCATGACTTATATAGGGTGGTCCATTTACAAGGGCAGTCCTTGAGCCACCCGACCCTAGTCATGAGTTGGGTCTATGAGCACTTCATCCCCTACGGCAGAGGTGTAGAGGTGACAGACCCCGAGCTGTGAGGGCAGCCAGATGGACAGACATGTTGGTGCTTAGAGCACCTCATCAGCCAGTTGCCTCCCTGACTACTACCGACATGGAGGCCACACCATACCAGACTATGGCAGTATATGGGGCAAGGAGGCTCTTACCTTGATCTCCTGCTCCACCACAGGGCAGCTTATTGATAGAGTGGGGCGAGTGGAGATGCACCCCTTTGGCCGAGTTCCTTAGCAGTTTGGCTTACCATACATGGGTATGCTTCCCCCAGTGGCACCAGTATATAGATCAGTCCGAGAGGCCAGAGGGGGGCCTAGAGGCCGGGGTTGGATAGTGGTTACTCCTGGCGTTCCTATTACAACCAGGAGGATAGTACGTGTCAGAGGGAGAGCTAGTGCACCTCAGGCACCCTTGCTTCGATTGTCATGGGTGCTGCCCATAATAGTGATGACCCCATTGACATAGACTCGAGTCTCGAGGAGTTTACGGGGAGAGACAGAGGAGGAGAGGCGAGGACGGTGATCCCGAGTGGCACAACACCCGGATATCATGTAGGCGAGAGAGGCCGAGTAGAGTGTAGAGAGGGTGACTCTTGTTTCGCAGGAGCCACTCTCCTAGGGCCATGGGGAGGATGAGTCTCACATTGCAGGCGTTACATTGCTCCAGCCACAAGAGGAGTACCCCGGTCCAATGGCGGCATCTGTGACAGTGCTAACCCCGGCGACCCATCCTGGAGGCCTCGTGATCCGAGTAAGTTACCCTCTCTCCCTTCTAATGTTTGTTTTTATTTAGGATCTCCTCGCTTTCTATCTTGTATTTCTAATTTCTTGTTTGGTTTCTAGTTTGTTTTCTCCTTTGTTTGCGGTGACCGCCGATGAGTGGTGAGATTTGATTTGCAGGGGTATGCACCGATACCCTTATGATCCCCATATAAAGGACCCACGCAGAGCCGTCTGTGGACGTTGGGGAGCCTTCGGCATCCGATAGACATACTGCGATGTCTTCGCCCGGTCGACATGTGGCCAAGATGGTAACGACTCTCCTCACGAGTTAGCGGGGTATAAGACGGTGAGCGCCTAATGAGGAGCCATTCTCGTGGAGAGACCGTGGCGCCACCCGGTTAGCATAGACTCTATGTCGTTGTTCAAAGATCTAACCTAGCTTCATCTAGGCTTTCTAATTGGGAGAGACGTGCTTCCCGTAGACACCAAACTTGTGTCTTACGACCCCTTGTGACTCGCATCTCATTTCGCAACCTAACCTCATCACCTAAACCTTACACAATTATTTATTAATTACCTTGTAATTGATAAATCCACATCACCTTACCTGCCACCTCATTTTGCCACCTCATCATGACCTAGTCCTAACCCTAAACTAACCTAATTAAGACCTATAACTTGGTCCACACCTACACCCATGACTAATGACCCCTTTCTCACACCCAAAACCGACCTTCTAGTCACTTGACCAAGCCCACAACTAATCTCTCGGGAGAAAAGTAGGAAAGTGGGCGATTTTACTAAAAATAGCCTCGCTTTTTCCTAATCGATACCAGCTCTACTCGACCGCGTCGGTTACGTAATTGCCATTGGTTCCTGTAAATGGACTCCCAAACCAAAAAAATGTGGAAGGATTTTTGGATCAACAAGGATCAAGTAGGAACGATCAAGAGAATCCAGATCTTTACTTGGCCGAGCAGAGATGAGTGAAGAAACCAGAAGAGTTTGCAGCAAAGGAGATCAAGCCCAAAACTATAACGGAATAGCCAGAAACCTGTGATACTCAGCTGATCATCGGGAGGGAGATCTCTCATCTTCTGTGTGTCAAGCCATCTTACCTAAGTTCTACCTTTTTCATCGATTTCCGGACTCGCATCTTCGCCAATAACCAGTAAGTTACATCTTGCATGTCCTCTTTAATAACATTTCTTAGACTTTTTGAATCACAAATTCCCATAAATCCATTCCTAGATCCACTACCCAACGTGTCATTGCATCTAACTATCATTCATTTACCTCTCACCATCTCATTACCTAATATCACTCATATACCAGCCTTACTAACAACACCATTACCCTACGACACAACCACCCCATAAAACAACCAACGTACAGATCCTGACCATACCGATCTCGGTTATCAAAGAACCGATCGGTTATTGTGACTCAAAACCGAAATCAGCCTCTCCCTACCCGTCTCAACGAAGCAATTTAATTGATATTTTACGCTTTTGGTGTTAATTCATATTAGCAGGGAACCGACCACCTTCGAAAGGAATTTTTATATTTCTGGCCCAAGCGCGCTCCCTCATTTATCGTCTAATCAAAATCTTGTGGTCTTGTGTTCTTATTTGTAGGTAGTCCTTCCAAGACAAAAGGAGTTCTTCGCAGTCAACCTGATCTTTCTCTACGGTACGCGCACACCATCTCGACATTTAACTGTATTCCTCCTAGCCCTAACCTTATCTCTTTTCTAAAAGGAATGAAAGGATAGAAGTAACTCTATTCCCAGAAGCTGAAACATTCCGAGTGAAACATTTTGGCACGCCCGGTGGGACCCATTTCGGGTTTCTGTTTCTCTTGCTTATTTTCATTTTAGGAAGCATACTTGTTGTTGTTGTTTTTGTTATATATTTATTAAAGAATTTGTCTTGCTTTCCTATTTTCGCGTTAGTGAAAGTCATCTCTTTTGCTTCATCGAACATAATTTTTGATTTGGGTTTAAAACACGTGCGTTGCATTCCTGCTTGTTGTTTTTCAATTCTAGTGAACATAGATTAAGTAATAGGTCATACACGTGGGGGTGATATCCACGGTATTGACAGAAATTAATCTTACTTTCACCGCTCAATACATACCGAATCACTTCACTATTAACACAACACTCAAAACATCCCCGTTTTCCACGGTATTCCTCCGCCCGATTGAGGTAACCTTATAAGCCAAAACAACTTGACATTTCCCCTAAGTCTTTTGTTTAGGATTGACATCATTCCGCGTCTAAAGGCATAAGCCCACAATAATTAAAATTAACCCTAGGGTTAGTCTCTGGATTTACGTGTGCATCTTGCTTGTTTTTAGTTCTGTTTTCTTTCTCATACTCTGTCTTCTGTGATCAATAATTGGACAAGTATACTAAACGTTGTTAAAAATCAAATTAGCAGCCTTTTATATCTTGTTAGCCCAGACTTCTTACACCGACATCGGTTAACTGACCGACGTCGGCTATAGTATAACCGACATCGGTTACTAGACCGATATCGGTTACTGTCTTTTCCAATTCCTGACAAACCAGCAACCTACCAATTTTACTATCCCTGAGTTTGTTTCTTCCCTATGATTGAAACCCTACTGTGACCTCCTTTCCATGGTTGTTATCACTCAAAAGCAAGCCGCGCCATGGTTTCACATGTTTTCTCTGTTTTTTGCCCGAATCACCCCCTTCACATTCTATGGGAATCCTACGGATACCAAAGAGGTTCCTAAAATTCCTGTGGGAGATAAAGAATTTGCCAAATTTCTGGATGCTAATCCTAGCTGTACAATACTATTTGTCTCATGCCCTTGACCGTACGCCCGATGGTCAACTCCTTGTTGGCATGCCTATTAGTATAGCTACTCATTTAGCTCCCACTCCGCCTGATAATACCGCATTACTTCCGCATCTTTAGCCCCGTCTCCCAACTCGATGGCTTCAGAGGTTCATACGACACAGATTGGCTTTCCTTTGGTTAATCTTGGGCCCAACATGTCATTACCGCCAACTACTCCTACCTCATCTCCCTTGCAGACTGCTCCGTTCATGACTTGCTCTCTTCCACCTATCCACACTAGCTTTCCTTCTCAAGCTCCGCCTACCTTTTCATTCCCATACACGTATCCAGTGACCTCAACATCTTATATGGGACATCCCTATTCGGTCACCTCAACATATTCATCCTCCATACCTTATCAACACTTAACCCCACCATTGTCTAGCGGAGGCCCTTGGCCCAATTTGCCTCTGTTTACCACAACCGCACCATCTTCTCATCCAACCACAGATTTCATCAAACAAATGATGGACAAAATGCAAAATCTGGAGGCTTCTGTTTCGGGAAGTCGTAGCACCTTGACATACGAGCAAGTTTTTCGGGAGCCTATTCACCCTTCTGTCCCCCTTCATTCATATCCTCCTCAATGGGAATTACCAAAATTTACCCATTTTAACAGTAAGGAGGACCCTCAACAACACTTGCGATCATTTAGACATGCTTGTTATTTGATTGCTCATGATGATGCCTTGTTACTCCGCACCTTTCCCATGTCCTTATCAGGACCCACCTTGGAGTGGTACAGTGCTTTAACCCAGCACTCAATCTTCTCTTTTAACCAACTAGCCCAATCTTTCTTGGATCATTTCTCCATTAACATTGCCAAGAAAGTATCTATCACCGACCTTTATGCCATCCGACAATTCGAAGACGAATCTATCACAGATTTCATTGGACGATGGCGTGGCCTTATCAACCAACTTACATATGCCTTGCCTCAGGCTGAACTTATCAAACTTTTTATGCGGGCCTGCGCTAAGCACATCTCTCCTACCCTCCAAATTCAAACTTTTCGTACATTTGATGAGGCCTTTACCATGGCTCGAAATTAGAAATTCGAGCCTTAGAAGAAGAGAAATTGTGGTTGCGCAACAAAAACCCCAATTTCCGAACTCCAGATTCTACCAATAAGCCAAACACCACCCCTCCTCACACATCCACTTCTTCGAAATCAAAAGGAGTTGTCCACGCGGTGATGGTCAAATCTCAAACACCGTCTAATACCCCGCCAAAAACCACCTATAAGTACAAAGCCGAGCCCATCAATTACACTCCCTTGGGAGAAACTTATGGTGTCATCTTGGAAAAATTGCTCAAAGCCGGAGCTATCACCTTGCCTCCTGTTAAACCCCACTCCGGGTTTGATTCTACCCGCGCTATACCTTCCTGGTACAAAGAAAATGACTTCTGTAACTTTCACCGCGTAAAAGGACATAGTCATGAAAACTGCAAAATGTTGAAAAACATAGTGCAGGAAATGGTTGACACAGGTGATATAACCCTCGATAACCCTAATGCCCCTGCCAACCGAAATCTGAAAATATTCAACAAACCATTCCCAAATCACTCTTCTAACAGTAACGTAAACCAGGATATCTTAGCCGAGGAAAGTGTTCATGAGATCCATGCAGTCTTCGACTCCCAGCCAAAAGCCTCTATCAAATTTTTTTTGAATCAAGCCTCTTCACTAACGCAGGGGCCCGAACCTCCTTCACCACCATCAAACCAAGGTGAAATCATTCCTTTACCCATAAAGGAGTTAACTACCCAGACTTTTCTTCTCATCGATGAGTCTTCTTATACCACATCCCTACAAGACTGCGAACGGATGTTATCTAACTTATCTATTTCCCAAACGTCTCCTCCTCCCGCTCTTGCTGCACAAGAGGAAGGCTCGCCACTCCTTTTGTCATCCTTAGACGAGAAATCTCTCGCACCGACATCACCGAATTCTTTAACCATAACAGACCCTCTCAAACATGCCCTCCTGCCTATTAGTTCTTCATCGCCTAAATCTTTTCAACGACCAGTCGACCTCTTAACATCTATTGATACAGTGCCTCATCTACCCCCTGTATCACGCCCACCGTGGACTGGAATCACAACCTGTCTTTCTTCCGTACCAAATTTACAATTCACGCCTGAAGATTGTCATTCTCCAGAAGATAGACGAGTCCTATGGGAACGTTTGAGTACCCCCTATTCTACTCAAATGCAGGTGACCAATCCAGACACCTCTACCATATACCCTAAGTGTTTACAGAAACTCAAAATCCCTATGTCCTCATCTCCATCCCCCGCATCTATACCAAGTATCTCATCCACCTCTATTAACCTAACCAAATCTTCCCCTACACTTGGGACCTCACCAATACCCAGCCTAACACACCCGCCTAAGTGACTAGATTTATCCAAAAATAAAGCCGCCCCGCCACTTAGGAGACAAACTCCATCCGTGCCTCTATCACAATCAAAACCATCATCGTCACACCTACCTTCCATATTGGGACCTCATCCCTCCACCTTGCATCAATATATCATACCTCCTGTGTTTTCTTCAAAACGACCTACACCTCCTACACCCATACAGAGATCAAAGGATATATCAACGTTGTCACCCCACGTATCCGGTCCACCCATCAACCCTAAACGAACTCCATCATCAAAGTATTTATTTTCTGTCACTCCCCTTTCGCCGTGGTTGTTCCCCGCTACCACGTCATCTGTAACCTCATCATCTAACCAACCGAACGTAGCTCCTGCGCCAAAGAAACCATGTTTAGTGAAAACCATGTGTCAACACCCCTTGGCTAAACCACCGCCCATACAAACCAACCATGCCCAAACATTACCAAAACCCGCACAACCAATACCCTCATCCTCCTCCGATTTTGACCCACTCAAAGGATCTTACGCCAAAATCCTTGCTATGTTGGTAGAGAATGCGACCATTTCCCTACCCCCACTTAGACCTTATGACCCTGTCTAAACCTCTACCTATAGGTTATGATGAGTCTAAAATCTGAGCTTGTCACCGCACACCAAGACATGATGTGGAGGGATGCAAAGCTTTAAAACCATCCTTCGTCGGTCCACCTCTCCCGAGATAGAAAGGTTAAGAAAGACAACTTACGAAGGGAGAGACCTTGACTTCAATTCCCTCTCCTATACCATCTCGTCCCGCCTCACCAAGATCTATCATTATTACAACCCCACCTCTTGAAGACCATGATTTATCCCAACCATCTTCCTCATCTCAGGTCTACGAGATTAATATGATTAGTGTTGCTACTCGAGCGCAGAAAAACAACGAGAAAGTGAAAGATAGCACACCTGCGTCCTCTCTTTCTCCGTCCACCATCCCGATTGCACCACCACCCAAAGTGGTTATTCGTGGACCCGCTTACCCCATCTCCAATGGAGTTGCCCATCGAGCCATGATCAAACAGCTTCACCAATCACCCGTAAAAATGACACTATATGATCTCATTCAGACTTCTGAATCTCATCGACAAGCTCTCGTGGAAATTCTTCAAGGGATCGAGGTCTTACCTAATGAAACCCTGCCTGTTACCTCCATTCTTACACCCAATCACATTGCTTCTCTCACCAAACAACCCACTGCCCCAACCACTTCTATCTCTGTACAACAAGCTGCTGCAGTCAGTTTCTCCGAAGACGAAATTGTTGACTTTGGTACAGAAGATCCTGACCCTGCTCTTTTCATCTCAGCTTACGTCCGAGACATTCGGGTACGTCGTGTTATGATTGACGGGGGCGCTAGCCTAAACATCATCTCTTCAAAAGCCTTCCAACAAATGAATATCCCTTCTAGCTACATGTGTGCCAATCCCATCATGTTGCGGTCATTCAATGACGCTATTACCTCTACCTTAGGCACCGTGATTCTTAACATTCATGTAGGACCACGTACTTTACCCGAACTCTTCTATGTCCTTGAGGGAGAGTTTCAATACAATATATTGCTAGGTCGCCCTTGGATCCGGGCTATGGGATGCGTTCCCTCAACCTTACATAGATGCATAAAATTTGAATACGAGGGGAAGTCCTACACCGTAAAAGCTGATCCTCCCCCCTTTAAAACCTGCAATATGATATACCGCCCTAATGATGTGCTTGTACCAATCAAGACACCCATTCATTCAACCCAACCATCCTCTTCAAATGTGCCTCAACCATCCACCTCAACCGCACCTACACCTTCAAATGAAACCACTGTCGCAAAAACCACTTCCCTTCCTGCAGCTAATATCCCAACCGCAGACCCCTTAGTAGATGTTTTTCAACGCCTTACGCTGGGGGAGTATCGCCTATATAATGTTAGTTCTTTCCATACCCCACAGGAGTACGGATAGGTACATGCACATCCTACCTATGACCGTCGTGTGGGGGAAGTAATCCCCTATGGACCACCTCACTGCCGCACTAACCTAACATATGGGGATGTCGACGCATCTTCTTGCCCCTGAGACCCCTCTTGGTGTGGTTCCTTTCCAATCCGATTTTCAATACCTGACAAATCATTGTTTCGCCCTCACCTTCTTGACTCGCTGTGCTTGGAAAGGCTTTGGTTTTGGTCTTTATGAACAAGGCCGACATACAATCATCCCCGTAACTACACGTAAGCACAATGATCGTAGTGGCCTCGGATTTCCGGGAACACTTACACCAAAGGAACCTCATGTCAGTTGTCTTCTAGAAGACAACAACGTCACCCCTACCAAACCATCATCACCCATTTTGCCTTCGTCACCCACAGAGTCGATAGATCCCGAATCTATCCCTCCTAACTTTTTTTTTTCATAAATGCTATCTTCCTAGGTCCTCTCACTTATCAACGCGATAATGAGGACCCCTCTTCTATCCCCCTTCTGTATCCAGACATGATTGAAGAGGACTCACCTTCAATTAACGTTGTTGAGTGTCAGGATGATGACTCCATCCTCACTTACCTTGGCGCGGATGACTCTTATATTCAACGCGCCTTACCATCTGAAACTCAAACCATGCTGAATGAATCTACTATAGAAATCAACATCCACACAGAGGAGGATCCTCACATTGTGAAGATCGGACAATCCCTTAACACATCAGAACAAGTCACCTTTACTACCTTTCTCCATGCTCGCAACCAAGCTTTCGCTTGGTCCTACGCTGACATGCCAGGAATTGATCCTAACATTGTTGTCCATAACATTACACTGAAACCTGATTCCAAGCCAATTAAACAGAAATTGAGAAAAATGCATCCACGCATTGCCCTCTTGGTCAAAGAGGAGCTTCAACGACTTCTTTCTGTTTCCTTCATCCTGCCTATTGACTATCCTCAATGGATTTCTAACATCGTACCTGTCACTAAAGCGACGGGGGGACTTCGGATATGCACGGATTTCCGAGATCTCAACCTCGCTTGCCCTAAGGATGACTTCCCCCTACCTAGTATTGACCAACTTGTTGATCTCACTGCAGGCCATGAGATGCTCTCTCTCATGGATGGCTTTTCAGGATACAACCAAATTTTGGTTGCACCCGCCGATCAACATAAAACTGCCTTCATAACTCCTTGGGGAACCTTCTGTTACCGTGTAATGCCATTTGGCCTTAAGAATGCTGGTGCAACCTATCAGCGGGCTATGACCTACATTTTTCATGACATTATGCACACTATCCTTGAAGATTACGTCGATGATCTTCTTGGCAAATCTAAACATCGCAGTGAACATCTCGATGTTTTAACCATTATTTTTGATCGCCTGTTACAATATTTTGTCCGTCTTCAACCAAAGAAATGTGTCTTTGGTTTCCTTTCGGAAAACTTCTCGGATTTATTGTCTCTCTGCGTGGCATTGAGGTTGACCCATCTAAATTCAAAGCTATTCTAGAAATGCCCCCACCTACCAATCTTAAACAATTGCATAGTTTACAAGGTAAGCTCCAATCTATCCGACGTTTCATCTCCCAACTCTCGAATCGATGTCAACATTTCCATCACCTCCTTAAAAAAGACATTGAATTTCAATGGAGTGACGAATGCCACCAAGCCTTTGAGGCTCTTAAAGCTTATCTCTTGCAGCCACCCATGCTTATCCCACCCCAGGACGACCGCCCTTTCTACCTTTATCTTTCTCGCCACCAACCACGCTGTAGGGGCCATGCTTGCACATCGTGACTCTGAGAATCGAGAACAAGCCATTTATTATATAAGTCGTACTTTGGTGGACTATGAGACTAGGTATACACATGTAGAAAAGTTGTGCCTAGCCCTATCATTCGTGGCCACCAAACTCCGACACTACCTTCTGAATCACAAAACTTTCGTCATCACCAACATGGACCCCATCCATTACATGTATGCCAAACCTCATCTAAACCAACGCATCGCCAGATGGCTCATGCTCCTCGCCGACCTCGACCTTGAGTTTGTCCACCAGAAATCAATCAAAGGACAAACCATCGCAGATCAACTTGCGGAAGCCCCTTTACCAGGGGAACAATTTACCAATTTTACATTCCCCGACGAACTCATCGCCACTCTTTCACTCAGGGAGGAGTCATATCCAATGACCCTCTTCTTCGATGGATCCAAATGCCAGCGTGGCGGAGGAGCCGGCGTTGTTCTCATTCCTCTCGACGCTGAGCCTATGCCTCTCTCATTCCGACTCGATTTCCCTTGCACTAATAATACAGCTGGAATATGAGGCCCTTGTTCTGGGTCTCCAAGTTGCGTTACACTTAGGTATCAAATCTATCAATATTTTTGGTGACTCTCAATTGGTAGTCAATCAAGTTATGGGCATCTACCAATGCAAAAATGAGGAACTTCAAAAGTACAAACACTACGTGGATTCACTTCTAGCCTTATTTACTCGCTATTCTATCCAAACCATTCCCCGCTCCACTAACAAATTTGCGGATACTATGGCTTGCTTAGCCTCACAAATTCCAGCTTCATCAACTGACTCTGACATTTTCGTCTTGGTCCAACAACTCTTTGCCCCATCTTATTCAGCCTCGGTTGTTTGTACGATAAATAATGTGTCTGTTAATTCGCAGGATACCTGGTATCACCAATTTCACGACTACCTTACAACTGTGTTCTCCCATCCGACCTTACTAGTCTTGCAAACGCGTATTTCTTAAACGCGCGTTTCTCATTATGTTGTTATGGGGGGACTCCTTTATAAACGTGGCTTTGATGGCATCCTCCTTCGATGTCTCACCGGTGCAGAGGTCACCCATACCATCCAACAAGTCCATGACGGTATTTGTGGCGGACATTTTAGCGGCCTTGCCATGGCCAAACGAATCCTCCGCCTAGGTTATTATTGGCCTACTCTCAATAACGATTGCTATGAATATGTTAAGCGTTGTGTTATGTGTCAACAACATGCCAACCTTCAACATACTCCTAGCCACCCGCTACAGGTCGCCCGAGATCTTTGGCCTTTCTCACAATGGGGTTTAGACCTTATTGGTGAGATTCATCCGTCCTCTTCACAACGTCACCGATGGATTATCACAGCAACCGAATATTACACAAAATGGGTGGAGGCTATTCCACTCATTTCAACTAAAAAAGAAAAAATTGTCGAATTCATTAACCATCACATTATCTGTCGTTTTGGTATTCCTCATCGCCTAATAACAGATAATGGTAAATCTTTTAAAAATAAGTTGTTACAAGACCTTTGTGACAACTTTGGTATCAAACTTAGTTTCTCATCGCCTTACTATCCACAGGCCAATGGTCAGGTTGAATCCTCTAATAAAACCCTAACCAAAATCGTCATGAAAGTTGTCAATGAATTCGGAAGAAATTGGCACGATCACATCCCCTTTGCCCTTTGGGCTTATCGTACTAGCATTCGTACCTCCACTAATGCCACACCTTTTTCTTTGGTATATGGTACCGAGGCTGTCCTGCCTCTCGAAGTAAAAATACCCTCTCTTAGAATATCTCTTCAGGATATTCTCACCAACGATGATTTCTACCAAGAGCGGTTAGCCCAATTGGAGCTTCTTGACGAGCGTCGTCTTACAGCTCTTGATCACCTCCAAATCTATCAAAAACGTATCAAGCGTGCTTATGATAAGCGACTTCATGAGCATACCTTTAAGGTTGGTGATCTTGTCCTCAAAGAGAATCAACATGTAACCAAACTAGAAAAGAGAAAATGTGGAAAATTTACTCCTAATTGGATTGGGCCTTATATAATCACTCACACTTATGGATCAGGCACTTATCATTTAGCTTCGCTTAATGGTAAACCTGAGCCTGAACCCCTTAATGCCTTGCATCTTCGACCATTCTACTATTGAATTTAGTGTTATATCACTTCTTATCTACCTGCCACTCGTCCCTTGAGCCCACTTACCACCACATACACTTTGTTCCCTACACCTCATAATAAAAATCAAGCTCACATAGTTTGATTCCCACTTCACCTCAACAATGCCTTCCCTTTTTAGTGTAGTCCATGACTTCAAAGTATTAAAATAAGCCGTATTCTTATGGGATTTTCTTGAGTCAAACTTCCTACAAAAACTAGATGCTTCACGTCAAAAGGACATCTAGCTATCTACCTTATATATAGACTGCTCCCTCGAAGGATAGCTATAGGCCAAACTATTGCTACTATTATATATAGACTGCTCCCCCGAAGGACAGCTATGCACTAAAATCATATCCGCTACTATAAATAGATGCTCCCTCGAAGGACAGGTTATATACAGATCATCCTTTATCAGAAGCTTCTCGCATTGATCATCTTTGTGAAGACCTCAAGAATAGTACAATCAATATCCCTTGTAGACTTCCCGCATCGATCAATCTATATTCAGTAAAATAAAAGCCTCATTCAAAAGAACTTTTGAGTCATGGACTTGTCTATTTAGGGTAGGTTCTCTTTAGTCAGAACACTCGCTTTGTAACAAGTTCTTTGTACCTCCGTTATATCATCCACCTCACCTCACCATTTGTTTCAACTCAAGGGACGTGACGTACACCCAATATATTGTGATCATACAACTCTTTTCACCTATTGACTTCTCGTCTATGCACGGTACCTAGGGCTTCAAGCTCGTTCTACGTTGTGTGGTTTGTTTAGCTCTTTTCACCTACGGAGCACTCTTTCCGCTTTGCCTCCCATCTATGATTATGTGTTGATCTTAATCAGGACATGGTTCCCTTCTACTTGGGTAGGCTAACTTTCGCTTCCCTTATACCTTTTACAACATTACCAATTCATTACCAACACCCTCAACCTTACCTTACCAATATTAATATCAATATTTTTACCAACCAACCAATTGCCTGAACCGTACCAAATTGCCTAAATTCACCTCTCCCTGGTCCTAAGGGAGAACTACATCGGTCTGAGGCCCCTCCTTGCTTTGTGCAATGGGCTATGTAGGCAGCACTTCGGAGACATGGGGTCTCCCAAGGTTAGCTCGACCACCCCCTACCATAACCTATCATGTGTGGTAAATATAAATATTTTTGTGTATTTCTATTTAATCACATTCCTCTTTATCCTTTTTCAAAACACCAAAAATCACAACGCAAACATTCTTATTATTATCATAACTCAAATCAACATACATATTCAGTCTTATTTAGATGTTAAACAAATACATCTTCTCTATCATCAACATGCAGTCGGCATCCTTATTTATTCTTATACCTCTATAACATTTACTTAGACCCTCACGATTCATCCCGACCCAGGAGATGATCGTGATCGTCGACACCTCTCGCCAGGCCTCTCCGTCCTCAAAGGTACCGCGGCTATTGGTACCACCCACTGATCTGCCAATCTCTCCTGTAACATATGAATATGCCCTCTCGCATGGAGGAATCCAGCCTCTAGTCTCTCTGCTCGTGACTCCGCAACCGCTAACAATCCTCTTGTCTCATTCATCTGCGTTTGGAGCTGATGAACTAAACTCTGCAGACGATCTCTCTCCGCTGTAATCACAGCTATGTCAGGGTGATCACGTACACCTCGCAGCTCTGCTACCCACCATAACCTATAGGCCTCTGTCGTTCCTGCATCCATTACCCTGCGATCGGCTGCTATCTCCTCTGGCCCTTCTGGAGGTGTTGGCCGGGGAGGTGAGAATGCTGCCTCGGCGTCGATCCTCATATATGGTCTATAAGCCAGGGGTATATCCTGCACAAATCCGAATTGTCGCCGCACGCGATCTAGAGGAATCCTCTCATACTCACCGTGCCTCTGTGCCTGCGATCCACCTCAATCGCTCTACACCCCTCAACTCCTCAGCTATGTTCTCTGTTACCATATAGTTCCCGTAAGGCCTCCAACAGATATCCGCAATCGTCACCCTCTCCCATACCTGCCTGTAATACTCAATGTCACCCGTCACGGCATGGGATCTTGCCTCTTGTTAATCTGGACCCATTGTCTCGAATCCCAACCTCTCGTACTCGGTCTCTCTCCCGATTTGGATGGGTCGGCCTATTAGTCGCACACAAATAATGTGCTCATAGGCCCAATAGTGTAATAAGTATGAACAATCCGGTGTCCCCACGTGATTTCGCCTATAAGCCCATAAACCCTGTATAACTCCGCCAAATATGCAGTGCCCATGCAAAAGTCACGTTCCTTTCTATCATCTCTCAAATAACACACATCAATGCCTTTGGAAATCTTCCCCCATCCGCCCTCGGTAATGCATAATACCCTACCGCTATCATTAATATCACTGCTAACCTTGTCTCCTCAGGGTGTGCTGCATACATTATCCCATATGTGAATGACAAACCTCGCTATATCAAATCTCGTGCGTATGGACCAAATACTGCTGTTATCGCTCTCCCTGCGCTACGCTAGGTAATGCCTGATATACTGGTTTTCCTGTAATAGGAAGTCTCAAAATACGGAACACATCTTCCAATGTTACTGTCATCTCCCCTGTTGGCAGATAGAAGGTATTCTTCTCTGGATTCCATCTTTCAATCAACACCTGCAACATAGCATGGTTATGTGCGATTTATGAATAATAGTAGATTCCACTTAACCCCAAATGATTTATCAATGTCCATTCAGCTGGTGTTACATCCGCTCGGATTCGTGACAACAGCGCTGGTACACTATCATTCATCCTCGGCCCTGCCTCTGCCTGCATACGTCACAACAACAAATAACCATTCAATCCATCGAATCCCTAAAGGTTTTTTTTTCACATTCTGGAAATTCCTCCAATGGCTTAGGTATCGGTTATAATCAATCGAGACTGGTTCAATAACCGATACCGATTATCTCTAACCGATATCGGTCATTTATCATTACATACACCTTGCCTAAACCACCACCTACGACAATAAATTGATCGTTTATTCCTCTCTGTATACACAGACATACCCGAAACCCCTGATTACCTACCCCATAACACTCACCTCACCTATAACCCTTGCTATCACGTTTTCTTTATCATATCTACCCACTTAATCTCCCTCCTCCTATTTACAAAACATGCAAACACCAAATTACAACCAAATCATTTACCTCTTGGGCTGCAGCAGCTTGCGGTGGAACTTGTCTTCCCTCTCATCCATGCCTGCTGGATGCTTCTCCTCGTTCAGCCATGCTCACCACCCTCTTCAAATATAGCTTGGATTTCTGTCTTCTTGATCTCAGCCCACAATCACGTTACCTGTCTCTTTCCTCCTTATCACTCAAATCTCTCATGCAATTACTTGTCTCAGTCGTTAAAATAGCGTCGCATTCGCATATTTAACATCTTGCATGCCTCTCAAAATAAGAACTTCAGTTGCCACCTACGCTTTTCTATTTTTAGAAAAATCTCATTTTGGAATAACCGGTATCGGTTACCTAACCGATATCGGTCTATACTATACCGACATCGGTTAGCTAACCGACGTCGGTCACATACCCACCTTTTTCAAAACATAGTCCTTTTCTTTATTTTTTATCTAATTTTTGGAGGCGCCCGCCTCTTTTTCCTGCATACCAACACCGATAGCTATAATATTTTCATCAAATCCACATCTCATTACGATTTCATCCATATCATCTATCTACATTACCAAAACAAACAAATCATCAACAAACGATATCAAAAACCATTAATCTATATACCATTTGGATCCAACTTAACAGCTACATACATACATTTTCATAAAATCAGCGACAAAACATACAACATTTCATAATACAACATGTCAATTAAACTCATCATTTATATCTACATACATCCCATCCACAAAAGACATCAACATCATTAATATATAACACCATGTAAATCCAACTCATCATACATCAAATATCACAAACCATCGACAAAACATTTAACGCATTTTTAAACACAGCATGTGGATCAAAACATCATATCTATATATATATACAAGGTTTCAAATATACAATGTGCCCTGCATCGGGGCCTCTGTGATCTCATAATACAACAAAGCCAGGCCAGGCAGCCACAATAACCATCAAAAACCTCAACACGGCTCGCAGGCCGGTCTCTCATATCAAAAACAGACTCGGCTCGCAGGCCGGTATCAACTGTACAACCCGTACTCGGCTCGCAGGCTGGTATAATAAATAAATGAATGAATAAATGAATAATATGTAGGCACGCAGGCCTCTATCAACACAACCGGTTCGCAGACCGGTGCCCATGTCTAATATACAAAAAGTGCAGGGACCCCTCAGCTCTCTCCACCTCCCTCTGCCTGTCTGCCTGCTGGTCCCTGTCCTGCCTCTCGCCTCCTGCCTGTGACGGACCCACCAGCTGTGGCTGCACCTCCCTGAGACCTCTGGCTCCGAGAGGTCTCTGCTCTATAGGCTGCATATGGCTGATACTCAGCTCCGGTACCATCAAGCACATCCTGATAGTACCGGGCCTCCACTCTCGCCTCCATATACCGGTCCCGTGCCACCATCGCTGCTGGGGCTGGTCCCCTAACTCCTACTACCAGTGCCCCCTGTGCCTATCTTTGGTGCCACTTTGGTGGTGCACTGTGGGGGGTGGTACCTATTCCTTTGGTGGGGTGGTACTGTACTGTACTGTGCTGGGGTTGTGGGTTGTGCTGGCCTTGTGGTGCTTTGCCTGTGCTCGTACTCTGAGAGCTCAAGGCTAGCTGCCTGTAAAACACCTATTCGTGCTCAGTGCAGCAACCAGCCGCCCGTATGTAATACCCGCACCTAACCCCTGAGCTGATCTCGCTCTGCTATCACCGCTGCCAAGTCTGGCTGTGCAGGCTGTGCTACCCTCGCTGCTCTCTGACCAGCCCACCAAACCATATATGCTCCCGTACAGCCAGCATCATCTACAGTGTCATCTGCCGGCCTCTCCGCAACCCAATCTGGATCCACGGGCTGTGGTGCAGGCAGTGGGGCCTCTACATCATCCCTCCGGTACTGAGGGAAGCGAGGGGGCTCATCCTGTCGTAGCCCCATCTGCCTGCGTACCCTCTCCAGGGGTATCCTCTCATACTCTCCCGGCCTCCGTCCCGCTATCCAGAATGTGTACTGGATCCACTGCAACTGTCCTCGGGCTCCTCCACGGGGGTGATGACCTCTATACGGTCTCCATACAATATCTGCCACTGTCAGGCCCTCTAATAAATGCCTGTAATAAGCGATGTCCCGTCCTGCAAGCACTGCTCGTGGCTGGCCCACGACCCCCAACCACCTCTGAAAGCCATATCTATATATGACCTGTGGCCCTGGCTGCTGGGGTAATCCTACTGGTCTAATGCATATGATGTGCTCATATGCCCAACAGTGAAGCAAAAATGTCGAACAAATCCCAAATCGCCTCATCCGGCGATAGCCCCACAGCTCTCTATATAACTGCACCAGGTATACTGGTGCCCAAGCATAACATGTGTGCTCCTCCACCATCTCATGTAGCACCCCCATCAGCACCCGTGGAAAGCGGCCTCCCTCTGAGTCTGGGAGGGCGAAGCAGGTGATCCCGATCATCATCAACATGGCAAGCCATGTCTCATGTCGGTGCGCACGGTACATATCCCCATACCCGATACTCGCGCTGTGATATGTCAATAGCGCGGCTGCATCCCCAAAAACCTGTAGGATGTTGTCCATGGCTGTCTCTGCATCCACCTGAAAGACGGCCTCTCCATCGATAGGTAATCGAAGGATGCGATACACATCCTCCAATGTGATGGTCATCTCTCCAGTCGGGAGATGGAACACATTGGTCACCGGATCCCATCTCTCGATGAGGGCAACCATCAAACTATGATCTCTGTCGATCGCTCTGTATCGCTGGACTCCGCCGAGTCCCACCTCGCGCATGATAGCCCAGTGTGCTGCAGACACATGTGGTCGCATCCGGCTCAACAGTGGGGGCATCCTGTCCCGCATCGTCAGCTGCTGACGTGCCTGCAAAACCAACCCACTACATTAGCCCTACTCTTTATCACAACATCTACTTTACCCTCTATACCCCCTTTTATCCCCCCGACCACACCCCGACTCTCTAACACACCCCTCTACCCACCTACCTTCTCCACACCCCGACTCCCTAACACACCCCTCTACCCACCTATCTTCTCCAATATCCCACTCCCTCTTCACACCCAAACAAACAACCCCCACCATACTACCACACAACCAAAACGATACCCAAACAACCAAATCCAACAACCGACACAACCTAAATCATATCAAAACATCCCTATCCCACCCCAATCATACCAAAACACCAACTCAACTCAACCACACAACCCAAACTACGCCCACACACCCAAACTATACCCAAAAACTTAACTCCACCACACAACCCAAACCACGCCCACACACCCAAACCACATAAACAAAAAAAAACAAAAACAAAAACAAAAACAACCAAAACACAAACAAAAACAACCAAACCACAAAAACAAAACAAAAAACAAAAACAACCACAACATAAACACACAACACCCACCGACGCCGGCCGATATACGACCGACGCCGGTCAAACACAAAGCACCGTGACCTGAAAATTTGCGACCGATGCCGGTCGCTGTATTTACCCGGAGCCGAACCCCCGCGCGGCCCCCAACCTACATTTTTTCATTTTTCTCCCTCTCTACCCACCCAAACACCCTAAAAACCTACCCACCCAGCCGCCTCGGCTTATTTCACCTATCTACCCTCTCCCTTTTTCAAATTATTTCCATTTTCTAATTATTTCCTAAAAACATGTACATTCCTACCCAAACCCCAAATCTAGCTTAATAACATCAAATGAACACAATGCAAGGTTTCGAACTTACCGTATGACGACACATCATCGTGTGGATGGGTGGTGGTGGTCCAAACTGGTCCAGCTCCTCCTCGCTCCTCCCAGGCTATGCCATGGCTCCAAATGTCCTCTTATGGGTCCTCAACCAATCAACTACTGCCTCCTCCTCACTCGGGCCCGCCAATCACCTCACTTCTCCACTCAACTAGTGCCACCTCAGCCAACAAATACACCAATATCAATATTCCACCTCAGACAACTTAATTTGGTTTCCAAATTGACAAAGTGACAATGACCGGCCGTATTTTTATTTTTATAGGTTTTTAACATAGAACCGATACCGGTCAAATCGTGCCCTAAGGAACCGGTGTCGGTTATCTAACCGGTACCGGTCATAGATAACCGATATCGGTTTTGTCCTTTTTTACCCAACTTTTTGCCCTTATTCACTACTTTCCCTTTCCCACCACATTGCCTCTTTACCACATCACCTATATGCTCCATTGCTCTTTAGCCATTTTTGACTTCACCGCCCGACCCAAGGCCGCACCCCAACCATTTGGCCCGACCCAAGGCCTCACCCTAACCATTTGGCCCGACCCAAGGCCCCGCCACCCACCCATTTGGCCCGACCCAAGGCCCCACCCTACCCATCCGGCCCGACCCAAGGCCTCACCCTACCCATTTGGCCCGACCCAAGGCCTCACCCCAACCATTTGGCCCGACCCAAGGCCTCACCCTAACCATTTGGCCCGACCCAAGGCCCCGCCACCCACCCATTTGGCCCGACCCAAGGCCCCACCCTACCCATCTCGGCCCGACCCAAGGCCTCACCCTACCCATTTGGCCCGACCCAAGGCCTCACCCTTCCCATCCGGCCCGACCCAAGGCCGCCACCCAACAATTTGGCCCGAACCACGGCCGTACCACTTCAATACCTTACCCAACATCAGCAACATACACTTTTATCCACCCATCATATAGTTTTTTGTTCAATCGAGCTCACCTGTTCGTGTTTTAGCCTGATTAGGGTCCTTGACTTGATCTGTCGACCAACTTTGCCTAGACCTAGACCGTGACGTTTATCTCAACCAAACCAACCATTTGGTACTGCCGAACATGCCTAAACGTTCCTGTACCTTACCTGTTATATACCCTGGAGCTACTTCCTATGCCTTGGATACCAGGATTATATCACCCTTGTTTGGATAAACTATCAACCTTTGCCTATGCATTGTTGGTTTGCTCGTCAAATCATGTACCCTAGTCGCACTATTGCATTTCAACGTGCGTCTGCTTCCTTGGACTTACCCCACCTTTTCCCCATCATCTCTACACCATTTACCCTTTATCAACCCTATCCCTGATTTCAAGTTCTCTCAATCTGTGATAGATTTGAGGGGGATTACCTATACCCTTAACAGGGGAAACCACTTCATATTATTGTCCATGCAGCTTTACAAAACAAGCTACACGACAATAAGGGGCTAATGTAGACACCAAATTTGTGTCTTACGACCCCTTGTGACCCGCATCTCATTTTGCAACCTAACCTCATCACCTAAACCTTACACAATTATTTATTAATTACCTTGTAATTGATAAATCCACATCACCTTACCTGCCACCTCATTTTGCCACCTCATCATGACCTAGTCCTAACCATAAACTAACCTAATTAAGACCTATAACTTGGTCCACACCTACACCCATGACTAATGACCCCTTTCTCGCACCTAAACCCGACCTTCTAGTCACTTGATCAAGCCTCGCAACTAATCTCTCGGGAGAAAAGCAGGGAAAGTGGGTGATTTTACTAAAAATAGCCTGCTTTTTCCTAACCGATACCAGTTCCTACTCGACCGCCGTCGGTTATGTAACCGCCATCGGTTCCCTGTAAATGGGCTCCCCAAACCAAAAACAAAGGTGGAAGGATTTTTGGATCAACAAGGATCAGTAGGAGCGATCAAGAGAATCCGGATCTTTACTTGGCCGAGCAGAGATGAGTGAAGAAACCAGAAGAGTTTACAGCAAAGGAGATCAAGCCCAAAACTACAACGGAATAGCCAGAAACCTGTGATACTCAGCTGATCATCGGGAGGGAGATCTCTCATCTTCTATGTGTCAAGCCATCTTACCCAAGTTCTGCCTTTGTCATCAGAGTTCCTGGACCTGCATCTTTGTCAATAACCAGTAAGTTACATCTTGCATGTCCTCTTTAATAACATTTCTTAGACTTTTTGAATCACAGTCCCCATAAATCCATTCCTAGATCCACTACCCAATGTGTCATTGCATCTAACTATCATTCATTTACCTCTCACCATCTCATTACCTAATATCACTCATATACCAGCCTTACCAACAACACCGTTACCCTACGACACAACCACCCCATAAAACAACCAACCTACAGATCCTAGACCATACCGATCTCGGTTATCAGCAACCGGTATCGGTTATTGTGACTCAAAACTAGAAATCAGCCTCTCCCCTACCCATCTCAACGAAGCAATTTAATTCATATTTTACAGTTTTGGGTGTTAATTCATATTAGCAGGGGAACTGACCACCTTCGAAAGGAAGTTTTATATTTCCTGGGCCCGAGGCAGTTCCCTCATTTATCGTCTAATCAAAATCTTGTGGTCTTGTGTTCTTATTTGTAGATAGTCCTTCCAAGACAAAAAGGAGTTCTTCGCAGTCAACCTGATCTTTCTCTACGGTACGCGCACACCATCTCGACATTTAACAGGTATTCCTCCTAGCCCTAACCTTATCTGTTTCTAAAAGGAATGAAAGGATATAAGTAACTCTATTCCCGTAGGCCAAACATTCCGAGTGAAACACTTCCTGTAAGCGTCTTCATCTAGAATCCTTGTAATGAAATACGAAGACCGGGAATTTCAACCTCAAGTGGGAGAATTGCCTCTGCCTCCAATACTAGTGAGAAAGGAGTTGCTCCCATTGGCATTCTTATTGAGGTTCAATGGGCCCATAAGGCCGGATATAACTTCAAGTGCCAATCTCGTTTGTTTTCTTTCACCGTTTTAAGGAGAATGGCTTTTAGTGTTTTATTCGTCACTTCAGCCTGTCTGTTGGCTTGAGGGTAATACAAGGAAGCTATATGATGGCTTATCTTAAATTTATTGCATAGTTCGCGAACCTCTTCATTCTTAAAAGAAGTTCCATTATCAGAGATAATGATTTGTGGGATACCGTACCTGTAAATGATTTGGTTCAAAATGAACTTGGTGATTACGTAACAGTGCATGTGAGTAGTAAGAGGCATAGCCTCTACCCATTTGGTAAAATATTCGGTGGTCGTGATTATAAAATTATGGCCGTCTGTGGATGAGGGAGAGAATTTCCCTATTAAATATAGGCCCCATGTAGAAAAGGGCCATGGAGTAGTGATTGGTTGCAGAGCTTGTGCCGGCATGTGGATCTCATGGGAGAATTCTTGGCACTTATGACACCTGCATATGAACTCTATTGCGTTGTGTTCTAGAGTAGGCCAGAAATAGCCCATTCAATGTATTTTACGAGTGGTGGCATGGCCACCAAAGTGGCCTCCACACATTCCACTGTGAGATTCATGGAGAATCTTCTTGGATTCTTCTGCGTTGACACATCTTAGAAGCATTCCATCGAACGCTTTCCGATAGAGCACTTGCTCTATAATGATGTATTTAGCTATGATAATACGTAACCACCTTCTTTGTTGCGGTGTAGCCCCTTCTAGATACGTATGGTCCATGATATAATTAATGATATTAGTGTACCAGGGACACTCAGAGATAGAGGGTCGGGTTTCGATGTAGTATACGCACTCATCTGGAAAATCTAGATCTACTAGATCGCCTCCATCTAATGGGTTATCAGCTAACCAATCCATGATGATTTGTCCCTTAACTGATTTCTGATTTACAAATGTTAATTTGAATTCTCCCATTAGGGTTATAAAACATCCAACTTTCTTAGATAAGGACCCTTGCGTGAGAAAAGTTCGCAAATGGTCCATTTTTACCATGACCCTTGTTTCTTGATTCAACATATAATGTCTTAAGCATTTGGTTACAAAGACTATGGCGAGGCATTCTCGTTCTGCTTATGTATAACATGTTTCATAGTCGAGTAACATTCGGCTAATGAAATAAATCACATGTTCTCTCTTGCCATTGTCTTCTTGAGCCAACATATAGGCTAGCGAGACACTGGTGGCTCGTGAATATAAAATTAACGGGCGGTCTAGCTTAGGTGGCATTAGCATAGGTGGTGATAACAGGAAACGCTTAACAGCGTCAAAAGCTTCATTACAATATTCACCCAATCAATACTATGATCTTTCTTGAGCAGATTGTTGATTGGATGGATGGAAAAAAACTTAACTTTGGGATGAATCTCCAGTTGCACCAAGTTTTCTCGAAAAATGACCTGATTCTAGATTCATTTGAAGGTGGGACCATTTTGAGGACAGCCCGAATTTTGGTTGGGTCAACATCTATTCCCCGTGACGATATGATGTAACCTAGGAGCTTCCCTCCTGTTACACCAAAGATGCATTTTTCTGGATTTAGCGTGACTCTGTATTCTATCAGACATGAAAGAATGATGCGAAGTACTTCTGGATGGTCACAACGCTTCTTGGCCTTAGCCAATAAGTCATCTACGTAGGACTCCAAAATTTCATGAATTAGATCGTGAAATATATATGTCATAGCTTGCTGGTATGTAGCACTAGCATTCTTGAAACCGAATGGCATAACACCATAGCAATAGGTTCCCCAAGGAGTTTAAAATGTGGTTTTAGCTTGGTCTTGTTTAGATATTCTGATTTGATTGTATCCCGAGAATCCATCCATGAGAGACAAAAGCTCAAACCTAGTTGTTGCATCAACAATGACATCTATGGATGGTAATGGGAAGTCATCCTTAGGACATGCTTTGTTAATGTCTCGGAAATATATGCAAATGCGTATTTTTCCATTCTTTTTTAGAACAGGAACCATATTAGATACCCATTGAGAGTAATCGACTGGTTTGATGAATCCTACTTGGAGGAGTTTTATTACTTCCTCTTTCACCATGAGAGCTACCTTAGGTTTCATGGGTCTTGATTTTTGTTTAATTAGATTTGCATCATATTTAGTGACGAGGTTGTGCACCACAATGTGGGGTGCAACTCCTATCATTTCTTTATAATTAAATGTGAAATCCTTCTGATGTTCCTTGAGGATTTGAGTGTGTATTTCTACTTCTTCTAGGGTTAGCGAGGATCCTAGTTTCAAGATATTTGGTTCATCCTCCGTTCCGATGTTAACATCAATTGTCTCTTCGATTAAGGAGGCATTACCTTCTTCAAACTCAGGTGGGGCTGGAGGTAAATCCAAATCGTCCCTATTTTCTACTGTGTATACGCTAGGTTCCATTTCCGAGGGAAGATCCATCATGGGATTTCCGAAGTAGGAAGATGAATGTGGGATTAAGGACAAATCTATCATATGATAGGAGAGATGTAGTGCCACATAGGTGTTTAAGTAATCCAGAGTGGCCATATCACTATCAACATGGTCTAGGATAGTAGATTCATTTCCATTTAAAAGAGAATTCGTCATTGTTTTTATCAATGGTTCATCACGAAGGGATACCATGAAATGGGTATCCTCTAACTCATTGCTTGGAGTAAAACATGATGCTGAAGTTGCTATTGAATTGGTGAGAATATTTTTCTCTGGTGATTGCTTCAATTGATATGAAGTCAAACTCCTTGCTTAAATCTAATACAACTTTTTTGTAAAGTTGTAAGTGCTCGGCTTTGGTTTCATATATCTCAGAGACTTGGTTTGCTACTAATTGCAAGTCTCCTAAGACTCTGATGTTATCAACACCAATTCTCTTAGCTAAGATGAGGCCAAGGAGGAGGGCTTCGTACTCAGCGTCATTGTTTGTGCACTCGAAATTTAGTTTAAAGGCAAAAGGTAAGACTTTTCCTTCAGGGGAAGTAAAGATTATACCTGCCCCGCTCCGTAACGACATCTAGCTCCATCAAAATGGAGTGTCCAATATTTAGCTGGGAGTATAGATGTTGGGACATTTGCTGTGTTTGCACATTCTACTTCCACCATGCAAAGATCCTCTGCTGGAAGAGAACCAACACCTAGGGAATATCCTATGCCTACTGAATCGAATGGTAAGAATATTGGTAGATCCTTTTCTAGCAATTCAACGATTTTTGCAGTAGTTCCTAATGATACTGTTTCTATAGTGTTAGCCTCATCTTTGGGGGTTGGGGTTGCTTTGGCTAGGCTCATAGTTTCAAGATCATCATAGGTACCAAATTTTCTTTTGTTTTTGCGTCGGTAGGTTTATTAAGTTGGTTTGTTGGGAGTTCAAACTCCGAGTGCACACCTGGTCTTTTCTTTAAGTCAGCTAGGTGTACATCAAATGGTTTTGGATCACCTTTGGCCACGAATATCTTTCCTAAATGTAAAAACCTTACTTCTTGAAATAGTGTAGAAGGGATTGCCTTCATGCGGTGTATCCATGGTTGGCCGAGGATCATATTATAGTTAGTTTCCCGATCTATAATATAAAACTCAGTCAAGATGGTTTTGGGTCCTAAGGTGACCGGTAATATTATAGTTCCAATCGAGGTGGCTTTAAGGCTATCATAGCCCCTTAGTGTATTTCAAGTTGTGGAACAATTGGTTTCTCCATACCCTAGCTTTTGAAGGAAAGAGAAGGGGACTATGTTAACCGCTGCCCCATCGTCTATCATTGCACGCTTTACATAGTTGTTATAAACCCATACTTACAAATGTAGGGCTAGATCACCTCGGCGTGCGATCTCAACATCTGTCGGCATTTTTTATCTCAAATATGAATTTGACGTCCCTATCCACCTGCCTGGAGGATGAACATCAAAGTCCACATGATTTACCTGTGTTTCAGGAGGTGGAGTGATGTTAATTAAATGACCTAAACCTAATGCTTCTAAAAGAGCAGCCCTGTGAGCAGGAGAGTTCTTTAGTAAGTCTAAAAATGAAATGTGTGAGAAGGTTTTTGTTAGGTCGTTAATCAAATCATAGGCACCCACAGGTTTTACTATGATTTTTTGGATGTCATCTGCCTTTGGCAGGTGGCTTGGACTTGGCTGAGAGAAATACTCTCATGTCCTTGTTATAGCTTCGATGGGTAGTTCAACATCTAACTCCACTAAACCGACTACCTTAGGTCGTGGCTGACTTCCTAGTTGTGGCGCAACTAATGGATTTAGCGAGGTTGAGGCTTCATGATCATTGTTTCCTGTCATTACACCCTTGTTCATCCCAGTTAGATTTAGCCTGTTGTTATCATGATTTGGGAGTGGATCATTAAAGATCTTCAGGGGTGCGTTTTGAGTGGAAACTCGCCTTCTGAAAAAGTATTTGATGTTGGTGACATAGGATCTTCCAAGAACATATCCATGAAAAGTTGTCTTTGTTCATCTGGCAAGCATTGCATGAATTTATTGTAGTCACAGCACGTTCTAGTGTCATGGCCCCAAATTTTGTGGAAACAACAATACGAATTAGGATTGTAATTCCTAGTTTGTTGGTTTGATGTGTATTGTGGCCCAAAATATTGATCAAACCGTTGTCTATTAAAAATTTTTGTTTGTTGTCTTTGGTTTGAATTATGGTTTTAGTACATAGTTGAATTTTGGCTTGGACCCTGTATGGGATTTTGTCGTTGTTGTTTTTGTTGTTGATGATGTGGATGATTAAAATCCACTGCATTGATTGTCGGGGTAAAGTTGTTATTTCGTTGGTTGTTTATTTTTGATGGAGTATTGACAACATTTACCTTCTTAGGCTGGTCGGTTACTCCATCTGTTGTTACACCCCGATTTTTGTTAAGGATTTTAGGTCCTTGATTGACGTTCGTGGTAGTAGGATAAGTTGTGGTGTTTTGGTTGGGGGTGATTAACCTCCCGTTTGCTCCATATGTTTTGTGACCACTGTCAATTGCCACTTGATCTATTCAAAGAGCGCTCTAAAGTACTTCATCGTAAGTTCTTAATGGGAACTTCTGGACTTCTTCCTTCACTTCTCTGCTAAGAGAATGAAGGAATAAATCACATAGTTCCATTTGATCCATGTTTGGAGCACTTGCCGAAGAATAAAGAACTGTACGCCACCTTTGGATGAAATGGGCGACAGATTCGTTGTGTTCTTGTTTGATGTGTAAGAACTCTCTGATTCCTGTTCTTAATAATTTGTTCATGTCGAAGGCCTTGATGAACTCTGACATGATTTGTTTGAATGAATGTATAGAAGCCTCAGGTATTCTATAATACCAATCAAGAGTGATGCCTTCCAAGGTTTTTGGGAATATTTTAGCAACAACCCCATCCCATGGGAGTAGTTCTCGAATGGCCGTAGCGTAAGCTTTGATATGTGCATTTGGATCTCCCTCTCCTTTGTATTTGGGAAAATAGGGAAGTGGTCTTGGAAGCATGACGCTTCGTATGGTGAAATCCAAGGGTTCTTTCAAATATTCTGAGTAAGTCCCTATCGCATATATTTCGACCATTGATGGTGCCTGTTGAGGGAGCGGCGGTGGAATGGGTTGTTGATATGACGCAGCATATGCCTTAGCGAGGGCATAAGGAAGACCACTGTGTTTGAGAAAACATACCGGAGAGGATAACATATCCCCTTGTGGTGATTTGGAGTATATGTTTAAGTATGACAGGGTACTGTCTAGGAATGGATTGTTTTGTACTAGACCGGGAGGAACAGTGTTAGAGATGGTGGGTCTAGTTGGCATTTTTGTGAATACTGAGGAGTCATGCCTAATGAGCCTACTCCTGTGAGGAGATCTACTTGGCTAGGATGGTGTGGAGGATTGGAACTTCCTGCTTGCATGAATTACAAATTTTGACTTGCTTGGGCAAGTTCTAACCCTCTAACCTTTTCTATTAGAGTTGAAATGACTTCATTTGGTGAAGTCACGGTGTTTTGTCGTAGTGGCGTTTGTTGTATACCATGGTTTTGTATAGGCACATGATACCCCGCTATGAACTGATCACTATCTTGCCAAGTTTCTCTGAGGGTATTTCCTATATGCAGTGGCATAGAGGTATTTTCTTGAACAGAGACCCCGGGTTGTGTTTGTAATCCTCCAGTGGATACATACTTTGAGAATGTTGGTCATTCCTAGCATAACGTACCAAATATTCATCGTCTAAACCTTGGTATGAGTCTGATTGTCTACTAATTTTTGGTCTAAGCAGCATCTAAGGAGATGAACCAGATTCTCTCGGTGAATGTCATGTTATTCGAGCCTGAAGGCTCTATTTGTTGCGTTTGAGCGAGCTGTTCCAACTCCTCTATTTGGAAGGACGAGCTATATCTGATCCTTGGAGTTTGTGTAGACAACTGATTAGTTGAATAGTTGTCGCCCCACACTGAGAGTGAGGGTGATGATTACCTATTTTGTTGGGCATAGTATGCCTCAAGACCCAAGAGGGGTCTTCCATATGCATCGAATCCCGACATATTCGGTGGGTATATGAATACCTGTAGAATAATGGGAGGGAGTGAAGGTGATGGTGAAAGCCAATGAGGCGGAAAAGATGAAAAGTATACTAAATTGGAAGAACATGTAACAATATGACTCCGAACTAGAAAGTAGGAAGTTTCACGTCGGGTTCACCAATTTTGTTGGTGAAGCTGATGTGAAGGCCGATGAGACGGAGAAGACAAAAGTGAAACACTTTGACAACACAAGTAAGAATAAGATTCCATATTTAGAAAGTAGGAACGTTTCACATCGGGTTCACCAATTTTGTGCACTGACGTAAAACCGACATACGAGCATGGGAATATACAAGTGACTCTTCCTCACACCCGACCTCCCGAGGTCGTGCCGAGATAGCCGGTGGGTATGGAATATATGTGAGATGTAGAAAAACTAGTTAGGCAATCTAATGTCTTCAATACGCACTACCGGAACTTTCGTATCTAAGGAAAAGAAGGCCCTTCTAACTGAATCGGTGTGATAGATCGATCAGCAAGAGGATGACTGCTCGAAGGCTCCAATCAATATCGAGCTCTGGCGTGATTCAATCTATAGGTTGTGGAATACATGGAAAATGACCCGGGATAGTTTCGTGTATGTCTCTGGACAGGGTCATGAAATGAATGATGGATATAGTTACTTCTATGGGAAATTCTCTAGCCTAGTCCAGAATTCCCTAGCTCTGTTAGATTATGTATCTATGAAGGATAATTGTTTGATGATGATAGGTGGAAGTGGAGTAGACCGGAATACTAGTGTGCGTAGGCCAGTGTCTATGTCTAATTCTCCTATGGATTCGTTGGGCTGTGGGATTTGTGGGTCACAACCGTAGATTCTTAGTTGTTGTGGACCTGTTATGGTCATGCGTGAAATCAAGTCCTAATCCCTAGTATCTAGTAATCGTATGCTTTCTCAGCTTCTATATTTAGGATCAATAACTGTGTGATTTTCTCATAATATCTTACAGGCGTTCGTGCAACCTGGATTCTTAGGCTGGTATCTATATCTAGAAGAGTGTCTCCTACATCTGGCTGTGGGACCAAAGGATCACAACCAAAGGTTTGTTCTCTTTCAAACCCTTCTACAGTCATATGAATGTTGCCTAGGGTAATCTGTAGTTCGGTTGATTCGACCAAAACATGTGTGCTTGGTCATCTTCTATGTTTAGTCTGCTCAACTGGGAATTGATTTGTTGCAAGCTTACCATTGTTTGGAAGACTTGGATCCTAAGATTTTGATCTATATCAGTTATCGCTGTGATGAGATTGGGCTGAGGCATGATTGTCTCAAATACGTATTTCTTGGGCTCTCTAGGTCCCGTGATTGTCATACAAAAGCAACAATGTAAAACGAACTACAGTAAAATGAAATTTAACTATGTGAAGTGTATCTATAGCATATATGATTTCTCTATTTTTTTGTGTTTTCTGACGAGCTTTACGAATTTAAGAAAGTAACTATTTAAAATATCTAGAATTGACAACTAAAATAACAATTTAAAACAAACAAAATAACCGAGTGTAGCTATCTCTGTGCATGTGAAATTTGTAGATCTATTCTAAACAATAAATTAGTTTATCTAATCTATTTACAAGACTCTCGATCCTACCTCGAAGTGAGGAGTGAATCATAGTTTCTCAAAACTATCAATCCCCATAACTTCCTGAAATATCGAGAGTAGAATTAACTCAAATAAAGCAATTAACTACTCTATTTGATATGATTCTAACTAGAACTTTGAAACCTATAACATAGATTCTGTGCAATGAAAGTGGCGAATCTAATGATGTGTGTGATCTTGTCCCCTTAGTGTGATCTCCTCGTTCCATCATGTTCGGTGGTTCCGAGAAAAGCGTGTAATGCTAGCATCAACAGAAGTAGATATTGTGATAAAGGCAGCTCGAATACCGATGAATACAACGTGAGTAGGAGAGGGATAGCGCAAGAGTATAGAGCTTACCTTATGTAATTCCTAGCGGGATCTATTGCGAGTCATGCAACATAAAGCGTCCGAAACTCAAACTATCTGTTTGAAGAACAAAACCTACAACTTTAATGGCTTCCTATTGGTAAATGCAGACTATTTTATTCCAATGGATTGGATAAAATAACAAAGCAAGATTTTACAAGATGGATATGTGGCTTACTAACAATAAAACAATGCTAACTAAGCATGCAATGAAAGAAACTAAGAACTCTAAGAAAAATGAAAACTAAATCTATTGCAAAGAGAAATCAGAGGAAAATTTTGAGGGGCCATTTTCTTGAGCACAAGCCAACTATTTATAGCATTTGCATTTACCCAAGGTAAAAGCCAAATAAAACTCTTAAACTATAAATAATGGCAAAACACTACTCCAGGGAACCAGAATCATAAATGCAAGCTTATAGCGGTGAAAGAAAGCTGGTAAAACGTTTAAATTATGTGAGTCGTGTTAAAAGAGCTTTCTGGAAAATGCGTAAAGGACCGCCACCACAGCAAGGCGGCGATTCTGAGACCGCCACCGTGTTGAGGGCGGTGGTCATGAGACCACTGCCCAGTCAGGGCGGCGGTCTCGTCACTAAAGAGAAAAAGGCCAAGAAAAGAGGGGGAAAAGGGAAAATAAAGCACGTGGGGGCTCAACGGGGCATGCGGGATGTTAACACACACTTGGATAACTTTTCTGGATCCCGAACACCTTGCGAGGAGACCTGTATCATCATTGGGGCATATGTCAAGTTGTTCTCGACAAGATGCAGACCTTACAATTTTGGGTACGTACATATTGCCCCCTCGAAGAAGTGTTTTAGCCATAAAGAGGAGTAAAACGGTGGGTCCAAGTATGGTGTTCCCGAAATGGGAAGTTAGAAGTTATACCTGATACATCCGTGTGTTGAAATGACGCCATCCAAAATTCCCACTACTTGCAAAACAAAAAGAGAACTCAAGTGTAGATAGACACAATAGTTTGAAAAATAAACGCTAAAATAATAGGGAATGAGAATGTACCATTTGTGTGGGGATAGGAACTTACCTCCGTCGGCGCTCCAAACCTGTGAAAAAGTCATTTAAAATGAATTAGGGCGCTATATATATGAAAGTGGGCCCATTTTCCTATTCATTTGCGTGAGTCAATTTGATTGATTTTGAGCTCTGGGACCCATGGTTATGGTTTCTTATGCGAGTAGAATCAAAACATCGTGACGAGATAGTGATCATGCCTCCACGTGTGAAACATCGACCCGTGAGATCACAAGTTAGTTTTCTTCAGTTTATCCTTTTTACCCCCTTAAATTTGAAATGCTAAATACTTTGTCATGGGGGGGTAATTTTTAAAAATGTTAGTGTTAACAGTCCACCTAGGGGCGCTTCTTTGAGTAGGCTTTGTTTTTAAGTAAAATGGTTTTTTTACACTTTTTAGGCTTTTTAAGTTTAAAAACCTGCGTGGGTTTTCGGACCACGACAAATGCCACCCTATTCATGGCGGTGATTACACAACCGCCGCCCTTAAGGCGGTGGTTACGAACCGCCTCTCTACTCGGGCGAGAGGTTTTACACGAAATGCAAAAGGATCATCTGTTTGAAATTGTTTTTGCTTTTCTAGCATCTCTACGTGTTTTCGTGATTTTTCCAGTGTTTCTCGAATGCTAACTTACTCTGTTTTGTGTGTTTTTGGGTGTATGTAGGCGAGAGTGGAGTATATTCGGTGGAGTAGAGAGAGGGAGTGTGATTGGCTCCCAGGGGTACTAGATGCCCTCTCACAGGATGAGGAGGACACTCTTCAGCGGGCTGGGATACTACGCATTTCACGCTTGCCCCATGTTACACCATCTAGTCACATCCTTTGTGACTTGTTCTCATACTGGGATGCAGATCGGAACATCTTCCGATTGCCAGGGGTCTGCGTTGAGTGGAATATTACATTGGAGGATTTATATCGCATTCTGGGGGTCCTGATCATCGAGAGACGACTCACCCGAGAGACAGCAGGTTCACGGGCACAGATTACACAGTGGACTACATATATGGGAGATGTAGTCATCTCCACCGGGTCGAAGAAGGGGGTTAGAGTTTGATCCATTCCTAATTTTCCCATCCCCTTACTTCGCCATGCCATCATGGGGATCCTTGCCTCGAGACTGATAGGGGACAAGTGAGGAGACACTTTTTTATACTGCTGGTCCCCATTATTACACAGATAGAGGGGCATGGTCGGATATATGCAGGGAGTAGACATTCTTGGGACCACTTACCACGACTTATACAGGGTGGTCCGTTTACAGGGGCAGTCCTTGAGCCACCCGACCCTAGTCATGAGTTGGGTCTATGAGCACTTCATCCCCTACGGCAGAGGTGTAGAGGTGACAGACCCCGGAGCTGTGAGGGTAGCCAGATGGATAGACATGTCGGTGCTTAGAGCACCTCATCAGCCAGTTGCCTCCCTGACTACTACCGACATGGAGGCCACACCATACCAGACTATGGCAGGTATATGGGGCGAGGAGGCTCTTACCTTGATCTCCTGCTCCACCACAGGGCAGCTTATTGATAGAGTGGGGCGAGTGGAGATGCACCCCTTTGGCCGAGTTCCTCAGCAGTTTGGCTTACCATACATGGGTATGCTTCCCCCAGTGGCGCCAGTATATAGATCAGTCCGAGAGGCTAGAGGGGGGCCTAGAGGCCGGGGTTGGACAGTGGTTACTCCTGGCATTCCTATTACAGCCAGGAGGATAGTACGTGCTAGAGGAGAGCTGGTGTGCCTCGGGCACCCTTGCTTTAGATTACCGTGGGTCCTACCCATAGCAGCGATGACCCCATTGACATAGACTCTCAGTCTGAGGAGTTTACGAGGGAGAGATAGAGGAGGAGACCGAGGACAATGATCCTGAGTGGCACGACACCTAGGATATCATGTAGGTAGAAAGGGCCGAGCAGAGTGCAGAGAGGGTGACTCTAGTTTTAGAGGAGCCACTCTCCCAGGGCCATGGGGAGGATGAGTCTATTGCGGGCGTTATGTTTCTCCAGGCCACGGGAGGAGTACCCCGATCGGTGGCAGCATTTTTGATAGGTGCGACCCAGGCCGACCCATCCTGGAGGCCTGGTGATATGAGTAAGTTACCCTATCTCCCTTTTAATGTTTGTTTTTAGTTGGGATCTCCTTAGTTCCTATCTTAAATTTCTAATTTCTTGTTTAGTTTCTAATTTGTTTTCTCCTTTTTTTGTAGATACCGCCGATGAGTGGCGAGATTTGATTTGTAGGTGATGCTGCTGATACCCTGATGATCCCCATGGATAGGACCCACACAGAGCTATCCGTGGATCTTTGGGAGCCTTCAAGATCGGTGACATATTGATGTGTTCGCCCCAATTTGGCATGTGGCCAGGATGGTATCGACTCTCCACACAGAGTTAGTGGGGTATAGGACGGCCGAGCGCCTGATGAGGAGCCATTCTCGTGGTGAGACCACGGCTACCCCTTGGGATCCTAAGCCCTCTGTGCACTCAGAGCACCAGCGTAGCCGGAGTCCTAGGCATGGGCGTGCGCCTTCAAAGGGGTCTCGTAGGGATTGAGAAGCCACTTGGCTCTCGTAGTTTTTATATGATACATTCTTTTGTATATCCCGGGCTCTTTGAGTGTTTTGACCATGCCTAGTGCATGATGGCATTGTACATAAACATTGATCATTTATATATATGTATATTTGTTCTGGATCAAACTCTTGGCATTCATGGCTCACTTTCTATTTCTAGTTTCCTTATGTATACTATGATGTATGTTTATATGTTTTTAGAATGTATGCAATGGTGAACAAATGATGCAAGTGTTTTACTTTCCTTTTTTGTATTTCATGATGCTGATATATGATGATGTAGATATAATGTGATTTTGAATCTTAGTTTCTGTAAGCAATTTTGGATACTTCATATTTGTTTTGGCAAAGTGATGAAAATAAACCGGTACGATGAACAGATAAACCTACCCCTACCCCCAACTCCACGCAACTAGTAAGATGTGAGGGCTTATCACCAAGAGTTGGGAAGGGCGCAAGTTATGAGATGTAGTGAAATGATAGTGATGGAAGAAAGACAAAGCTTTCGTGGAACCAAATTAGGATACCACAAGTCCACTCCATGTGAGTGACTTCATAGTTTTGGATGTAACTTGCTTTGCGGTTTATCCAGACTTAGATCCTTAGATGGCCACATGGTAGACAAAATCTGGGTTTTTAGGATTTTAACTCTCTTGGGATCTTGAACATCTGATTCATTTGTTTTTGACTCAAAGCTTCAAGGTTTGAATTGTTTATGTATGACCTTTTGCATTTATTTGTCAAGAGGACCCCTACACTTTGCCCCATGCTACATGTAACACTCTAAACTGTTGTTACTTCCTCCTGAGCATTCAAGTGTTGATATATGATTTCTTCTGTAAAAGGATGTGTTCCTTTGATTGTGAAGTCATGCTTGATATGTACTGTATCTTCTTTGAAATTGAAGATCTTTGACTGAGTCGGAATATGATTGGACTCTTTTATTTCTTTCATTTTTGCACCTGAGTTTAATCTGATCTCGGAATGAATTATGGAGTTATCCATCTATAAGACCCAGCCTGGGATCAGTGGCATTGATCCAAGAGATGCTTTAAGTTTATTCGGGATGAACAAAAATTATAGACCTTACGCAGGTTGCAAGGTCTGAATGCGTTGAATAAGCTATTCCGAGAGTCTAACTCAGGCTGATCGTGTTAAATGAATTGGTTCCCGATATCGTAATATCAGGAAGGTCTTGATCGTGGGCCAGGTAATAAATTCAGATACATTTATTCAACTAGCCTATTGGCAGTGCTGGAGTGAATCCTTTTCGTGAATGTATGTCTGTAGGTTCTTATTCTGAACATTTTAAATGTTAGACCTAAACTGGATTTATTAAGGTTAGTAACCTAAAACTAAACTATAATCTATGGGTTAGATTAGTGTTAATCTAACCTAGGCCTAAGCTATAAGCTAAATGTTCTAAGTTAGTAACCTAGTGCTATGGAGGTTAGACTAAGTTGCATCTTAAATCCTAACCTATGTTACTAACCTAACTAATGAACAAGGAGGAAAGGGGACCTATGAAAGGGTGCGAGCCATGGGCGGCAGTTTCTATGGCATTAAATGGGATGGATAAGTATGAAGGACAGGGATATAGTGGAAGTTTTAAACGGCTAGCAAAAGCCGACGTGGCAGAGTCGCCAAAGTTAGAAATGGTCTTTGAATTGTTTTTATCCATCGCCAACTATGGCGGTCGGTGGCAATGTAGATTGAGCGGGAATTTTGGAGTTAAGGCGATTAATGAACTCGGTCTTCGAGCTCGGGTTTCTCGGGAAGACATGCAAAATGGAAAACTGGTAGTTTGTTTGGTTTTTCATGCACTCCGGTTTTCTCTGTTTGATCACTGGTTCTTCGCACCAGTCTACTTGGAGTTGCATGGCAAAAATGAGTGTAACTAGCTCTTTTCTCTGTCAAGGAAAGTTTATAAGGCATGGAAATAACAAATTATTGTTGCTGAATCTAACGTGGAAAAAGAGGAGAAGGCTCGAGCTCTTTCAGTGGTCTTCTTCAGATTTTTAAGCAATATTACCAGGCATGTTAGGCCCTAACCTTTAAAAATCTTGCTTTCTTTCAAATGATTTCATTAGAACAACTCTGTTCAGATGATTTTTGGGTTCAGTTGGTTTTTATGGTAGCTTGTGTGATTTGGTTGTTGTATCTTCTTACTGGCTCGATTTTTTCAAGTAAACCCTTGATGGGTGTGTATTGTGTTTCGAACTGTTAAACTATCTCGCTGTATTTTGCATTTCGGATAAAGTTGTGGAAATGCTTGCAAGGAAAATACCCGAAATCGGTTCTGTGGGAGTCCATGAATTGTTTCCTTGTTGGGTTCAGGCTACAGTCGATACTTGCTGTCGAAACTTGTCGAAAAGGATACTGTTGGATTTTTGTTTGAATGTTCAGTATATTTCGACTTCTTTATAAGTTTTGTCATGGGTTATATAAGTTGTGGTTACTGAATCTTGTTGGGTTTTGCTATAATACTTAAGTTACTTTTGAACGGATAACTTGCTGTGTTTATAGTATTTGAATGTGACTTTGTAGAAGTTCTCCCTGTGTTGCAATTATGGGATTTAATTCGATGAAAGTTGCAAGATAAATATACATATGAAATGACCCTGTGGAGTCCTTGGATTGTTCGCATATTTTGGATTTCTGTATAATCCTGGTTGTGAATACTTATTGTATGGGCTCAGTTGGAATCTTTGTTACGAAACCAGTATTTTGCTTCTGTATAAGCCTGATTGTGAATATTTATCATTATTGGCACGGTTGGAATCTTAATATATATATTTATCTTGTATATCGGCTTCTGTAGAAGCTTTATCGTGAATACTGTATGATTTTGGATATGGTGGGAATCCTTGAATAGATAGAGTTTTTAACTGTTGCAGAGGTTTAATTGAGAATACTATACGGGTTCGATTCCTTTTTGAGTCCTGGAAAGGTAATATGCGTTTCTACCTTTGAAGAAGTTCAATCGTGAATACTGTATGTTATTGGTATAGTTAGAATTCTTGAATTTGATATGAAACTTGTATCTTTCTACTTCTGTAAAAGTTTATTTGAAGAATACCACATGGGTAAGACTCCTTTTAATCCCGGAGGCGTATATTATGTTTTCCTTTCTGAATAATCTCAGTTGTGGATACTGTTGCTATGGAATCAGTTGGAATCCTTGATATGTGACTGGTGTTCCTACTTCTGTGTAAGCCCTGTTATGATTTCGGTCGATACTGACTCAGTGAGAGTCCTTGAAAGGTGTCTAGTATTTTTAATTTCATTCAAAGCTGGGTTATGAATGTTGTTGTTATTATGAATACTAAATGTTATCAACTCCGGTGGAGACGCTGATAAGTAATTTATGTTGTAACATTTGTAGGAGTTCTTGCTGTGAGTACTTTTAGTATTCTTGATTTGTTGTCATACGAATTCAACTTCAATTGAAACCTTTAATATAAGTATTGGTTGAATTTGACACTGTTGGAGCCCATGTTATGTTATATGTTGGCTCGATTCTCGATTTTTGTCCTTGCTGTGTTTTAGTAGGGATTAAATTGAACTGAATGCTGATGTGAGTTTCGACTCAGTGGGATTGTTCTTGTGTTTGAACATGATTACGTCTTCTATTAGCATGAATATCTAGTAGTGAGCTTGACTGAACTAAAGAGCTGATAAATGTACCTCGACAAGCGATGGCATTGAATATTTTCTTGTTTGTCGATTAGTATGGAAGGTTATGTGGAGTCTATTTGATAGATTATTCATCACTGCCTTGGCGCGAGAGCTACTGTACTGCTAGTAAGCTACAGGAAGTTGTTTTATTTAAATTTTAACAAAACTATGGTTCTTCTTGTGGTTCGTTTGACTTATTGGTATGCGTATAAGGTGAATGCTTTACTCTCGAGGAGACGGTACAGTCATGAGCTTGTTTGAAGGGAAAAATGAATGACTCGTTTTCTTTCTCTTCTGTTGTAAAGTATATGTTGATATATTTTTATCTAACTGTTGGAATTGATTCAACCTACTGATGGAATCATGAATGGTTATGATATTCATTTTACTATGTTGAATGTAATGGTCTGTCTGATGTTTGTGTCCTTGGGATTCTGATGGATAGTTGTTTTGGATACTTTTGTTCTTCTTGATCTCTAATATTTTTGATGAAATATCGGGAAGGTATCTAGGACTATTTAGTAACTAAAATATGAGTTACGCTTGTATAGTCTTATTGTATTACAAAAGCATAATCTGAAATATGTTTGCATGTTTGGTGAAATGATTTCATTTAAACAGGGTGTTTAATGAAAACAATTGATGGATTGCAATTGTTTTAAGAGTTAGTGCTTATCATGCTCAGTTCATCGAACTGACCCATGTTGACAATTTTTGCAGATGGTTTCCGTAAGTGGTAAAAGCACGCAGATCTGATAGGATGTTCAGATTGTTTAATTTGGTTTTATGATGAATTACAGCTTGATTCTCTAAATGTACTATATGAGGAAAGATGTTCTTTTTCTGATGAGTATTGTATCAAATATGCTGAATGCATAAAATGTATTTGATTAGCTTGAAGGGAATGAAAAGAGATATTTGTTACTTATGTGTTTGTTTTCGTATCTTGATAGTTTGACCTTCTTCGGTTCAAATGATCTTGAGAGCATTGTTATTATTGTATAATTTGGAGACTTTTGTGATTATCAATATAAGCTTGTAAGAATATGTGACTGAATACTTATAATTGTTTAGTAGTTCTAGTATGTTCTATCTAAAGCTAAATTGGAATTTAGATCACTGTCTTTCTGGAAGCTAGGGTTAAAATAAACCTGAGCAGGAAGCTAAACAAGCTGAATAAATTATTACTTCCTAGTCTTGATCTAAGTCAAGACGACGTTTAATTGGATTCTTAATCACTATATCTCGATATTAATAAGTAAGATATAAATTCAGTTATGAGAACTGATATAAACCTAAAAAGGGTTTGGTTGGCAATCTCATGTAAAGATTATGGGTTATTGTCCAATTTCGTTGATTTAAGAATTATGTATATTCTATGAACTCCTTGAAGGAACCTCTAGTCCTAATAACTTCTCTTGTGTAATGGGTTTTACTAAGGAAAGTATTTCTAAGGTGAGGAACCCAGGGATTGGGAAAGACTACCCTTAAGGGAGCGTCTTATGGTATAATTTTAACTCAACGTATGTAGCACTTATTAATAAGTAGATCTTTTCGAGGTGGATTTATAGGTTGACGGCACAAGTCAACTGCAGGGTTGTACCTTCGAGAAGATTAGGATCTTCTCGAAGATACAACAGTGCAGGTGACTTATGACGACACCCTTTGCATTGATCGTTAAGATTTACACCTTAAACTCGAACCAGTTACTCTGGGACTGATTAGGAATGTGGTCACGTTATAAGGCTGCCTTAGGAGACTCGGGGTATCTTGACACACTGGTTTAACTAGGGTTGACCCAGTATGTCAGCATATCCCTAGTCCTCGAGCATCCATATAACGTTGTCACCTTACTGATCTACTCCCGAGTGAATAACTTGGGATAGGAGAGACTGACAGAAGTCAGTATAAGACATTCTACATAACATAGGAATGGGGTGAAGGATGTATTCCAGATTGATGAGTATGCCGTCAAGGAATACGAGACATAAGCAGTATGTTTCAAATCTTTGGCCAAAGTATCGCAAGCTGCTGATTGCGTTGTCCTAAGTCACCTAGTCTAAGGGATGAGATGCCGATGAATAATGGTAACAATTATTCAGATAGGTTCCTTGGACAGAGCATTCTAAATCCCAGATTAGGGAAGAGAACCGCAAGAGTATTGTGTTAAAATAAAAACGCCAACTCTTTGATACTCATGAATAGATCGGTAGATTACCGAGTCATGGAATGAATAGATCGAAGTACTCCGAGTCATTACAGCTGCATATGGTTATCTGTTATAAGAATGGTTGTTTTGATTTGTGAGTTCTAAATTATGTATTTAGAACCAGGAAGCATTTATCAAAAAAAAATTTACTTGTTCTAATGTATAATAATGAGGATGTTACATCTTGGTATCAGAGCTGAAGGTTGCAGCTCTTGGGCCTATTGTGTCCATAATCTGATAAGAACCTGAATTTTCTTGTAACAGAAAATGGTTAGAACAAGGGGGAACGTTGCGAATAATGCTCCACCTGAAGGAGGGGCGGCAACAACCCAAAAACTTGATGAGATCCTTGCTGCCCTGTTGGACACAAGAGATCGTTTAGCTGTACTTGAACAGCAGGTGATGGGAAATGAGGAGGATGATGAAGCTGGTAATAACAATCAGCAACCTCCTGAGGACAACCCCGATATGGGTGTTGATATTAATGCTGGAAATGCACCTGTCCAACCAGAAAACAAAAAGGCCAGGTTGGCAGCAGAACTCACTAATGATATAAAAAGGATAAGCCCACCTAAGTATGATGGCACCACATTAGGAGATGGAGCTGAGAACTGGCTCAGCGAAATGGAGAAGTACTTTGCAATAAGAAACTTCTCAGAGGAAACCAAAGCTATTTGGGGAGCCTATCAGCTTTCCCATGAAGCATCTTCGTGGTGGGATAGCCGTAAAGCTGAACTAAATATTGATGAGACCAATATTACTTGGGATCAATTTAAAGGCTATTTTAGGCAACGTTGGCTGCCACAACTTTTCTATGATCAGAAAATGACAGAATTCTAGAATTTAGCTCAAGGGAAGCTAACGGTAACTGAATACTGGGAGCGGTTTACAAAACTCCTCAAGTATGTACCACAGTATCAAACTGACGAGAAGTTCAGAATACGGAAATTCATCATGGGATTGAATCCCGTGATAGGGGGAGAGGTCGATGTTCACAGTCCAACCACTATGGAAGGAGTTGTTGAAAAGGCCATAAGACAAGAACAGAAATTAAAGGCTATTTCTACTCATAAGGAGGAAGTGCGGAAGAAGATTGCAAACCCTTCTTCAACCTCTCTTGCACCTAGAAAGGGACCATGGAAAATTTTGGAAACAAAAGTAAGTTTCCAGGGGATAATAATAAGAAAGCAGTAGCAACTAAGCCTGCTGGAAATGTAAGGGATAATTTTGCCAAAAATTATAACAATGGGCAGAAGCCCTATGGAGGCCAACGTGATAATTACAAGGCTGGAGGCAATTTTGAGCCTAAAAGGGACCTATAGGAGGTCACATAATTGTGGAAAAGACCACTATACAAATCAGTGCCCTTTGAAGAAGGATGATCATAATCAGTAGCATAAGATACATGCTGCAGTAGCAGACAAGCAAGCTGAAAAGCAAGTGACACCTATAGAAGTTCCGGTAAGTTATTTGGCATACCTGTCACTATTCTTTTTGATACAGGAGCTACTGAATGTTTTATTTCTAATAAACTTGCTTCTAAACTTAAAAGAAAAGCTGGAAAAATGGATAAATCTTGGACTGTACAGTATGGTAATAACTCTGTTCATATAGTGAGTATGTGTCTTTTTGGGGTAGTCCTTGACTTACCTAATTTCTCCACGGAAGTTGACCTCTATGTTACACCTTTGGGATCGTATGACATTGTCATCGGTGTCAATTGGTTAGCTGACCATAAAGAAAAAGTAGATTGCTATGAAAAGAACATAAAATGTTTAGATGATCAGCTAGAAATAGCAGAGTTTCAAGGTGTGAAACGGGAAATTTAAGTTATGAAACTCATGTCAACTATGCAATGCTTAAAAAGGCTAAAAACAAAGGATTACCCTTTATGTAGTAAGGATATCTGAATTTTCAGAAGAAGATGGCGTTTCCATGAAATGATTTCCTCTGCTACAAAGTTTCAGGGATGTTTTTCTGGAGGAATTACCAGGGTTACCACCCAAGAGGGAATTTGACTTCACCATCGAAATCAAACCAGGAATGGAACCTATTTCCAAAGCACCTTATCGAATGACTACTATAGAGTTAGTCGAGCTTAAGGCATAATTGCAAGAACTTTTGTCTAAAGGTTTGATTAGACCAAGTGTTTCACCTTGGGGAGCACCTGTAATATTTGTGAAAAAGAAGGATGGAACACTTAGGCTGTGTATTGATTATCGGATGTTGAACAAAGCAACAATCAAGAACAGATATCCACTTCCAAGGATCGATGATCTATTTGATCAGATGTGTGGGGCAGTGGTCTATTCTAAGATAGATCTTCGATCTGGTTATCATTAGTTAAGGATTAGAGAAGAAGATATTCATAAAACAGCTTTCTGAACAAGGTACGGACATTATGAATTCACGGTTCTACCCTTTGGATTAACTAATGCACCCATGAGATTTTATGAACTTAATGAATAATATCTTTCAAGAATATTTGGACAAGTTTGTACTTGTATTCTTGGACGATATTCTCATTTATTCTAAAAGTGTTGAGGAGCACAATGAGCATTTGAAGATAGTTTTGGGAATTTTGAGAAAAAGAAAGTTGTATGGTAAGTTATCCAAATGTTCTTTCTTTGATTCAGAAGTTCACTATTTGGGTCATGTCATAAGTAAAGAAGGAATTTCTGTAGATCCTTCAAAAATAGTGGCAATAACTGAGTGGCCTACACCAAAGAATGTGCATGAAGTAAGAAGCTTCATGGGTCTTGCTGGTTACTATAGAAAATTTGTTAAGGATTTTTCTAAAGTGGCTGCACCAATAACTTCATTACAGAAGAAGGATAAGAAATTTATTTGGAATGATAAGTGTGAATTGGCTTTCAAAAGTCTGAAAGGCCAGTTGACTTCTGCACCTATATTAGCTATACCAGACCCTAATGGGAGCTTTACTGTTGTAACGGATGCTTCTAGGGAAGGCCTTGGAGGTGTTTTGTTACAAAATGATCAAGTCATAGCATATGAAAGTAGAAAACTTAAGTTACATGAGCTGAATTATGCTCCTCATGATTTGGAGCTTGCTGCCATTGTTCATGCACTTCAAGTCTAGAGACACTATTTACTTGGGAAACCTTTTGAGTTGAAAACTGATCACTTAGGACTGAAATATATTTTCACTCAGCCTAATCTGAATGCCAGACAGAGAAGGTGGTTAGAATTTTTATCACAATATGATTTTGATATTAGCTACATCAAAGGGAAGGAGAATAGAGTAGCAGATGCTCTAAGTCATAGGAGGCACATTTCTACTCTTATAACATTAAGAACTCAGTTTCAAGGATGAGGTAAAGAGTGCCTCAGAATCAGATGCATACTTTCAGCAAGTAAAAGCAGCGCTTGCTGCAGAACCTAATGATGAAAGGTATAAAGGTTTTCATTTTGATAATGAAGGAATCTTGCGTTATGAAAACAGGGTATATGTACCTATGCTGAATGATTTGAGAAAGAAGTTGTTAGTCGAATTTCATAATTCACCTTTCTCTGGACACCCGGGTATCACAAAAATGCTTGCTGATCTGAAACAGCAATACTTTTGGAAAGGTATGAAAAAGGATGTCATTGATTTTGTGACTCATTGTTTGGAATGTCAGCGGGTTAAGGCAGAACATATGCACCTGCTGGATCATTTATATCCTCATAGCATACCGCAGTACAAATGGCAAGTAATAACCATGGACTTTGTACAAGGGTTACCCATGTCTAGGAATAAACATGATGTTATCCTGGTAGTTGTAGATAAACTAAGGTAGCTCATTTCATCGCTGGAAATCTAAAGGATGATTCACCAATGCTAGCCAAAATATTCGTACACGAAATTTTCAGATTGCATGGTGTACGTAATGATTATATCATGAGGATCCAAGAATGATGTCAAGGTTTTGGCAAACGCTTAATACACTCTTGGAACGAAACTAAACTTGATTACGCATATCATTCGGAAACGGATGGACAAACCGAGAGGGTAAATCAAGTGTTGGAAGATATGTTGCAAATGTATTGCATAGATCAACAAAGATAAATGGGAAGAGTATCTTCCATTAGTTGAATTCACATACAACAAGACTTATCACTCATCTCTTAAAATGGCACCATTTGAAGCACTTTATGGAAGAAAGTGCAGAACCCCTATTAGTTGGGATAGTTTGGAGGATAGAGTGGTAATTGGACTAGAGATTCTCACTGAAATGGAACAACAAGTTAAGGCGATTCATGAGCGATTAAAGGAAGCAGCGGATAGGCAGAAGAGCTATGCTGACCTTAAGCGGGTTGATCGAAGGTTTGAGCTTGGTGAGAAGGTTTTTCTTCGTGTTAAACCCAGAAAGAGTTCTATAAATTTTGGCAAGGCTGCCAATTTGTCACCTCGATTCGTGGGACCTTTCGAAATTGTCGAAATAATCAATCCTGTAGCTTATCGATTAGCATTACCACCGCTTTATCTCCATGCATGATGTTTTCCATATTTCTTTGCTTAAGAAATACGTTTTAGATCCGTCACATGTTTTAAATTGAAATTCCTTGCAGGTCCAAGACCCAGGAATAATCATGGTTAAACCCACACGAGTGCTGGAAACTCGCCAATTACATTTGAGAAATTGTGAAATACAACAATGTAAGGTCCAGGTGGGACCAGTTTAACGAAGAAAGTGCAACTTGGGAAAATCGGAAGAGATGAAAATTGCTTTTCCTTTTCTTTTTCAACAGAATGAAATCAGTTGACAAAACATTTCTTTTATGAAAGTATCTTTTTCAAGTTTATATGAAAGCCAGATGGAGCCAAACATTATTCAAGTTGAATAAAATGAGTTGTGACATTGATTTCTAGAACTATTCAAGTTGAAATAGTCACATTTTTTGTGCACTAATAAATTGGTTGACCAAGGTTAATCA